>CM026386.1:40988651-41058987 GCA_014843695.1 Archivesica marissinica
TGCCCGGGAGTAATACTTGCCCGGGAGTAATACTTGCCCGGGAGTAATACTTGCCCGGGAGTAATACTTGCCCGGGAGTAATACTTGCCCGGGAGTAATACTTGCCCGGGAGTAATACTTGCCCGGGAGTAATACTTGCCCGGGAGTAATACTTGCCCGGGAGTAATACTTGCCCTGGAGTGATACTTGCCCATGAGTGATACTTGCCCGGGAGTGATACTTGCCCGGGAGTAATACTTGCCCATGAGTGATACTTGCCCGGGAGTAATACTTGCCCAGTAGTAATACTTGCCCAGGAGTAATACTTGCCCAGTAGTAATACTTGCCCAGTAACTGTACTTAGCCAGGAGTAATAAATGCCCAGTAACTGTACTTAGCCAGGAGTAATACTTGTCCAGTAACTGTACTTAGCCATGAGTAATACTTGCCCAGTAATTGTACTTAGCTAGGAGTAATACTTGCCCAGTAATTGTACTTAGCCAGGAGTAATACTTGCCCAGTAATTGTACTTAGCCAGGAGTAATACTTGTCCAGTAACTGTAATTAGCCTGGAGTAATACTTGTCCAGTAACTGTACTTACCCAGCAGTAATACTTGCCCAGTAACTGTACTTAGCCATGAGTAATAAATGTCCAGTAACTGTACTTAGCCAGGAGTAATACTTGCCCAGTAACTGTACTTAGCCAGGAGTAATACTTGTCCAGTAATTGTACTTAGCCAGGAGTAATACTTGCCCAGTAATTGTACTTAGCCATGAGTAATACTTGTCCAGTAACTGTACTTACCCAGTAGTAATACTTGTCCAGTAACTGTACTTAGCCAGGAGTAATACTTGCCCAGTAATTGTACTTAGCCATAAGTAATACTTGCCCAGTAACTGTACTTACCCAGTAGTAATACTTGTCCAGTAACTGTACTTAGCCATGAGTAATAAATGTCCAGTAATTGTACTTAGCCAGGAGTAATACTTGTCCAGTAATTGTACTTAGCCAGGAGTAATACTTGTCCAGTAATTGTACTTAGCCAGGAGTAATACTTGTCCAGTAATTGTACTTAGCCATGAGTAATACTTGCCCAGTAACTGTACTTAGCCATGAGTAATACTTGCCCAGTAATTGTACTTAGCCAGGAGTAATATTTGCCAGTAATTGTACTTAGCCATGAGTAATACTTGCCCAGTAACTGTACTTAGCCATGAGTAATAAATGTCCAGTAACTGTACTTAGCCAGGAGTAATACTTGCCCAGTAATTGTACTTAGCCATGAGTAATACTTGCCCAGTAACTGTACTTAGCCAGGATTAATACTTGCCCAGTAACTGTACTTACCCAGCAGTAATACTTGCCCAGTAACTGTACTTAGCCATGAGTAATACTTGCCCAGTAACTGTACTTACCCAGGAGTAATACTTGCCCAGTAACTGTACTTAGCCATGAGTAATACTTGCCCAGTAACTGTACTTAGCCTGAAGTAATACATGCCCAGTAATTGTACTTAGCCATGAGTAATACTTGCCCAGTAACTGTACTTAGCCTAAAGTAATACATGCCCAGTAATTGTACTTAGCCAGGAGTAATACTTGTCCAGTAACTGTACTTAGCCAGGAGTAATACTTGCCCAGTAACTGTACTTAGCCATGAGTAATACTTGCCCAGTAACTGTACTTAGCCAGGAGTAATACTTGCCCAGTAATTGTACTTAGCCAGGAGTAATACTTGCCCAGTAATTGTACTTAGCCAGGAGTAATACTTGTCCAGTAATTGTACTTAGCCAGGAGTAATACTTGCCCAGTAATTGTACTTAGCCAGGAGTAATACTTGCCCAGTAACTGCACTTAGCCAGGAGTAATACTTGCCCAGTAATTGTACTTAGCCAGGAGTAATACTTGCCCAGTAACTGTACTTAGCCAAGAGTAATACTTGTCCAGTAACTGTACTTAGCCAGGAGTAATACTTGCCCAGTAATTGTACTTAGCCAGGAGTAATACTTGCCCAGTAATTGTACTTAGCCAGGAGTAATACTTGCCCAGTGACTTAGCCAGGAGTAATACTTGCCCAGTAACTGTACTTAGCCAGGAGTAATACTTGCCCAGTAATTGTACTTAGCCAGGAGTAATACTTGCCCAGTAATTGTACTTAGCCAGGAAGTAATACTTGCCCAGTAATTGTACTTAGCCAGGAGTAATACTTGCCCAGTGACTTAGCCAGGAGTAATACTTGCCCAGTAATTGTACTTAGCCAGGAGTAATACTTGCCCAGTGACTTAGCCAGGAATATTACCCAGTCTGTAATGTAGTTTATTTATGTCATTCTTTTCCATTTCAGTTGTTCCAATAATTGATAATTCACCAGAGTATAACAAGGCGGCGAGTGAAATGGGGCTAACGGGAAAGCTGTTATGTCATGCAGAAGGAGCTCCAACCGTCACATTCCGATGGCAGAAGGTGATCATTGATTCATTATAATATATATACTATGTTTTAGATATATAGGGTCTCATACCATATTTTATGAAACAGGCTTTTGAATTTTGGCGAAATAAATAACGTAATAACTTTTCAATTTGGCACGAAGTGTCGGCGCATATTGTCATGACATCACTACACAAAACAGCTTTATATTTAAGTTTTAAACACGTATGTATACTTTAATGTTTAATTTACAAATTAGAAGGATTATTCTCTCAACCAATCGGAATCATCTCAGGTGTAATTATGTGATGGCTGTATGAGACTGAATACAAGAAAAATTGTAATAGATACGGTTCTGTAACATTGGATAATAACCAAAACATTCTCTCCTGGCTTGGAATTGTGCAACGCAATTAAACAGAACGGATATGTTTGCATATACCTCCTCCGTATAATCACTACTTGTGTGGAGAATAATGACCATCTGTAGACAAGAGCACTTTGAGTGTGTTTTGGGAGATCTATGTATTCTGTGTACTTTGGGAGATCTATGTATTCTGTGTACTGTAGGAGGTATATGTATTCTGTGTACTGTAGGTTGTATATGTATTCTGTGTACTGTAGGAGGTATATGTATTCTGTGTACTGTAGGTTGTATATGTATTCGTGTACTGTAGGAGGTATATGTATTCTGTGTACTGTAGGTATATGTACGTGTACTGTAGGGTATATGTATTCTGTGTACTGTAGGTATATGTATTCGTGTACTGTAGGGTATATGTATTCTGTGTACTGTAGGGTATATGTATTCGTGTACTGTAGGAAACACAAAACACAGGGTATATGTATTCGTGTACTGTAGGTATATGTATTCGTGTACTGTAGGAGTATATGTATTCTGTGTACTGTAGGTTGTATATGTATTCGTGTACTGTAGGGGTATATGTATTCTGTGTACTGTAGGTGTATATGTATTCAGTGTACTGTAGGGTATATGTATCTGTGTACTGTAGGTGGTATATGTATTCGTGTACTTAGGACACAAAACACAGTATATGTATTCTGTGTACTGTAGGAGGTATATGTATTCTGTGTACTGTAGGTTGTATATGTATTCTGTGTACTGTAGGAGGTATATGTATTCTGTGTACTGTAGGTTGTATATGTATTCTGTGTACTGTAGGTTGTATATGTATTCTGTGTACTGTAGGTTGTATATGTATTCTGTGTACTGTAGGTTGTATATGTATTCTGTGTACTGTAGGTTGTATATGTATTCTGTGTACTGTAGGTTGTATATGTATTCTGTGTACTGTAGGTTGTATATGTATTCTGTGTACTGTAGGTGGTATATGTATTCTGTGTACTGTAGGTTGTATATGTATTCTGTGTACTGTAGGAGGTATATGTATTCTGTGTACTGTAGGTTGTATATGTATTCTGTGTACTGTAGGTGGTATATGTATTCAGTGTACTGTATGGGGTATATGTATTCTGTGTACTGTATGGGGTATATGTATTCAGTGTACTGTAGGTTGTATATGTATTCTGTGTACTGTATGGGGTATATGTATTCAGTGTACTGTAGGAGGTATATGTATTCAGTGTACTGTAGGAGGTATATGTATTCTGTGTACTGTAGGAGGTATATGTATTCTGTGTACTGTAGGAGGTATATGTATTCTGTGTACTGTATGAGGTATATGTATTCAGTGTACTGTAGGTTGTATATGTATTCAGTGTACTGTAGGTGGTATATGTATTCAGTGTACTGTAGGAGGTATATGTATTCTGTGTACTGTAGGTTGTATATGTATTCAGTGTACTGTAGGAGGTATATGTATTCTGTGTACTGTAGGTTGTATATGTATTCAGTGTACTGTAGGAGGTATATGTATTCTGTGTACTGTAGGTTGTATATGTATTCAGTGTACTGTAGGTGGTATATGTATTCTGTGTACTGTATGGGGTATATGTATTCAGTGTACTGTAGGAGGTATATGTATTCAGTGTACTGTAGGAGGTATATGTATTCTGTGTACTGTATGGGGTATATGTATTCAGTGTACTGTAGGAGGTATATGTATTCTGTGTACTGTATGGGGTATATGTATTCAGTGTACTGTAGGAGGTATATGTATTCTGTGTACTGTATGGGGTATATGTATTCAGTGTACTGTAGGAGGTATATGTATTCTGTGTACTGTATGGGGTATATGTATTCAGTGTACTGTAGGAGGTATATGTATTCTGTGTACTGTATGGGGTATATGTATTCAGTGTACTGTAGGAGGTATATGTATTCTGTGTACTGTATGGGGTATATGTATTCAGTGTACTGTAGGAGGTATATGTATTCAGTGTACTGTATGGGGTATATGTATTCAGTGTACTGTAGGAGGTATATGTATTCTGTGTACTGTATGGGGTATATGTATTCAGTGTACTGTAGGAGGTATATGTATTCTGTGTACTGTAGGGTATATGTATTATGTACTGTAGGAGGTATATGTATTCAGTGTACTGTAGGTTGTAAATGTATTCAGTGTACTGTATGGGGTATATGTATTCAGTGTACTGTATGGGGTATATGTATTCAGTGTACTGTATGGGGTATATGTATTCAGTGTACTGTAGGAGGTATATGTATTCAGTGTACTGTATGGGGTATATGTATTCAGTGTACTGTATGGGGTATATGTATTCAGTGTACTGTATGGGGTATATGTATTCAGTGTACTGTAGGAGGTATATGTATTCAGTGTACTGTATGGGGTATATGTATTCAGTGTACTGTATGGGGTATATGTATTCTGTGTACTGTATGGGGTATATGTATTCAGTGTACTGTAGGAGGTATATGTATTATGTGTACTGTATGAGGTATATGTATTATGTGTACTGTATGGGGTATATGTATTCAGTGTACTGTATGGGGTATATGTATTCAGTGTACTGTAGGGGGTATATGTATTCAGTGTACTGTAGGAGGTATATGTATTCAGTGTACTGTAGGTTGTAAATGTATTCAGTGTACTGTATGGGGTATATGTATTCAGTGTACTGTATGGGGTATATGTATTCAGTGTACTGTAGGAGGTATATGTATTCAGTGTACTGTAGGAGGTATATGTATTCTGTGTACTGTATGGGGTATATGTATTCAGTGTACTGTATGGGGTATATGTATTCAGTGTACTGTATGGGGTATATGTATTCAGTGTACTGTAGGAGGTATATGTATTCAGTGTACTGTATGGGGTATATGTATTCAGTGTACTGTATGGGGTATATGTATTCTGTGTACTGTATGGGGTATATGTATTCTGTGTACTGTAGGTTGTATATGTATTCAGTGTACTGTAGGAGGTATATGTATTCTGTGTACTGTAGGTGGTATATGTATTCAGTGTACTGTAGGAGGTATATGTAGTCTGTGTACTGTAGGTGGTATATGTATTCAGTGTACTGTAGGTGGTATATGTATTCAGTGTACTGTATAAGGTATATGTATTCAGTGTACTGTATGGGGTATATGTATTCTGTGTACTGTATGAGGTATATGTATTCAGTGTACTGTATGGGGTATATGTATTCTGTGTACTGTAGGTTGTATATGTATTCAGTGTACTGTAGGTGGTATATGTATTCTGTGTACTGTAGGTGGTATATGTATTCAGTGTACTGTAGGTGGTATATGTATTCTGTGTACTGTAGGTTGTATATGTATTCAGTGTACTGTAGGAGGTATATGTATTCTGTGTACTGTAGGTTGTATATGTATTCAGTGTACTGTAGGTGGTATATGTATTCTGTGTACTGTATGGGGTATATGTAGTAAGTGTACTGTAGGTGGTATATGTATTCTGTGTACTGTAGGAGGTATATGTATTCTGTGTACTGTAGGAGGTATATGTATTCAGTGTACTGTAGGTGGTATATGTATTCTGTGTACTGTAGGTTGTATATGTATTCAGTGTACTGTAGGAGGTATATGTATTCTGTGTACTGTAGGTTGTATATGTATTCAGTGTACTGTAGGTGGTATATGTATTCTGTGTACTGTATGGGGTATATGTAGTAAGTGTACTGTAGGTGGTATATGTATTCTGTGTACTGTAGGAGGTATATGTATTCTGTGTACTGTAGGAGGTATATGTATTCAGTGTACTGTAGGTGGTATATGTATTCTGTGTACTGTAGGTGGTATATGTATTCAGTGTACTGTATGGGGTATATGTATTCTGTGTACTGTATGAGGTATATGTATTCAGTGTACTGTATGGGGTATATGTATTCTGTGTACTGTAGGTTGTATATGTATTCAGTGTACTGTAGGAGGTATATGTATTCACTATTCAGTGTACTGTAGGTGGTATATGTATTCAGTGTACTGTAGGTGGTATATGTATTCAGTGTACTGTAGGAGGTATATGTATTCAGTGTACTGTAGGAGGTATATGTATTCAGTGTACTGTAGGTGGTATATGTATTCAGTGTACTGTAGGAGGTATATGTATTCAGTGTACTGTAGGAGGTATATGTATTCAGTGTACTGTATGGGGTATATGTATTCAGTGTACTGTAGGTGGTATATGTATTCAGTGTACTGTATGGGGTATATGTATTCAGTGTACTGTAGGAGGTATATGTATTCAGTGTACTGTAGGTGGTATATGTATTCAGTGTACTGTAGGAGGTATATGTATTCAGTGTACTGTATGGGGTATATGTATTCAGTGTACTGTAGGTGGTATATGTATTCAGTGTACTGTAGGTGGTATATGTATTCAGTGTACTGTATGGGGTATATGTATTCAGTGTACTGTAGGTGGTATATGTATTCAGTGTACTGTAGGTGGTATATGTATTATGTGTACTGTATGGGGTATATGTATTCAGTGTACTGTAGGAGGTATATGTATTCAGTGTACTGTATGGGGTATATGTATTCAGTGTACTGTAGGAGGTATATGTATTCAGTGTACTGTAGGTGGTATATGTATATGTGAAATCTGTATTCCATACATAGTCGCTTTTAACTAGGGGTGGCAACGAATAGCGGTTTAGAAGATATTCAAATATTCGATAGAATTCTATCAAAAACTCAAACTCATAAAATGTGCCAAATTAACCTAAGTTCTTCCTGTATGTATGGCCATGCAAATAAGACAACAACTCATCCAGTTATTATTATTGGCCACTGTACATTCATGGGCGTTTTCACAAATGAAGCTATTGTCACTTTATGAAACTGCTTTCCGTTGAAGGGTGTTTCTTTTTCAAATGATTATTCAGATTTATATTGTACCCGAATACGCTGCACACTGATCGGTTCATTCACATGGTAAGACTACCTAAAATATTTTCCTGGCTAATACCCTGCTTATCGGTGTTTTATCTCTCTGGGTGTTGGGACATGTTTTGCAATAATTGTATGAGAAAGAATGCATAAAGTTACATGTTACTACTGTAATACAGGATGGCAGGCAGGGACATTGTCGCAGATTCCATCAAGTATGAGATTGCATAAAGTTACATGTTAAACTACTGTAATACAGGATGAGGATGGCAGGGACATTGTCGCAGATTCCATCAAGTATGAGATTGCATAAAGTTACATGTTAAACTACTGTAATACAGGATGAGGATGGCAGGGACATTGTCGCTGATTCCATCAAGTATGAGATTGCATAAAGTTACATGTTAAACTACTGTAATACAGGATGAGGATGGCAGGGACATTGTCGCAGATTCCATCAAGTATGAGATTGCATAAAGTTACATGTTAAACTACTGTAATACAGGATGAGGATGGCAGGGACATTGTCGCTGATTCCATCAAGTATGAGATTGCATAAAGTTACATGTTAAACTACTGTAATACAGGATGAGGATGGCAGGGACATTGTCGCTGATTCCATCAAGTATGAGATTGCATAAAGTTACATGTTAAACTACTGTAATACAGGATGGCAGGGACATTGTCGCAGATTCCATCAAGTATGAGATTGAAGAGAAGGTGACAGACAGCATTAACTACGAGAACATACTGATGATTAAAGATGTACAGAAAGCCGACTACGGAGTGTACCAGTGTATTGTGAGCAGGGAGAAGGGAGAGGATAGATTACCTGTTGTATTTGATGATACAAGTAAGTGATTACGGAGTGTACCAGTGTATTGTGAGCAGGGAGAAGGGAGAGGATAGATTGTCACATGGTGTCAATCTGTTCACTGGCTATAACCATACAATATGTCACATGGTGTCATTCTGTTCACTGGCTGTAACCATACAATATGTCACATGGTGTCATTCTGTTCACTGGCTGTAACCATACAATATGTCACATGGTGTCATTCTGCCCACTGGCTGTAACCATACAATATGTCACATGGTGTCATTCTGCCCACTGGCTGTAACCATACAATATGTCACATGGTGTCATTCTGCCCACTGGCTGTAACCATACAATATGTCACATGATGTCATTCTGTCCACTGGCTGTAACCATACAATATGTCACATGATGTCATTCTGCCCACTGGCTGTAACCATACAATATGTCACATGGTGTCATTCTGCCCACTGGCTGTAACCATACAATATGTCACATGGTGTCATTCTGCCCACTGGCTGTAACCATACAATATGTCACATGGTGTCATTCTGTCCACTGGCTGTAACCATACAATATGTCACATGGTGTCATTCTGCCCACTGGCTGTAACCATACAATATGTCACATGGTGTCATTCTGCCCACTGGCTGTAACCATACAATATGTCACATGGTGTCATTCTGCCCACTGGCTGTAACCATACAATATGTCACATGGTGTCATTCTGCCCACTGGCTGTAACCATACAATATGTCACATGGTGTCATTCTGCCCACTGGCTGTAACCATACAATATGTCACATGGTGTCATTCTGCCCACTGGCTGTAACCATACAATATGTCACATGGTGTCATTCTGCCCACTGGCTGTAACCATACAATATGTCACATGGTGTCATTCTGCCCACTGGCTGTAACCATACAATATGTCACATGGTGTCATTCTGCCCACTGGCTGTAACCATACAATATGTCACATGGTGTCATTCTGCCCACTGGCTGTAACCATACAATATGTCACATGGTGTATTTATGTCCTCCATAATGGGGGAGACATATTGCTTTTGCTGTCTGTCCACTTTAACTTATCCGCACTACATCTCCATAACGCCTTGTTGAATGTTCACCAAACTAGGCAGGAATCACCGGTATGATGCGTAGTTATGCATATTGTCACCCCGGTTGGATGATATCTTGCAGATTTACGGCCATTTGAACATGTTTATAACACATAGATTGTTCGTGCTTCATCTCCAAAACGCCGATATGCTTGTTCATGAAGCTTGGCAGAAAGCATCAGTATGATGTCTAGATGTTCAGGGATCATTTTAGAGGGCGATGTGGGCGAAATAGTCGAAATAGTCGCCCTAGGGACCCTGACTTTGCCCTCTGGGGGCCCCACTTTGCGATTTGCAAACAAAATGTTGTCTAGTAAGATACACTGGTCCATTATAAAGCACTCCTATTCAAATTTTGTATTTAATGGTTGTACTGTGCATTTTAACCCTATTTTGCAGAAGTATATTAAAGAACACCATTTAAGGAAGCGATCACGCACTTTCTCACTTCTCCCAAAAATTCTGACCTAGAATGAACCCTGGATGTTCATATTGTAATCCTATTCATTTTTTAAATAATTTATTGTTTATTTTAGAATTAATTATTTTTGAATTCATATACATGTATATAGAATGTATTTAATTTAAACTTATTTATTTAATAACATGTACATGATTATTTACAACAATTGAAAATAAGGAATTGGACAGAAAACTATACAGATTACAGTGGTCCCCTCCTTAAGACTCTATTTATAAATAACTTAATCTATTGATCTATCTACACATAGGCCTTGAGATTGTAGTGTTGGTAATTTAGATTGCTACTATAATTTGTTATAAGTCGACCTTTTTCTCATCATGGAAATGTTACTTATCCAGCTTAAAGTCATCTATTTCCTACCAAAATTTGACCTTCGACTTATGACCGAATTCGACTTATACCGGGAATATACGGTACTACCTCTTGGGTGAGACGTTAAACAAAGGCTTCAAGTTGCTTGTCTGGGCAATGTATAGCCATCAAGTGTTGGTGAAAGGTTAAGCACAGTGACTGGGTTAATAGTAAAAGTGATTTTAAAAGATACTGTGATTGGAATTTGTTTATGTTTTTGTGTAACGCCTTGTGTCCATACATGGCGTCCGTGGTCCAGTGGTAGAGCGTCGCATTTGGAATCGAACGGTCCCGGGTTCGATACTCGGTCAGGCCACGTATGTAGTGTCATTGAGCACCTCAGACACATTGCTTAGTACTGGTTAACCACTTAGGTCGGCTAAGCCTGCCCAGGAAAACATGTCTAAGTCCCCGCGAGGGGTTTGACATTAAAATGAACATACATAATACAAATAAAAATACATAGCATTTATATAGCGCAAAAATTAAATATTATTCTATTGCGCTTCACAATTACAGATGCAATTTTAAGCAATTACCCATGACAATAATATATGGAAATATAAATAAAAATGTATACATATATAGATATAACTAGGATTCTAGTAATTGGATAAGAACATATTTTATCATGATATCTACACCATTACAGTATATAAGTGAGTGATTGGATTAACGATAAAAGTGGCAATATGAACCATAGACCCAAACACCGCCGTAAGAATGACAACCGTGATTGGGCCGGTACAGTGATCCGCCCAGACAGAGCTCAAACCCAAGAGAATGCCCATACAACACTTCACTCGTCAAGGCAATATGACGTAGATGGTTCATTATGAAAATGTCTAACATCTCGGTGTTTATGGAACAGATAGATATATATAGATATACATAAAATAATAGAAAAGTTTTGTTTTGTGTCCATAAGAAGTGTAGTGCATCTCATATATTTTATATGTATACATGTATATATTATATTGTATGGTTCTTCGTTGTATTTCAGCAAAGCCAGATCCACCGTACGAACTAGAGTTTGTGAACGCTACACATAACAGTATCACTGTCAAATGGAATGCAGGATTTGATGGAGGAATGACTCAGGCGTTCCGTGTACGCTACAAGCCTGTGATAACCAGTCAGGGCTTTATACAAGTGGACGTACAGCCGCCCGATAGCACTGTATATACTGTCAAAGGTATGTTATTATGTGGCACAGTGGATGAGTGAACACTTGGGGCTATGAGTGCAAACATTGAGCTTGACAAACCACTCTAGTATCTCCCCCACCATTCGATTATCTCGGATGAGAAAACAAACCGAGATACGGTGTACTGTACATTGTGTACTATACATTGTGTACTGTACACTGTGTACTGTACATTGTGTACTGTACATTGTGTACTGTACATTGTGTACTGTACATTGTGTACTGTATATTGTGTACTGTACATTGTGTACTGTATATTGTGTACTGTACATTGTGTACTGTGTACTGTACACTGTGTACTGTACATTGTGTACTGTATATTGTGTACTGTACATTGTGTACTGTGTACTGTACACTGTGTACTGTACATTGTGTACTGTACATTGTGTACTGTGTACTGTACATTGTGTACTGTACATTGTGTACTGTATATTGTGTACTGTACATTGTGTACTGTACATTGTGTACTGTACACTGTGTACTGTATAGTGTGTACTGTACGTTGTGTACTGTACGTTGTGTACTGTACATTGTGTACTGTACGTTGTGTACTGTACATTGTGTACTGTACGTTGTGTACTATACGTTGTGTACTGTACGTTGTGTACTATACGTTGTGTACTGTACGTTGTGTACTGTACATTGTGTACTGTACATTGTGTACTGTACATTGTGTACTGTGTACTGTACGTTGTGTACTGTACGTTGTGTACTGTACTGTGTACTGTACATTGTGTACTGTACATTGTGTACTGTACATTGTGTACTGTGTACTGTACATTGTGTACTGTACGTTGTGTACTGTACGTTGTGTACTGTACATTGTGTACTGTGTACTGTACATTGTGTACTGTACATTGTGTACTGTACATTGTGTACTGTGTACTGTACATTGTGTACTGTACGTTGTGTACTGTACATTGTGTACTGTACACTGTGTACTGTATATTGTGTACTGTATGTTGTGTACTGTACATTGTGTACTGTACATTGTGTACTGTGTACTGTACATTGTGTACTGTACACTGTGTACTGTATATTGTGTACTGTACATTGTGTACTGTACATTGTGTACTGTACGTTGTGTACTGTACATTGTGTACTGTGTACTGTACATTGTGTACTGTGTACTGTACGTTGTGTACTGTACATTGTGTACTGTACGTTGTGTACTGTACATTGTGTACTGTGTACTGTACATTGTGTACTGTGTACTGTACGTTGTGTACTGTATATTGTGTACTGTACATTGTGTACTGTACATTGTGTACTGTACGTTGTGTACTGTATGTTGTGTACTGTACGGTGTGTACTGTACATTGTGTACTGTACGTTGTGTACTGTACATTGTGTACTGTACGTTGTGTACTGTACATTGTGTACTGTACATTGTGTACTGTACGTTGTGTACTGTACATTGTGTACTGTACATTGTGTACTGTACGTTGTGTACTGTATATTGTGTACTGTATACAGTACACAACGTACAGTACATTGTGTACTGTACATTGTGTACACGTTGTGTACTGTACGTTGTGTACTGTACGTTGTGTACTGTACATTGTGTACTGTACATTGTGTACTGTACACTGTGTACTGTACATTGTGTACTGTACGTTGTGTACTGTACATTGTGTACTGTACATTGTGTACTGTACGTTGTGTACTGTACGTTGTGTACTGTACGTTGTGTACTGTACGTTGTGTACTGTACATTGTGTACTGTACGTTGTGTACTGTACGTTGTGTACTGTACGTTGTGTACTGTACGTTGTGTACTGTACAGTGTGTACTGTACATTGTGTACTGTACACTGTGTACTGTACATTGTGTACTGTACATTGTGTACTGTGTACTGTACATTGTGTACTGTACATTGTGTACTGTACATTGTGTACCATTGTGTACTGTGTACTGCACATTGTGTACTGTACATTGTGTACTGTGTACTGTACATTGTGTACTGTACATTGTGTACTGTACATTGTGTACTGTGTACTGTACATTGTGTACTGTGTACTGCACATTGTGTACTGTACATTGTGTACTGTGTACTGTACATTGTGTACTGTACGTTGTGTACTGTACGTTGTGTACTGTACATTGTGTACTGTACGTTGTGTACTGTACCATTGTGTACCATTGTGTACTGTACGTTGTGTACTGTACGTTGTGTACTGTACATTGTGTACTGTATATTGTGTACTGTACGTTGTGTACTGTACATTGTGTACTGTACATTGTGTACTGTACATTGTGTACTGTACACTGTGTATTGTACATTGTGTACTGTACATTGTGTACTGTGTATTATACATTGTGTACTGTACATTGTGTACTGTGTACTGTACATTGTGTACTGTGTACTGTACATTGTGTACTGTACATTGTGTACTGTACATTGTGTATTGTGTACTGTGTACTGTACATTGTGTACTGTACATTGTGTATTGTGTACTGTGTACTGTACATTGTGTACTGTATATTGTGTACTGTACATTGTGTACTGTGTACTGTACATTGTGTACTGTGTACTGTACATTGTGTACTGTACATTGTGTACTGTACATTGTGTATTGTGTACTGTGTACTGTACATTGTGTACTGTACATTGTGTACTGTACATTGTGTATTGTGTACTGTACATTGTGTACTGAGTACTGTACATTGTGTACTGCACATTGTGTACTGCACATTGTGTACTGTGTACTGCACATTGTGTACCATTGTGTACTGTGTACTGTACATTGTGTACTGTACATTGTGTACTGTGTACTGCACATTGTGTACTGTGTATTGTACATTGTGTACTGTACATTGTGTATTGTGTACTGTACATTGTGTACTGTGTATTATACATTGTGTACTGTGTACTGTACATTGTGTACTGTACATTGTGTACTGTGTACTGTACATTGTGTACTGTATATTGTGTACTGTACATTGTGTACTGTACATTGTGTATTGTGTACTGTGTACTGTACATTGTGTACTGTACATTGTGTATTGTGTACTGTGTACTGTACATTGTGTACTGTACATTGTGTATTGTGTACTGTGTACTGTACATTGTGTACTGCACATTGTGTACTGTACATTGTGTACTGTACATTGTGTACTGCACATTGTGTACTGTACATTGTGTACTGCACATTGTGTACTGTGTACTGTACATTGTGTACTGCACATTGTGTACTGTACATTGTGTACTGTACATTGTGTATTGTGTACTGTACATTGTGTACTGTGTACTGTACATTGTGTACTGCACATTGTGTACTGTACATTGTGTACTGTGTACTGTACATTGTGTACTGCACATTGTGTACTGTACATTGTGTACTGTGTATTATACATTGTGTACTGTACATTGTGTACTGTGTACTGTACATTGTGTATTGTGTACTGTGTACTGTACATTGTGTACTGTACATTGTGTACCATTGTGTACTGTGTACTGTACATTGTGTACTGTACATTGTGTACTGTGTACTGTACATTGTGTACTGTACATCGCAAAGAACCAGAGAACATAATCAACAAGAGTAGTGTAGCACACCCTGGTCACCCTATATCCCCCAGGCCACCCACAGGCCTTCCCATTGGCCTCCCCTGGTATCTAGGTCGTAATATTGTTGATGGGCCGTATACAGACAAAACGAGTTGCTGAGTGGTGAATGATATACCGGTACATTGATGATTATAATGGATGTTTGAAGAGTTGTGTTCTTTCAAGCGACAAAGTTATCTCACTGGCTACCTGTATGTAAATGTATGCATCGATGGGCAACTATCCATGTCCATTAGATCATGTCCACTTTTCTGAAGAATTTAGTACTGTCCGATTACCTAGAATGTACACAGGAATGTGTGTTTTTACATTTATTTATCGTCGCTACCGGTTGCCCATATGAGCGACGCCTCCTGAAGAGATTAGTTATTTTAGATTTTGGAGGATAGTGCATGATACAGACAGAGACCCATTCCAGAATCTCCTCTGGTTCTTTTACGTGCACGGTGTAAAGCACCGACACGAGACCTCGGTTTAACGTCCCATCTGAAAGACTGTTAATTTTATTAGGGTCAAACGGGGAATCGAACCTGCGATCCGTCTGTTGTACACAGGAAAGATGAATTCTACTATGAATGCTAACATAATGGTCCATTGTTGTCAGTGCGGGTAACACTTGGTTAGAATCACTCGGCATGTTTCACTCATTTTGCACTAATTATTGACAAGTTTAAGTTTGCCTAAATATGTTAATTGATCGTATTAGGATGAGCCATGTATCCAATGATTGGTTGATTGCCGATACGTGTACTTATGATGAACACTGCCACGGTAAACACCTTCAACAATCTTTATTGCTTGTTTGTTTGCACAGGCACGGTGGTCCGTCTTTGATCTGATAAATTTGCCGAATGAAAGTGTGAAATGCTGCACATTTATACTGAAGGGACCAAAAAATAAATTTGATATAACGAAATATTTGACTTGACGAAATTTGATATAAACGGAGCCAGTTATATGTAAAATGATAGTGTCTCAAACGGGACTTTGATCCGACTTCGAGATAACTGGAGAATTTCGACATAACCGACTTTGACATAACGGATGTAGACTATATCTGTTTTTGCTCATTTTCGTGTTTGGCAGTTTTAGCGTCTACCATAAAATCCAAGTACCTGCTACTGACAGTGATGATGTCATTTGCAAACTAATTCGAAAACAAGTAGTGTATGGAAATAGGGTTATTGACGATACCACAAAGTCAGTAATCACTGACAACTAACCCTATGCAGACTGCAATAAAGTGTCAATTATGTTGCAGGGTTGGCACTGGGAATGGAGTACGAGATGACAGTGATGGCTTACAACCACCTTGGCGGTAGTGACTACTCAGTTCAGGGGATCACAGCCAAAACCTCAAGTAAGGGCATTCAGTTTTAGGGCTCTA
Source organism: Archivesica marissinica (assembly GCA_014843695.1). NCBI lineage: Eukaryota > Metazoa > Mollusca > Bivalvia > Venerida > Vesicomyidae > Archivesica > Archivesica marissinica. The sequence goes on from CM026386.1 coordinate 41,005,302, forward strand.
GCAATTTTAAGCCTTTGTAAATTTATATGGGAATGTTAAGAACATAATAAAGTCGATGCTAATAATTAACAATGCCGGCAACCTATAATCAACACCAGGGAAACATAGATAGTCCAGTATGAAGGCTACCCATCCAGTATGAAGGCTACCCATCCAGTATGAAGGCTACCCATCCTGTATGAAGGCTACCCATCCGGTATGACAGCTACCCATCCTGTATGAAGGCTGACCATCCAGTATGAAGGATACCCATCCAGTATGAAGGCTACCCATCCAGTATGACAGCTACCCATCCTGTATGAAGGCTGACCATCCAGTATGAAGGATACCCATCCAGTATGAAGGCTACCCATCCAGTATGAAGGCTACCCATCCTGTATGAAGGCTACCCATCCAGTATGAAGGCTACCCATCCAGTATGAAGGCTACCCATCCAGTATGAAGGCTACCCATCCAGTATGAAGGCTACCCATCCAGTATGAAGGCTACCCATCCTGTATGAAGGCTACCCATCCGGTATGACAGCTACCCATCCAGTATGAAGGCTGACCATCCAGTATGAAGGATACCCATCCAGTATGAAGGATACCCATCCAGTATGAAGGATACCCATCCAGTATGAAGGCTGCCCATCCAGTATGAAGGATACCCATCCAGTATGAAGGATACCCATCCAGTATGAAGGCTGACCATCCAGTGTGAAGGATACCCATCCAGTATGAAGGCTGACCATCCAGTATGAAGGCTGACCATCCAGTATGAAGGATACCCATCCAGTATGAAGGATACCCATCCAGTATGATGGCTGACCATCCAGTATGAAGGCTACCCATCCAGTATGAAGGATACCCATCCAGTATGATGGATACCCATCCCGTATGAAGGATACCCATCCAGTATGAAGGATACCCATCCAGTATGAAGGCTGACCATCCAGTATGAAGGCTGACCATCCAGTGTGAAGGATACCCATCCAGTATGAAGGATACCCATCCAGTATGAAGGATACCCATCCAGTATGAAGGCTACCCATCCAGTATGAAGGCTGACCATCCAGTATGAAGGATACCCATCCAGTATGAAGGATACCCATCCATTATGAAGGCTGCCCATCCAGTATGAAGGCTGACCATCCAGTATGAAGGCTGACCATCCAGTATGAAGGCTACCCATCCAGTATGAAGGCTACCCATCCAGTATGAAGGATACCCATCCAGTATGATGGCTGACCATCCAGTATGAAGGATACCCATCCAGTATGAAGGATACCCATCCAGTATGATGGATACCCATCCCGTATGAAGGATACCCATCCAGTATGAAGGATACCCATCCAGTATGATGGATACCCATCCAGTATGAAGGATACCCATTCAGTATGAAGGATACCCATCCAGTATGAAGGCTACCCATCCAATATGAAGGATACCCATCCAGTATGAAGGCTACCCTCCAGTATGAAGGATACCCATCCAGTATGATGGCTGACCATCCAGTATGAAGGATACCCATCCAGTATGAAGGATACCCATCCAGTATGATGGATACCCATCCCGTATGAAGGATACCCATCCAGTATGAAGGATACCCATCCAGTATGATGGATACCCATCCAGTATGAAGGATACCCATTCAGTATGAAGGATACCCATCCAGTATGAAGGCTACCCATCCAATATGAAGGATACCCATCCAGTATGAAGGCTACCCTCCAGTATGAAGGATACCCATCCAGTATGATGGCTGACCATCCAGTATGAAGGATACCCATCCAGTATGAAGGATACCCATCCAGTATGATGGATACCCATCCCGTATGAAGGATACCCATCCAGTATGAAGGATACCCATCCAGTATGATGGATACCCATCCAGTATGAAGGATACCCATTCCAGTATGAAGGATACCCATCCAGTATGAAAGTACAGAGTAATAGTACATACTGTGCATAGTTTGGAGTTGAAATACACTGTATACATGTTGACATAGACAAAAGTGTGAATTTACAATGATACCCACATTGGCTAGAAACTTCATGTCTGAATGCACTAGCAAAGTTATTAGTGATGTTCCTGGTATATAAATGTATTGTAGATCCCACCAGTGATGTTCCTGGTATATAAATGTATTGTAGATCCCACCGGTGATGTTCCTGGTATATAAATGTATTGTAGATCCCACCAGTGATGTTCCTGGTATATAAATGTATTGTAGATCCCACCGGTGATGTTCCTGGTATATAAATGTATTGTAGATCCCACCAGTGATGTTCCTGGTATATAAATGTATTGTAGATCCCACTAGTGATGTTCCTGGTATATAAATGTATTGTAGATCCCACCAGTGATGTTCCTGGTATATAAATGTATTGTAGATCCCACCGGTGATGTTCCTGGTATTATAAATGTATGGTAGATCCCACCGGCGATGTTCCTGGTATATAAATGTATTGTAGATCCCACTAGTGATGTTCCTGGTATATAAATGTATTGTAGATCCCACGGTGATGTTCCTGGTATAAATGTATTGTAGATCCCACTAGTGATGTTCCTGGTATATAAATGTATTGTAGATCCCACCGGTGATGTTCCTGGTATATTAAATGTATTGTAGATCCCACCAGTGATGTTCCTGGTATATAAATGTATTGTAGATCCCACTAGTGATGTTCCTGGTATATAAATGTATTGTAGATCCCACTAGTGATGTTCCTGGTATATAAATGTATTGTAGATCCCACTAGTGATGTTCCTGGTATATAAATGTATTGTAGATCCCACCGGTGATGTTCCTGGTATATAAATGTATTGTAGATCCCACTGTGATGTTCCTGGTATATAAATGTATTGTAGATCCCACTAGTGATGTTCCTGGTATATAAATGTATTGTAGATCCCACTAGTGATGTTCCTGGTATATAAATGTATTGTAGATCCCACTAGTGATGTTCCTGGTATATAAATGTATTGTAGATCCCACTAGTGATGTTCCTGGTATATAAATGTATTGTAGATCCCACTAGTGATGTTCCTGGTATATAAATGTATTGTAGATCCCACTAGTGATGTTCCTGGTATATAAATGTATTGTAGATCCCACTAGTGATGTTCCTGGTATATAAATGTATTGTAGATCCCACTAGTGATGTTCCTGGTATATAAATGTATTGTAGATCCCACCAGTGATGTTCCTGGTATATAAATGTATTGTAGATCCCACCGGTGATGTTCCTGGTATATAAATGTATTGTAGATCCCACTAGTGATGTTCCTGGTATATAAATGTATTGTAGATCCCACTAGTGATGTTCCTGGTATATAAATGTATTGTAGATCCCACTAGTGATGTTCCTGGTATATAAATGTATTGTAGATCCCACTAGTGATGTTCCTGGTATATAAATGTATTGTAGATCCCACTAGTGATGTTCCTGGTATATAAATGTATTGTAGATCCCACTAGTGATGTTCCTGGTATATAAATGTATTGTAGATCCCACCGGTGATGTTCCTGGTATATAAATGTATTGTAGATCCCACTAGTGATGTTCCTGGTATATAAATGTATTGTAGATCCCACTAGTGATGTTCCTGGTATATAAATGTATTGTAGATCCCACCGGTGATGTTCCTGGTATATAAATGTATTGTAGATCCCACTAGTGATGTTCCTGGTATATAAATGTATTGTAGATCCCACCGGTGATGTTCCTGGTATATAAATGTATTGTAGATCCCACTAGTGATGTTCCTGGTATATAAATGTATTGTAGATCCCACTAGTGATGTTCCTGGTATATAAATGTATTGTAGATCCCACCGGTGATGTTCCTGGTATATAAATGTATTGTAGATCCCACTAGTGATGTTCCTGGTATATAAATGTATTGTAGATCCCACCGGTGATGTTCCTGGTATATAAATGTATTGTAGATCCCACCGGTGATGTTCCTGGTATATAAATGTATTGTAGATCCCACTAGTGATGTTCCTGGTATATAAATGTATTGTAGATCCCACTAGTGATGTTCCTGGTATATAAATGTATTGTAGATCCCACTAGTGATGTTCCTGGTATATAAATGTATTGTAGATCCCACTAGTGATGTTCCTGGTATATAAATGTATTGTAGATCCCACCGGTGATGTTCCTGGTATATAAATGTATTGTAGATCCCACTAGTGATGTTCCTGGTATATAAATGTATTGTAGATCCCACTAGTGATGTTCCTGGTATATAAATGTATTGTAGATCCCACTAGTGATGTTCCTGGTATATAAATGTATTGTAGATCCCACCGGTGATGTTCCTGGTATATAAATGTATTGTAGATCCCACCGGTGATGTTCCTGGTATATAAATGTATTGTAGATCCCACTAGTGATGTTCCTGGTATATAAATGTATTGTAGATCCCACCGGTGATGTTCCTGGTATATAAATGTATTGTAGATCCCACTAGTGATGTTCCTGGTATATAAATGTATTGTAGATCCCACTAGTGATGTTCCTGGTATATAAATGTATTGTAGATCCCACTAGTGATGTTCCTGGTATATAAATGTATTGTAGATCCCACTAGTGATGTTCCTGGTATATAAATGTATTGTAGATCCCACTAGATGTTCCTGTATATAATGTATTGTAGATCCCACCGGTGATGTTCCTGGTATATAAATGTATTGTAGATCCCCTAGTGATGTTCCTGGTATATAAATGTATTGTAGATCCCACTAGTGATGTTCCTGGTATATAAATGTATTGTAGATCCCACTAGTGATGTTCCTGGTATATAAATGTATTGTAGATCCCACCGGTGATGTTCCTGGTATATAAATGTATTGTAGATCTGCAGCTCTAATGACGGTCATGGTTTATAAATGTATTGTAGATCTGAAACCTGCCGGCGATGTTCCGAATGAGGAGAAGTCGGAGGACATGCCCGTCATCATCATTCTCGTTGTTTGCGTCGTTGGCATCTTCCTGCTCGCTCTCAATATCGGCCTCATCCTATTTTTTGTGAGACGGAGAAAAAAAAGAATGGATAGTATGTTTTTAATGAATCATTTTACAGTTAGCTACTGTTAGTTACAGTTAGTTACAGTTAGTTACAGTTAGCCACAGTTAGCCACAGTTAGTTACAGTTAGCTACAGTTAGTTACAGTTAGCTACAGTTAGTTACAGTTAACTACAGTTAGTTACAGTTAGCCACAGTTAGTTACTGTTAGCCACAGTTAGTTACAGTTAGTTACAGTTAGTTACTGTTAGCTAATGTTAGCCACAGTTAGTTACAGTTAACTACAGTTAGTTACAGTTAGCTACAGTTAGCTACAGTTAGCTACAGTTAGCTACAGTTAGCTACAGTTAGTTACAGTTATTTACAGTTAGCCACATTTAGTTACTGTTAGCCACAGTTAGTTACAGTTAGTTAATGTTAGCTACTGTTAGCCACAGTTAGTTACAGTTAACTACAGTTAGTTACAGTTAGCTACAGTTAGTTACAGTTAGCCACAGTTAGTTACTGTTAGCCACAGTTAGTTACAGTTAACTACAGTTAGTTACAGTTAGCTACAGTTAGTTACAGTTAGCGACAGTTAGTTACTGTTAGCCACAGTTAGTTACAGTTAGCCACAGTTAGTTACTGTTAGCCACAGTTAGTTACAGTTAGTTACAGTTAGCCACAGTTAGTTACAGTTAGTTACTGTTAGTTACTGTTAGCCACAGTTAGTTACAGTTAGCTACAGTTAGTTACTGTTAGCCACAGTTAGCTACAGTTAGTTACTGTTAGCCACAGTTAGTTACTGTTAGCCACAGTTAGTTATAGTTAGTAACAGTTAGTTACTGTTAGCCACAGTTAGCCACAGTTAGTTAGAGTTAGTTACAGTTAGTTACAGTTAGATACAGTTAGATACAGTTAGTTACAGTTAACTACAGTTAGCCACAGTTAGTTATAGTTAGTTACAGTTAGTTACTGTTAGCCACAGTTAGTTAGAGTTAGTTACAGTTAGTTACAGTTAATTACAGTTAGATACAGTTAGTTACAGTTAACTACAGTTAGCCACAGTTAGTTACAGTTAGTTACTGTTAGCCACTGTTAGTTATAGTTAGTTACAGTTAGTTACTGTTAGCCACAGTTAGTTATAGTTAGTTACAGTTAGTTACTGTTAGCCACAGTTAGTTATAGTTAGTTACAGTTAGTTACTGTTAGCCACAGTTAGTTATAGTTAGTTACAGTTAGTTGCTGTTAGTTACATTACAGTTAGTTACTGTTAGCCACAGTTTGTTACAGTTAGCTACAGTTAGTTACAGTTAGCCACAGTTAGTTACAGTTATTATGGTTTTAGCTACAGTGAATTATGGTTAGCTACAGCCAGTTATGGTTAACTACAGTCAGTTATGGTTAGCTACAGTCAGTTATGCTTAGCTACAGTCAGTTATGGTTAGCTAAAGTCAGTTATGGTTAGCTACAGTCAGTAATGCTTAGATACAGTCAGTTATGGTTAGCTAAAGTCAGTTATGGTTAGCTACAGTCAGTTATGGTTAGCTACAGTCAGTTATGGTTAGCTACAGTCAGTAATGCTTAGATACAGTCAGTTATGGTTAGCTAAAGTCAGTTATGGTTAGCTACAGTCAGTTATGGTTAGCTACAGTCAGTTATGGTTAGCTACAGTCAGTTATGGTTAGCTAGTCAGTAATGCTTAGATACAGTCAGTTATGGTTAGCTAAAGTCAGTTATGGTTAGCTAAAGTCAGTTATGGTTAGCTACAGTCAGTTATGGTTAGCTACAGACAGTCAGTTATGGTTAGCTACAGTTAGTTATGGTTAGCTACAGTCAGTTATGGTTAGCTACAGTTAGTTATGGTTAGCTACAGTCAGTTATGGTTAGCTACAATCAGTTATCAGTCAGTTATGGTTAGCTACAGTTAGTTATGCTTAGCTACAGTTAGTTATGGTTAGCTACAGTCAGATATGGTTAGCTACAGTTAGTTATGGTTAGCTACAGTCAGATATGGTTAGCTACAGTCAGTTATGGTTAGCTACAGTTAGTTATGGTTAGCTACAGTTAGTTATGGTTAGCTACAGTCAGTTATGGTTAGCTACAGTCAGTTATGGTTAGCTACAGTTAGTTATGGTTAGCTACAGTTAGTTATGGTTAGCTACAGTTAGTTATGGTTAGCTACAGTCAGTTATGGTTAGCTACAGTTAGTTATGGTTAGCTACAGTTAGTTATGGTTAGCTACAGTCAGATATGGTTAGCTACAGTCAGTTATGGTTAGCTACAGTCAGTTATGGTTGGCTACAGTCAGTTATGGTTAGCTACAGTCAGTTATGGTTAGCTACAGTCAGATATGGTTAGATACAGTCAGTTATGGTTAGCTACAGTCAGTTATGGTTAGCTACAGTCAGTTATGGTTAGCTACAGTCAAGCTACAGTCAGTTATGGTTAGCTACAGTCAGTTATGGTTAGTTACAGTCAGATATGGTTAGCTACAATCAGTTATGGTTAATATACAGTTAGTTACCAGTATAGTTGAAGTTGTTGCCGTAGTTTACACCTGATTGAGACCAGTTTATCATTCTGTAAAGAAGTAAAGTGTGTGTTGAGCATTGTATCAACTCAATAGAGACAATTTGTTATATAGGGTGATGCTAGTGCTTGGATGCTAGTATATAGTATTTACATTACAACGATTGCGAAGCAAGCTTTAACAACTTATATTAATCGCTCTCTTGCTTGATGCAGATGAAAGAGTATAGGTCATTGGTGTGAGAGGAGATCAGAGTACCAGGAAAAAGCACTGTCCGATCTGGCAACCACCATACCATTTCACATTCTTTCCAGTCCGAGGATCAAACCCGGGTTGCATTAGTGAGAAGCGAGCGTGCTGTGATAATTGGACAGTCAAGTACTTAATAGAGAAAACCAGATTTTACAAAGCATGTGATGTTGTTTGCAAATTTCTTTTGTTACAAATTTCTTTTCTAGATGGCAGTGATACAACTAGTCATACAAATACAATTGAATTGTACGGACCAAATAAAGAGACACAGCTGTACCCTATGACCCCCTCCGATGAGTCGAGAAGTTACGGGACCTACGATAAGAATGAGGATGATTTCTCCGATGATTATAAATCTTACGAGGTAATCAGTGTATGTTGTGCATAGAAGATTAATTTCCTCTTCCGTTGTAATGATTGCTATGTCTATGTAGCCTGGGAACAGGCGTCGATCTATTTTGCCCGGTCAGTCAAATAAATATATTTTAACACCGAGACTATTAATTGGGCCGTATTGAGTTTCTGATCATATCAACGCCTGGGGAAACTTGGGGGATTGTCCGTGTAATTATTGACTCGCATTAATCCTATTAATAGGCCTATTAGCATGTGACATAATTAATGACGTACTTGAATCGAAAGCGAGGCACTGCAATGTTGATAACACTTTATAATTGGCCGCCATTGTTTACGGGTCAACGGAACGATAAATAGTTTTAAAAGTACAATGTGTATCTGATTTGGCATATTTATTCAATATTTAAGTCGTCCTTAGTTCAATTACGCCGAATCGACCCATTACCATCTAAACGTAATATTTAAAATCCGCCATCTCGTTGAACTCAGAAACGGAATATTTAGCGATATTATCTTTTAGAGAAGAGTTGTCGCTCTTCAAATCTACACCCACATAAATGAGGGTGTAAGTAGATGGCGCTACAATCGGAAATAAAGTTTCCCTAGGCTGTCATTTTGCCAGAAGTTAAAAAGTGAAAAATCGACAGACTGGTACCCAGGCTACCCTTGCTGGTACCCAGACTAATATATATAGAAGTGAAAGTCTGGTGTAGGAATTATTTAAAGTTTTGTTTAATGAATAAGTTTAGAGGGTTTGTGTGTTTGAGCTTGTCACTAGGCCTGTAGTAGTTGTATAGTTGTATAGAAGTGGTTTGAGCTTGAGTACACTAGTCTGTAAGATGAAGGTGGAGGTTTAACCATTTCACACTTGGAAACGCCTCTCGATGTCATTATCCATTCCAACATAGAAGTGTTTCTCCACTCCATTCCAACATAGAAGTGTTTCTCGACTCCATTCCAACATAGAAGTGTTTCTCGACTCCATTCCAACATAGAAGTGTTTCTCGACTCCATTCCAAAATAGAAGTGTTTTTCAACTCCATTCCAACATAGAAGTGTTTCTCGACTCCATTCCAACATAGAAGTGTTTCTCGACTCCATTCCAACATAGAGGTGTTTCTCGACTCCATTCCAACATAGAAGTGTTTCTCGACTCCTCTTCTCTTGTCATCTAACAACGATTCGCAGCGATACACAGCAATTCGCAGCGATACACAATGATTCGCAGCAATACAGAACTATTCGCAGCGATACACAACGATACACAACTATTCGCATCGATTTGCAGCGATACACAACTATTCGCAGCGATACACAACGATACACAACTATTCGCAGCGATACACAACTATTCGCAACGATACACAGCGATACACAACTATTCACAACGATATACAGCGATATACAGCGATACACAATGATACACAGCGATACACAATGATACACAACGATACACAGCAATACACAACTATTCGCAACGATACACAACGATACACAGCGATACACAACTATTCGCAACGATATACAGCGATACACAGCGATACACAGCGATACACAGCGATACACAGCGATACACAGCGATACACAGCGATACACAAAGATACACAACGATACACTGAGATACACAACGATACACAGAGATACACAGTGATACACAATGATACATAACGATACACAGCGATACACAATGATACACAACGATACACAGCGATACACAGCGATACACAGCGATACACAATGATACACAATGATACACAGCGATACACAATGATACACAGCGCTACACAGCGATACACAATGATACACAATGATACACAGCGATACACAATGATACACAGCGATACACAACTATTCGCAACGATACACAGCGATACACAACTATTCGCAACGATATACAGCGATACACAATGATACACAGCGATCACAGCGATACACAACGATACACAGCGATACACAGCGATACACAGCGATACACAGCGATACACAGCGATACACAACGATACACAGAGATACACAGCGATACACAATGATACACAGCGATACACAATGATACACAGACATACACAATGATACACAGCGATACACAGCGATACACAGCGATACACAGCGATACACAGCGATACACAGCGATACACAACGATACACAATGATACACAGCGATACACAGCGATATACAGCGATACACAGTGATACACAGCGATACACAATGATACACAGCGATACACAGAGATACACAACGATACACAGCGATTCGCATCGATACACAATGATACACAACTATTCGCAGCGATACACAGAGATTCGCATCGATACACAACGATACACAACTATTCGCAGCTATACACAGTGATACACAGTGATACACAACGATACACAATGATACACAATGATACACAACTATTCGCAGCGATACACAATGATACACAATGATACACAGCGATACACAATGATACACAGCGATACACAACGATACACAGCGATACACAACGATACACAATGATACACAGCGATACACAGCGATATACAGCGATACACAGCGATACACAGCGATACACAGCGATACACAATGATACACAGCGATACACAGCGATACACAATGATACACAGAGATACACAACGATACACAGCGATTCGCAGCGATTCGCATCGATACACAATGATACACAACTATTCGCAGCGATACACAGCGATTCGCATCGATACACAACGATACACAACTATTCGCAGCTATGCACAGTGATACACAGTGATACACAACGATACACAATGATACACAATGATACACAACTATTCGCAGTGATACACAATGATACACAGCAATACACAATGATACACAGCGATACACAACGATACACAGCGATACACAACGATACACAGCGATACACAGCGATACACAACGATACACAACGATACACAACAATATACAACGATACACAACGATACACAATGATACACAATGATACACAATGATGCACAACGATGCACAATGATACACAACGATACACAATGATACACAACGATACACAACGATACACAGCGATACACGGCGCTAACAACGATACACAATCCTTACTTCAGCAGCTTGTTTATATAACTTCCCTGATAGCTATATTCCATATCGATGCTCGGGTATCATGGCTATTAGTTATAGGTTATCGATGCTCGGGTCTCATGGACATTAGTCATGGGTTATCGATGCTCGGGTCTCATGGACATTAGTCATGGGTTATCGATGCTCGGGTCTCATGGACATTAGTCATGGGTTATCGATGCTTGGGTCTCATGGATATTAGTCATGGGTTATCGATACTCGGGTATCATGGCTATTAGTTATAGGTTATCGATGCTCGGGTCTCATGGACATTAGTCATGGGTTATCGATGCTCGGGTATCATGGACATTAGTCATGGGTTATCGATGCTCGGGTCTCATGGACATTAGTCATGGGTTATCGATGCTCGGGTATCATGGACATTAGTCATGGGTTGTCGATGCTCGGGTATCATGGACATTAGTCATGGGTTGTCGATGCTCGGGTATCATGGACATTAGTCATGGGTTATCGATGCTCGGGTATCATGGACATTAGTCATGGGTTATCGATGCTCGGGTATCATGGACATTAGTCATGGGTTATCGATGCTCGGGTATCATGGACATTAGTCATGGGTTATCGATGCTCGGGTATCATGGACATTAGTCATGGGTTATCGATGCTTGGATCTCATAGACATTAGTCATGGGTTATCGATACTCGGGGTATCATGGACATTAGTCATGGGTTATCGATGCTCGGGTATCATGGACATTAGTCATGGGTTATCGATACTCGGGTATCATGGACATTAGTCATGGGTTATCGATGCTCGGGTATCATGGACATTAGTCATGGGTTATCGATGCTCGGGTAATTACATATACAGCGTAGCACCTTGCTTTTAGGTGCAAGTAAGCTTCCCCCGATGTGTTTCATATGCAAAGGTGTGGCTAAAGCATCTACACTGTACAATAGAAGATAAAGTATAAATGTTGCAACTGTTACTTCCGTGACATTGTGCAGACAACTGGTCCTTGTTTCCAATAACTTTCAGTATCAGTCGTAGCTTTTCTTTATTACTTTGGTATCAGTTATGAAAAGTTGTGTTTGCGCATGTTAAAAGCATGTATCCTCTTTCATATAATCTACCTGCCTGTTTGATGTTTGGCCTGTTTGATGTTTGGCCTGTTTGATGTTTGAAGCATGTCCTGTTTGATGTTTGGCCTGTTTGATGTTTGGCATGTTTGAAGCATGTCCTGTTTGATGTTTGGCATGTTTGAAGCATGTCCTGTTTGATGTTTGGCATGTTTGAAGCATGGCATGTTTGAAGCATGGCATGTTTGATGTTTATTGTAAGGTTTTACTGTATATATCTACAAGGGTAAATATTAGTATCATGTATCGATTGATGTTGAAATAGTTTTGAGTTTTTAGTAAGTTTAGTATATAAGTACAATGTATTGGAATGCCATTATACAGTACACGTATGCACCCATATCTTATTGTATGCTATGCATGCTCCCCTGTTTACAGCAAGAACAACAGCACATTTGTGTATCTGTGGAGGATTGCTGGTGTCTCGGGAAAGAAACAACTTGGAAAGATAACTGCTGTTTTGACTCGGGGGTGGGTAACATTGCTAACTGTGGTATAATCTGCTAGATGTGTATATTGTAGTGCTTGAACAGTGTCTTACTGTATCTTCTGCTTTATATGTTTGTAACGCTTTTACTCTTTCAAATACTGATATGTTTATTTCTCTCCACATGCAACTTCAGTACTATGAATGTATACACATCACTGCTTGTACTATTTACTTCATTGTGTTCTGAATAACAGCTTGTGAAATCATTCCGGTGCCATATACCATATTTGCCGATGCATAACGCGCACTTTTATTTATATAAATTACTACAGTAGAATATTGACCCCCCCCAAAGCCTACAAAAACAATGTTATCAATATATTTCATTAATGATTGCATAAGCTATAAAATTAACAATTATTAATAAAATTATATTGAATTAATGTATGAAAAAAGACATACACCCAACTTAATTGGTATTTGAAACCATGCAGCTTAAAAGAAATACCATAAAATAGCACAGTACTAACCATTCTTATCATATTCATGCATGTTCTCTTAAACTTTCCAGAAAATGTGTACAACTATATAATATGCTGTTAACCATTATAATTCTGACTGGTGTGGCTAACTAATTATGCCACAGGTGTGAAGATTCCCATAATAAAGCAATAAAACCTTATTGTTTGGGCACTGTGGTAACACGCTGGACTGGTAATCCAGGCATCGCAGGTTCAATCCCCCGTCTGACCCTAATAAAATTAACAGTCTTTCAGATGGGACATTAATCCGAGGTCTCGTGTCGGTGCTGTACACCATGCACGTAAAAGAACCAGAGGAGATTCTGGAATGGGTCTCTGTTTGTATCATTGCACTATCCTCCAAAAATCTAAAATGACTAATCTCTTCAGGAGGCGTCGCTCATATGGGCAGCTGGTAGCGACAATAAATAAACGTAAAACACACACTTGGGAACACAGGAAGTGTCACTGTTGGTTGCAGTTCCCTAAAAATAAGGTTTTATTTCTTTTCACACCTATGGCAAACAAGATAAGGCTTAATTTGATCATAGCCAGAATTATAATTGTTAGCAACATATTACATAGTTGTACACATTTTTTGGAAAGTTTAAGAGAATAGGAATGGTGTGCTATTATAAATGGATAACATATACATCAATTTCTGCTGAAGAAGCATAACTAGCATTTTAACTTAGTGTGTGTGTTTTACATTTATTTATCGTCGCTACCGGTTGCCCATATGAGCGACGCCTCCTGAAGAGGTGAGTCATTTTAGATTTTTGGAGGATAGTGCAATGATACAGAGAGACCAATTCCAGGGGGTCATTATTCCATGGCATCGAAAAGTGACCCTCTCACATATAGTCTACACATAGTGTGGTCATTATTCTATGACATCGATGTTCAGTGTATACATAGGGAGTGGGGGTTATTGTTCTTATTTATTTTATGTTTGTCTGTGTAAATATTATCCGTATGCATTATGTGAACCACCTAGTTAGTTAGTTAGTTATACAGCACCCACTGCCTCATTATCATCTTTAGAAATTGATAGATACAAATTATCTGCATACTTTTTTTTTCAGATTCAATATATTTATGGTAATCTGTATATCATTGAATCAAAATATATGTTGTTTGGCCAGTTATACATGTACAATGCTAATTAACATTTAATTATAATAAATTTATTATTTTCCCACTATATATTGCTATTCGCAAGAGGTGGTCATTTTTCCGCAAGGTGGGTCAATATTCTATGGCCGAATAATGACCTGCTTGTCATTATTTTGAGGGGGGTCAATATTCTATAAGACAGGTATTTAGACTACTGTTAATAATAAATCATAGCCAGGATATAAAGCAAATTCCCATCCCACCATCCATGACACATTGACCAAATTCCCATCCCACTGTCCATGACACATTGACCAAATTCCCATCCCACTGTCCATGACACATTAACCAAATTCCCATCCCACCGTCCATGACACATTGACCAAATTCCCATCCCACTGTCCATGAACAGACCAAATTCCCACCACTGTCCATGACACATTAACAAATTCCCATCCCACTGTCCATGACACATTAACCAAATTCCCATCCCACTGTCCATGACACATTAACCAAATTCCCATCCCACTGTCCATGACACATTAACCAAATTTACACATTAACCAAATTCCCATCCCACCGTCCATGACACATTGACCAAATTTACACATTAACCAAATTCCCATCCCATTGTCCATGACACATTAACCAAATTCCCATCCCACTGTCCATGACACATTGACCAAATTCCCATCCCACTGTCCATGACACATTAACCAAATTCCCATCCCACCATCCATGACACATTAACCAAATTCCCATCCCACCTACCACAGCACATTAACCCTTTCCTTCATAGAGATTTAGGTTAATATACTATTATATCCCCATACAAACGAGTCATTTAGCTATCATGTAGCGGATAAGTAGTTACCATATCTATCCCACCTCCATGGATATTACTGGGACTACATGAGATTCAGGTTAATATACTATTATATCTCTATACAAACGACAGCCATTTAGCTATCATGTAGCGGATAAGTAGTTGCCATATCTATCCCACCTCCATGGATATTACTGGGACTACATAGAGATTTAGGTTAATATACTATTATATCTCCATACAAACGACAGTCATTTAGCTATCATGCAGTGGATAAGTAGTCACCATATCTATCCCACCTCCATAGATATTACTGGGACTACATGAGATTTAGGTTAATATACTATTATATCTCCATACAAATGGCAGCCATTTAGCTATCATGCAGTGGATAAGTAGTTGCCATATATATCCCACCTCCATAGATATTACTGGGACTACATGAGATTTAGGTTAATATACTATTATATCTTCATACAAACGACAGCCATTTAGCTATCATGCAGTGGATAAGTAGTTGCCATATCTATCCCACCTCCATATATATTACTGGGACTACATGAGATTCTGGCTTTTATTATGAACATTTATTACTATTTATATATTCGGATATAACTCTACATTCGGACAAGTTTTATTCACAGGAAACATGAAGTCGGTGAACTTAGATCACGAAAATTAGCAACATATAAATTCTCGTGAACAAATAATGTTTTCCAGTAACCCAAAACTTTATTTAAATTGTTTTATCTGCGAAAATCGATATAAATGGCTGAAGGCATTGCAGTTGCTGCCCTTGGTTTTCATATAAATGGCTGAAGGCATTGCAGTTGCTGCCCTTGGTTTTCATATAAATGGCTGAAGGCATTGCAGTTGCTGCCCTTGGTTTTCATATAAATGGCTGAAGGCATTGCAGTTGCTGCCCTTGGTTTTCATGTATCAACTATCTTCCCAGTAAAATATTTATGTGCAAGTTTAATAAATATATGAATAATGGATAATAAATAAACACAATTAATGACCTTGTTTTATTCGTTTGCTGTTTGTGAAAATGCATCCATGTACAAATAGCATCGAAATATCGATCAAATAGCATCGAAATATTGATCAAATAGCATCGAAATATCGATAAAAAGACAACGGTTGTGCTCCGGAGTTTAAACATATTTTTTATATATCGAGGTCACATTATGCATACTAATGACGGCACTGGAAATGGGTTTATATGATATGGGCCTGGCTCCTGTATAACCGTTTTCACAAAACTGAAAATGGAGGCTATTGTGTAAATAGGTTGACTGACCAGTGACTGATCACCTCCTACATTCCTACTATTTCTTATATCATTCCAAACAAGTATGCATTCTTGCAATTAATATTACACCCGATACAAAGATGCTTTGAAATTTAATAAATTCTTGATAACCACTAATATTAGTGCTAGCAAACAATACTTTTAGGTTATTGAAGATTTTGTTCACAATAAGGGAGGTAATTTACTAGTTTGCAAAACCTAATTTCACAACTAACTTCATTTGTGCCCGATCTTCAATGTTTACTTAAAACCGGAAAAATTGTTATCTAATCATGGAAATATAAAAAATAAAAACACGATTTCTAAACATCCGCTTCCCAGAATATCTGTGTGCATCACATTCTAAGTAAACCCATTGTGTGGCTTTAAGCATTAATTGATTAATTCTAGTACTAGCACCTTGTAATTGTGTATACATACCGTATCTGCATGTAATAAATTGAAACAATTGCCTTTATGTTACATTTGTATTAAACCACATGCAATTTACATGATGTACCCTTTCCGCAAATGAAAAGTTTACTGTACCAATATCACATCTCGTTGGCTCTAGTAGCAAATGATTTTACCCTCAATTTACCGCCAATAAAATCCTGTGCGCAATCTACCCCAAAGATCCGTCTCGTAACGAAAAGAAATTCAATGCTTTGACACTGCTGTACAGCAAGAATAGCTTCACTGTGGAATATCATAATTATATAGCAAGTTTAGCTTCACTGTGGAATATCATAATTATATAGCAAGTTTAGCTTCACTGTGGAATATCATAATTATATAGCAAGTTTAGCTTCACTGTGGAATATCATAATTATATAGCAAGTTTAACTTCACTGTGGAATATCATAATTATATAGCAAGTTTAACTTCACTGTGGAATATCATAATTATATAGCAAGTTTAACTTCACTGTGACAGTTCACATAGGAAATATTCTAATAATTAACCATTCAACTTCAAATGCAATCTCATGCTTGAAAATGTAATATGAATAATTATATACATACAATCATTATATTATAAGATTACAGTCGTATGTTTTCGGAAAGATTCAGAATAAAACTAAACATTGTATGAATAAATAAATACCAGATATGCTTAATGTTGTATGAATAAATAAATACCAGATATGTTTAAACGTTGTATGAATAAATAAATACCAGATAGGTTTAAACGTTGTATGAATAAATAAATACCAGATAGGTTTGATAAGATAAAGAAAGCAAAAGAATAAGTATATTTAGTATGCAAGAACGTGTACATGTATCTATCGTGAATCAATGGACCATCTCGTGGCAGTTTAATATATAAAAAAAAGAAGACATAATTGTTAACATAACATTCATGGGTGCTTGTAATTTTCATTGTGCATGAGAATTGCTAGAGTTTGCACCCACTGATGGTAACTGTTGCAAACCATTCCCCCCCCCCCCCGTACTTTATCCCTATAAAATACTGATTGGGAAATGTCTGACTTAGCCTTGCGCATGTGTAAGATACTTTATAGCAAACTTGTTTTGCACAAATTGTGTTTGTCTGTTATTTATGCCATTGTTGTGGAAAATTGATGTAGAATTATTTTTACTTTTAGTATACTTTTGTATGTCGTACTTAATTTTGACGGGAAACATTTTTGATACTTTTGTAATTAGTTTAATCTTGTAGACATTTAGTTGCTTTTGTAGAAAGAAAATGCACAGTAGCTTAATCTTGTGTAATTGCTGTCGTTAGAAAATGCACAGATATTTCTGCAATTTTTCACAAATAAGGGCCAACTACTGATTAGTTTAACCTACACTGTATTGATGCACTGTTTAACACAAACTGTACTGGTGCACTGTTAACCTACACTGTATTGGTGCACTGTTTAACATCAACTGTATTGGTGCACTGTTAACCTACACTGTATTGGTGCACTGTTTAACATAAGCTGTATTGGTGCACTGTTAACCTACACTGTATTGGTGCACTGTTAACCTACACTGTATTGATGCACTGTTTAACATCAACTGTATTGGTGCACTGTTAACCTACACTGTATTGATGTACTGTTTAACATCAACTGTATTGGTGCACTGTTAACCTACACTGTATTGGTGCACTGTTTAACATAAGCTGTATTGGTGCACTGTTAACCTACACTATATTGGTGCACTGTTTAACATCAACTGTATTGGTGCACTGTTAACCTACACTGTATTGGTGCACTGTTAACCTACACTGTATTGATGCACTGTTTAACATCAACTGTATTGGTGCACTGTTAACCTACACTGTATTGATGTACTGTTTAACATCAACTGTATTGGTGCACTGTTAACCTACACTGTATTAATGCACTGTTTAACACAAACTGTACTGGTGCACTGTTAACCTACACTGTATTGATGCACTGTTTAGCATCAACTGTATTGGTGCACTGTTAACCTACACTGTATTGATGCACTGTTTAACATCAACTGTATTGGTGCACTGTTAACCTACACTGTATTGATGTACTGTTTAACATCAACTGTATTGGTGCACTGTTAACCTACACTGTATTAATGCACTGTTTAACACAAACTGTACTGGTGCACTGTTAACCTACACTGTATTGATGCACTGTTTAGCATCAACTGTATTGGTGCACTGTTAACCTACACTGTATTGATGCACTGTTTAACATCAACTGTATTGGTGCACTGTTAACCTACACTGTATTGATGCACTGTTTAACATAAGCTGTATTGGTGCACTGTTAACATACACTGTATTGATGCACTGTTTTGCATCAACTGTACTGGTGCACTGTTAACCTACACTGTATTGATGCACTGTTTAACATAAGCTGTATTGGTGCACTGTTAACCTACACTGTATTGATGTACTGTTTAACAAAAGCTGTATTGGTGCACTGTTAACCTACACTGTATTGATGTACTGTTTAACATCAACTATATTGGTGTACTGTTAACCTACACTGTATTGGTGCACTGTTTAACACAAACTATATTGGTGTACTGTTAACCTACACTGTATTGATGTACTGTTTAACAAAAGCTGTATTGGTGCACTGTTAACATACACTATATTGATGCACTGTTAACCTACACTGTATTGGTGCACTGTTAACCTACACTGTATTGGTGCACTGTTTAACATCAACTGTATTGATGCACTGTTAACCTACACTATATTGGTGCACTGTTTAACATCAACTGTATTGGTGCACTGTTAACCTACACTATATTGGTGCACTGTTTAACATCAACTGTATTGATGCACTGTTAACCTACACTATATTGGTGCACTGTTTAACATCAACTGTATTGATGCACTGTTAACCTACACTATATTGGTGCACTGTTTAACATTCTGAGTTTATCCTTCCATAGTCTGGCAGGGTCAGTAGGTTAAGGGTTTGAGTATCGACTTCCAGACACCATTCTGAGTTTGTCCTAGAGTTCCAGCTGCCTACACATCCTTAGTTTACAGTAGTTCTAACATTCACTACTTGTACATGCTTTACCAGAAAGTCATATTTTATAGTAATGTTTAATGGCTACTTATCGATTTGTAGCTAAACATTATCGAGCTATTATGATTTAATGACGAATTTTCTGTTTATTATATCTAGTTTATTATGTCCAGTTTATTATGTCCAGTTTATTATGTCCAGTTTATTATGTCCAGTTTATTATGTCCAGTTTATTATGTCCAGTTTATTATGTCCAGAAATCTACAATACATGCTCAAACATCGCTGCTAGCACACGACACAACAACATCTTCTATCAGAACTCTACAATACATGCTCAAACATCGCTGCTAGCACACGACACAACAACATCTTCTATCAGAACTCTACAATACATGCTCAAACATCGCTGCTAGCACACGACACAACAACATCTTCTATCAGAACTCTACAATACATGCTCAAACATCGCTGCTAGCACACGACACAACAACATCTTCTATCAGAACTCTACAATACATGCTCAAACATCGCTGCTAGCACACGACACAACAACATCTTCTATCAGAACTCTACAATACATGCTCAAACATCGCTGCTAGCACACGACACAACAACATCTTCTATCAGAACTCTACAATACATGCTCAAACATCGCTGCTAGCACACGACACAACAACATCTTCTATCAGAACTCTACAATACATGCTCAAACATCGCTGCTAGCACACGACACAACACACCAAAACCACAACCCACACCAAACCACCAAAACCAACAACCCACAAACAACATCTTCTATCAGAAATCTACAATACAGTCCAATAAAAACCACTCATTAAAATCCTCTAGAGAGCACCATTTTCCACTAGAGAGCACCATTTCACTCTAGAGAGCACCATTTTCCTCTAGAGAGCACCATTTTCCACTAGAGAGCACCATTTCACTCTAGAGAGCACCATTTTCCTCTAGAGAGCACCATTTTCCACTAGAGAGCACCATTTCACTCTAGAGAGCACCATTTTCCTCTAGAGAGCACCATTTTCCACTAGAGAGCACCATTTCACTCTAGAGAGCACCATTTTCCTCTAGAGAGCACCATTTTCCACTAGAGAGCACCATTTCACTCTAGAGAGCACCATTTTCCTCTAGAGAGCACCATTTTCCACTAGAGAGCACCATTTCACTCTAGAGAGCACCATTTTCCTCTAGAGAGCACCATTTCACTTTAGAGGACATTCTCCAATATGGTCATTTGTTTAACCTGCTACAAGACAACAGATGCCAAATAAAAAACAGTTTTTACCAGATAATTCTGGAAAGAAGGCAGCATAGTTACTATATCTACATGTATTACAGGATGATGATTTGAAGCGTGTGTTTCTGCCACCACCAGAGTATAGTAGTGTTACATACTCTCATAACAAGCTAGATTCTCCCACATATGATCACCGCCATCCGTTGCATACAGAACCCAAACATCCATATACCCCCAGTGATACAGATTCTTGCCGCAAATCTCCTTGGCAAAATGAAGGTAATACTAGTTTGTCACATCATTTCTGTTGTTTGATGCCACGTCTAAACCTAGTGATAACAAAATTCTTATATTTATGTAACAGTGGGTTGTTTCAAACTTTATAGTAATAAGGAAATATTAAACAATATTTTATTATATCAATAATACAAATTAAGACCTGACTTGTATACCACTCTAACCTGCATCTTTCAGAGCCCTGGAAATCTAATTACCGAGGAAACAAGGGGACATTCGATATTGATTTTCCGGACCGGGGTAAGGAGGATTATGCTGGGCCTCTGTATGAACCAAATGGTTATGTAGGAGGGACCCGCCCAAAGGTAAAGTAACACCAGTCAGAATGATGTCATATTGATCAGGATTTCAATCATAGATGACTTAAATACTTATAAAACTTATAAACATTTATTTTAGCACTATTGCGAGACAAGTTTTTACATTAGATTAATCAGATCTCATTCCTGATGGAATCCATCGCCATTGGGAGAGAGAGGAAACAATGTGCATTTAATTGTTTTGCCTAAGGACATCACAACCTCTCCGTTACAAGATGGAATGACACTGTATCTATTGCTCCATGGAGGCTAGTGTAAATAATACTTGCCAGTTGTTTAACTGACTATTCTCATGTCTACAGATCATACTTTCCAAGACGAAGATAAATTGATGTCTCATATAATTATATATATACTTTTGTGTCGATGTTCAGAGAAAAATTGTAGGACAGTACAGTAGTGCATTGTAGGACAGTACAGTAGTGCATTGTAGGACAGTACAGTAGTGCATTGTAGGACAGTACAGTAGTGCATTGTAGGACAGTACAGTAGTGCATTGTAGGACAGTACAGTAGTGCATTGTAGGACAGTACAGTAGTGCATTGTAGGACAGTACAGTAGTGCATTGATGGTTAACCTACTTGTATGTTTCAGAGTATAACAGAGTTATCTGAGTGGTCAAGCCGACCATCTAGTCGAGGGGGCCATAAGACCCCTCCGCCACCTCCAATAAGGTCTTCCAGTAAGGGGGCAGCAGACATCCCACCCATCCCTGCCAGGAACTATGACTCTCAAGAGGTCATTCCACGATATGTTCCACCCCCAGGTGTGTATAGCATGTGTGTTTAATCTACGGTATATGATTGGTCAAGAAAGTTTATTCTACAGTGCAGATCAGGGGTTCTAATCTGTCGATTATTGACCAATTATTTATGTGGAATACCGTTTGTAAATCAAAAAAATTAATCAAATTAAAAATTCAGCCCATAAAATGTTTCAATATCATAAGAAATTGCTCATTATAGTTGCAGAACATAATTGAAATCAATAGTTCAATCAACAGAATCATGTACAATCTACAGAATCATGTACAATCAACAGAATCATGTACAATCAACAGAATCATGTACTATCAACAGAATCATGTACTATCAACAGAATCATGTACAATCAACAGAATCATGTACAATCAACAGAATCATGTACTATCAACAGAATCATGTACTATCAACAGAATCATGTACTATCAACAGAATCATGTACAATCAACATAATAATGTACAATCTACAGAATCATGTACTATCAACAGAATCATGTACAATCTACAGAATCATGTACAATCAACAGAATCATGTACTATCAACATAATAATGTACAATCTACAGAATCATGTACAATCAACAGAATCATGTACAATCTACAGAATCATGTACTATCAACAGAATCATGTACTATCAACATAATAATGTACAATCTACAGAATCATGTACTATCAACAGAATCATGTACTATCAACAGAATCATGTACAATCTACAGAATCATGTACAATCAACAGAATCATGTACTATCAACAGAATCATGGACAATCAACATAATAATGTACAATCAACAGAATCATGGACAATCAACAGAATCATGTACTATCAACAGAATCATGGACAATCAACATAATAATGTACAATCAACAGACATTGTCACATGTAGATAGACATAGTTGTCTGGCCCCCTAAACCCAAAATTCCTGGATAAAGTTTTTCTCTCTGTTGATTATTTATCTATAGGACATATGTGACCCACCATGACAAAATCAGGTCTTAAGTCGGAAAAAATAAATAATGAGTTAACTATGCCATCATATATAAATATAGGCTTTCTAGTGATATCAGTATCATTAATGTAGCTCGTTTCAGTCCAAAGTTATGACCATTTGAATAATGGACTTCACGTGATTAATATTCCGAGAAAACGGCTGTCAAAGATTTTCAGAAATTCTGACTTATTTTAACAAAATTTGGAGACGCAGTGAAATCAAAACACCATAGCAACCAATATGTTTCACATGACACAACTAGTCATGTTTGGTATCAAATTAAAGGTAAATGTCCATTCTTTAAAATGCCACTTTGCCGAACTTAGTAGTATCCATAGTGGTTCAGCTGTTCTAGCATAAATACAATAGTAATAATTAATAAAAAATTTAAAAAAAATAAATTTAAAAATATTTTTTATTGACTTAAATTTTATTTACTTAACCCATACCCTGATATATACGTATTTCTACGTGTTATCGGGCTCCTGATATATACGTATGTCTACGTGTTATCGGGCACCTGATATATACGTATTTCTCCCTGTTATCGGGCACCTGATATAATACGTATATATACGACCACACCAGTCACCTGATAAATACGTGTTTTTACGTGTCCGTTTTAAATCCATCATTTTCGCTAATTAAATACGGCAGAAAAGCGGTCAAAATATGTTTCAATAAATGTCGGAAGTTAAAATGAAAATAAATCTAAAAATAGCAATTACTCATTCATTAGCTTGCATAAACATATCTAGGTATTTGGTAAATTTCCACTGTGAAGGCCAATTCATGCGTATGGTCTAAAATCAGAATTGGATTGAAATTAGAACATTTATCACGTTATGATGCATTAAATGGGTTCCCGGGGGGGGTGCAGGTGTTAGCGAAACAAATGTGTTTGAAGTTTGTTGTATGACCACGGCTATAAATAGATCAAAGTGCATGTAAGTCATAATGTTATGCAAGCATGGTGTTTTTTGCTACACAGTATACATGGCCGTAGGGTAATAAAATTTGGGTTCAAAGGTTTTAATGCTAATTACCGACTAATGTCGGATTGACAAACAGTTTGACAGGAAGCATCCAGTTGTGGGGTGTTTGGAACTTGTTGATATCAAAGGATGTGTGTTGTAGCCTCATGGAATGGCTAATGTTGCCAGCTAAACAGAGGGTAATAAACCCATGTGGGTGGAGTCTTTAATCAGAAAGTCTTGATTTAGGAAATTGATTTAATCAACTTAGGTTGCCACGCCCTTTTTCCATGCACTATTAACTATTAAATAAACAAATATAGTCGAATATAATAATTATTCTCCACCTGCGTGTCTAATATTTACTAATAAGTGTCTAATTATAACCATAAATATATTAAAGTAAGTTTTTATCAGGGAAAACAGGGTTAAACATGATAGGGGTCATTTTATCAGTTTTTCCAGTTTATGGCCCCTGTATAATTGACTCTTAGTCTGATCTGACAGTGCCTATGGCATAAGTGGACACCTGCTGTTATATAATCCTGTTAATTGGATCATAGTACACAGTAGCGGTGTTTCATTGATCGATTAAAATGCACAATTCCTCTTATCAGTTGTGTTGTTTTAGGAAGGGTTTAGGGGGTAATTTATGGCTTTTTGTGGGAAGTAAAGTAACCTTGTATATTGCGCAGTTCTGAATTAGAAAAGGGGTCAAAAGCTGGTTCACAGTGAAAAGTAAACAATTATTTTGTAATATTATGAAACATAAAAGCTGAATTAAGTCATAGTTATTAAAAAATGAATGAACTTTTGGATTCAGGTGAAGTATTATTTTAGAATTTATATTAAATACATGTACGTCCGAAATACTGGGCTACACGCAACACAGGTACAGATAACGGTGTGTTAAAATTTCACACAACAAATCAGCAGATAAAGGTTCTACACTCGTCTAGGTTTACCATTTACCTATATATGACTGATTTGCATCGAAATGAATCTAAATATTAACCTATAATGAATAATCGTCATGAAATCACACCGAAAATCGTTTTGTTTCTATCCAATCGTCTGTGAACATAGGAACAGGTGCGCACTTGCAGATCACGTGGTCTTTATCGGCCAATGGATGAGTGGGAATCACGTTTACGTCACAACCGAAGAGATTTTTGAAAAAATTCGATTGATTTAAAGTCGTTGATTAGATGGAAGCATATAAGATCTTACTTAAAAAATAGCATCAGCTGAAAATACGTCATCTCTAGTTTATTTCGGTACCAAATACATGGAGCCAAACCGCGGGACTGTATCATTGAAGGCCATCGGAAAACACCGCCTACCCGGCTTAGATCTTTTGTTTCACTGCGATTAATAACAATGGCAATTAACACCAAGCTAATTAAAATGTGTTTTTGATGCCTTAAATTACACAAATACGTGCTTCTATCACATTTATTATAAAGATAAATGATTATAAAATGCCATTATACAATAATCTGAAAATTGTTAAAATACCATTTTGTTGACTTATAATGTAATTATCTGCCTTACGATAATCCCGACTTACGACTGATTTTGATATGGCGGGTCACATATATAATGATATCCTGGTGGGTGTGAAATTCTCACTTTTGGGCAATTTGAAATATTCAAGATTTTCAAAATGACCGCCAATCTGAAAATGGTGTAACAATATGTTCGCTAATAAGGCATGTACAGTCTTAATAGTTATGCATATACCAAATAGTATACATAAATTCTATAATAAATAATAATAGAAGAATAATAGAAGAATATTTATAAATTTGGGTCAATTGGCAGATGTAGCCATTTTGAAATTAAAAAAATCAAAATGGCCACCACTGAATATTTTTCTTCCCATAATGAACAAATAAATATCATAATATGTTAGCAGCAATATCAACCAAACTTCAAAACACACCACCAGCCTTATTGATTGGCAACATCATTACAAGTGTATTGAGGAACATATCTTCAAATATTTACTAGGATTGTTGCTGCGAGACTATAAGACATATGATTTCGGAGTTACATGCAACTATGATGAAGTTCTTTGATTCAAGAAGTCTGCAGCAGTTGGTTTTTATAATGTTAGCGTCTCGGAATCATTCGTTTTCCTATTGGGAAAAGCAGAAATGTATTTAATGGTGAGGTACTTTATTGAAACTGAGCAGAATTCTCTTTCATAATAATTATGTACAAATATTATATTACATGTATTATAACAAATGAAGTTGGGACATCAAAAATCACAAACAAACACAATTATCACAACCAAACATATGAATAAAGAAATATTGAACTTTGTTCCTCTTATTGAACAAATCCAGCTCAAGTTTGAATTGTGCATTATTGCAACAATTACTTGCTTGTTTGAAAGTCCAACCGACAAATGTTTCATTATTATTTTGTTTTGTCCAACAGCAAAACAAACACCTTAAAATTTACTCCCACATTTGCGTTGTAAAACATTTAACATGTGTTGTATTATCTGCACTCATTCAAGAGGGCGACTTTGGTGAAGTAGTCACCCTAGAGACCCTGACTTCACCCCCTGGTGAGGAAAGAATATTTAAATTTTGTCCATTAAGATACACTGGCCTTTGTACAGCACACCTTCTATTCACATGCTGTATTGAATGGCCATAATGTGTATTTTAACCCTGTTTTGTTGAGATTTATTAAATAACACCATTTAACACAATCGCGCTCTTTCTCACTTCTCCCAAAAATTCTGACCAATGATTGCGTATACGTCGTTGTTATAAAATTAACACCAAAAAATGCCATTCAATACGATACCATATATATGGTTGTCTTCAGGTTGCCGTTCGGCGACATCGACAGAGTAGTCACCAAACTGCTACATCAGCTGGGAAAGAGATTCAACCAGATCTGGATTTGGAGCTACATGAGCTCGGAAAGAGTTAACATTCAACCAGATCTGGATTTGGAGCTACATGAGCTCGGAAAGAGTTAACATTCAACCAGATCTGGATTTGGAGCTACATGAGCTCGGAAAGAGTTAACATTCAACCAGATCTGGATTTGGAGCTAACAACAATTATTTTCCTTAAACTTTGTATTTCAGGTTCATCTTCATCATTTGGCAGTAATGTAAATGTGATCGCAAATCCTAATTACGACGGCCCTTCGATACGAACCCCGTCGCCGCGGCAACCCATTGACCCAACAGACGACATGAGAGGATATCTTGTTTGAGAGATTATATATAAGATGTATAGAAAATATACGATTTCTTACTGACTGGTTCAATCAATAATACGTAATTCAAGTTATACTGGATATTGGTTCCATCGGAGAGTTATACTGGATATTGGTTCCATCGGAGAGTTATACTGGATATTGGTTCCATCGGAGAGTTATACTGGATATTGGTTCCATCGGAGAGTTATACTGGATATTGGTTCCATCGGAGAGTTATACTGGATATTGAAGTTGGAGCTTTAATATGAGGAAAAACTGCAATGTGTAGACAGTAATATATATATAATTATGGAGAAACTGAAATATGCTTTAGAATCTACATAATTATATGGAATACATAAACGTATGTAAGGGTTAATATATGCAGAACATTGCAGCATCACTATATACTGTAATTAAGAACACGTATGTGGCCGCCCGTCTGCATTTTGCAAATATCCAGAGAAAAGGGAGAACGTAATGCCAGTTCCAGGGAACAAACAAGCAGAGTTATGTCATTTAAAGAGTATTTGAAGGAGAGACGATAATGTCGGAGAAGTTGTTGAGAATTAGATTAAAATTTGTAAATATTACACTGAATGTTATGTATTGACTACACACACTACAATGTAGTGGCACAATGCTGAAGGGGCTTGCCTACCCACATGTAACATGCTCCATGCTGAAGGGGCTGGCCTACCCACATGTAACAAGCTCCATGCTGTAGGGGCTGGCCTGCCCACATGTAACAAGCTCCATGCTGAAGGGGCTGGCCTACCCACATGTAACAAGCTCCATGCTGAAGGGTCTTGCCTACCCACATGTAACAAGCTCCATGCTGAAGGGGCCAGCCTACCCACATGCAACACACTCCATGCTTAAGGGGCTGGCCTGCCCACATGCAACAAGCTCCATGCTGAAGGGGCCAGCCTACCCACATGTAACAAGCTCCATGCTGAAGGGGCCAACATACCCACATGTAACAAGCTCCATGCTGAAGGGGTCAGCATACCCACATGCAACACACTCCATGCTGAAGGGGCTGACCTACCCACATGTAACAAGCTCCATGGCAAGACTTAACTACTAAGTATATATACTATATAATTATATTGTTCAGTGAGATTGGTGATGTTATGTATTGTTCAGTGAGATTGGTGATGTTATGTATTGTTCAGTGAGATTGGTGATGCTATGTATTGTTCAGTGAGATTGGTGATGTTATGTATTGTTCAGTGAGATTGGTGATGCTATGTATTGTTCAGTGAGATTGGTGATGTTATGTATTGTTCAGTGAGATTGGTGATGTTATGTATTGTTCAGTGAGATTGGTATATATTGTTCAGTGAGATTGGTGATGTTATGTATTGTTCAGTGAGATTGGTGATGTTATGTATTGTTCAGTGAGATTGGTGATGTTATGTATTGTTCAGTGAGATTGGTATGTATTGTTCAGTGAGATTGGTATGTATTGTTCAGTGAGATTGGTATATATTGTTCAGTGAGATTGGTATATATTGTTCAGTGAGATTGGTGATGTTATGTATTGTTCAGTGAGATTGGTGATGTTATGTATTGTTCAGTGAGATTGGTGATGCTATGTATTGTTCAGTGAGATTGGTATGTATTGTTCAGTGAGATTGGTGATGTTATGTATTGTTCAGTGAGATTGGTGATGTTATGTATTGTTCAGTGAGATTGGTGATGTTATGTATTGTTCAGTGAGATTGGTGATGCTATGTATTGTTCAGTGAGATTGGTATGTATTGTCAGTGAGATTGGTGATGTTATGTATTGTTCAGTGAGATTGGTGATGTTATGTATTGTTCAGTGAGATTGGTGATGTTATATATTGTTCAGTGAGATTGGTGATGTTATGTATTGTTCAGTGAGATTGGTATGTATTGTTCAGTGAGATTGGTGATGTTATGTATTGTTCAGTGAGATTGGTGATGCTATGTATTGTTCAGTGAGATTGGTGATGTTTTGTATTGTTCAGTGAGATTGGTGATGTTATGTATTGTTCAGTGAGATTGGTGATGTTATGTATTGTTCAGTGAGATTGGTGATGTTATGTATTGTTCAGTGAGATTGGTGATGTTATGTATTGTTCAGTGAGATTGGTGATGCTATGTATTGTTCAGTGAGATTGGTGATGTTATGTATTGTTCAGTGAGATTGGTGATGTTATGTATTGTTCAGTGAGATTGGTGATGTTTTGTATTGTTCAGTGAGATTGGTATGTATTGTTCAGTGAGATTGGTGATGTTATGTATTGTTCAGTGAGATTGGTGATGTTATGTATTGTTCAGTGAGATTGGTGATGTTATGTATTGTTCAGTGAGATTGGTGATGTTATGTATTGTTCAGTGAGATTGGTGATGTTATGTATTGTTCAGTGAGATTGGTGATGTTATGTATTGTTCAGTGAGATTGGTGATGTTATGTATTGTTCAGTGAGATTGGTGATGTTATGTATTGTTCAGTGAGATTGGTGATGTTATGTATTGTTCAGTGAGATTGGTGATGTTATGTATTGTTCAGGTATAATACCATAAAGCAAACATAAAATGACTCTCGAACCCAAGCGAGTCATGCTGAAGAAAATATTATTATGAAAAATAAAATGTTTATCTCGGCGTACTGAAAGTAACGGTCAAGTTACAAAATGTTGGTTGTGTGAAGACGGAAGTAGAGTGAAATAAAGCGTTAGTTAGTTTGGTATAAATACGTTGATAGAAGTTAGTTTGGTATAAATACGTTGATAGAGTACGTTTATTGTAATAACTGACATTTTATTGGTTTCTGTAGAATAAATACAAACTATGTTGATCTTTGCTTGGTTGAGATATCAGATAATAGAAGGACTTGCTGAAGGGTACTGACAGGTGCACACCTCTGAGGAGCACTTACAGGGGCACACTGCTGAAGGGTACTGACAGAGGCACACTTCTGAGGGGCACTTACAGGGGCACACTGCTGAAGGGTACTGACAGAGGCACACTTCTGAGGGGTACCGACAGGGGCACACTTCTGAGGGGCACTTACAGGGGCAAACTTCTGAGGGGTACTGACAGAGGCACACTTCTGAGGGGCACTTACAGGGGCACACTTCTGAGGGGTACTGACAGGTGCAAACTTCTGAGGGGCACTTACAGGGGCAAACTTCTGAGGGGCACTTACAGGGGCACACTTCTGAAGGGTACTTACAGAGGCACACTAGCTGAGTGGCACACTTCTGAGGGGTACTGACAGGTGCACACTTCTGAGGGGCACTTACAGGTGCACACTTCTGAGGGGCACTTACAGGGGCACACTTCTGAAGGGTACTTACAGAGGCACACTAGCTGAGGGGCACACTTCTGAGGGGTACTGACAGGTGCACACTTCTGAGGGGCACTTACAGGGGCAAACTTCTGAGGGGCACTTACAGGGGCAAACTTCTGAAGGGTACTGACAGGTGCACACTTCTGAGGGGTACTTACAGGTGCACACTTCTGAGGGGCACTGACAGGTGCACACTTCTGAGGGGCACTTACAGGGGCACACTTCTGAGGGGTACTGACAGGTGCACACTTCTGAGGGGCACTTACAGGGGCACACTTCTGAAGGGTACTGACAGGGGAACACTTCTGAGGGGTACTTACAGGTGCACACTTCTGAGGGGCACTTACAGGTGCACACTTCTGAGGGGCACTTACAGGGGCACACTTCTGAGGGGCACACTTTTGAAGGGTACTGACATGGGCACACTTCTGAGGGGTACTTACAGAGGCAGACTTCTAAGGAGTACTTGCAGGGGCACACTTCTGAGGGGTACTGACAGGTGCACACTTCTGAGAGGTACTTACAGGGGCACACTTCTGAGGGGTACTGACAGGTGCACACTTCTGAGTGGTACTTACAGGGGCACACTTCTGAGGGGTACTTACAGGTGCACACTTCTGAAGGGTACTTACAGGTGCACACTTCTGAGGGGTACTGACAGGTGCACACTTCTGAGGGGCACTTACAGGTGCACACTTCTGAGGGGCACTTACAGGTGCACACTTCTGAGGGGCACTTACAGGTGCACAATTCTGAGGGGCACTTACAGGGGCAAACTTCTGAAGGGTACTGACAGGTGCACACTTCTGAGGGGCACTTACAGGGGCAAACTTCTGAAGGGTACTGACAGGTGCACACTTCTGAGGGGAACTTACAGGTGCACACTTCTGAGGGGTACTGACAGGTGCACACTTCTGAGGGGCACTTACAGGGGCACACTTCTGAGGGGTACTGACAGGTGCACACTTCTGAGGGGCACACTTCTGAAGGGTACTGACAGGGGAACACTTCTGAGGGGTACTTACAGAGGCACACTTCTGAGGGGCACTTACAGGTGCACACTTCTGAGGGGCACTTACAGGTGCACACTTCTGAGGGGCACTTACAGGGGCACACTTCTGAAGGGTACTGACATGGGCACACTTCTGAGGGGTACTTACAGAGGCACACTTCTGAGGAGTACTTGCAGGGGCACACTTCTGAGGGGTACTTACAGGTGCACACTTCAGAGGGGTACTGACAGGTGCACACTTCTGAGAGGTACTTACAGGGGCACACTCAGGGGTACTGACAGGTGCACACTTCTGAGTGGTACTTACAGGGGCACACTTCTGAGGGGCACTTACAGGGGCACACTTCTGAGGGGTACTGACAGGTGCACACTTCTGAGGGGCACACTTCTGAAGGGTACTGACAGGGGAACACTTCTGAGGGGTACTTACAGAGGCACACTTCTGAGGGGCACTTACAGGTGCACACTTCTGAGGGGCACTTACAGGTGCACACTTCTGAGGGGCACTTACAGGGGCACACTTCTGAAGGGTACTGACATGGGCACACTTCTGAGGGGTACTTACAGAGGCACACTTCTGAGGAGTACTTGCAGGGGCACACTTCTGAGGGGTACTTACAGGTGCACACTTCAGAGGGGTACTGACAGGTGCACACTTCTGAGAGGTACTTACAGGGGCACACTCAGGGGTACTGACAGGTGCACACTTCTGAGTGGTACTTACAGGGGCCCACTTCTGAGGGGTACTTACAGGTGCACACTTCTGAAGGGTACTTACAGGTGCACACTTCTGAGGGGCACTTACAGGGGCACACTTCTGAGGGGTACTGACAGGTGCACACTTCTGAGGGCTACTTACAGTGGCACACTTCTGAGGGGTACTGACAGGTGCACACTTCTGAGGGGTACTTACAGTGGCACACTTCTGAGGGGTACTGACAGGTGCACACTTCTGAGGGGTACTTACAGGGGCACAATTATGAGGGGTACTGACAGGTGCACACTTCTGAGGGGCACACTTCTGAGGGGTACTTACAGGGGCACACTTCTGAGGGGTACTTACAGGGGCACACTTCTGAGGGGTACTGACAGGTGCACACTTCTGAGGGGTACTGACAGGTGTACACTAGCTGAGGGGCACTTACAGGTGCACACTTCTGAGGGGTACTGACAGGTGCACACTTCTGAGGGGCATTTACAGGTGCACATTTCTGAGGGGTACTGACAGGTGCACACTTCTGAGGGGTACTTACAGGTGCACACTTCTGAGGGGCACTTACAGGGGCACACTTCTGAAGGGTACTGACAGGTGCACACTTCTGAGGGGCACGTACAGGTGTACACTTCTGAGGGGTACTTACAGGTGCAAACTTCTGAGGGGCACTTACAGGGGCAAACTTCTGAGGGGCACTTACAGCATTCTGATTGGATTATGATTATTCATCATATAAAAAAACAACATCTTGTTACATTCTAATAATCCAATCAGACGCTCGTTTCAACACTGGTTTCAACGCGAATTGCGCCGCTTTAGAAATTTTCAAAACAAATTGAAAATACTACGAAATCTCTTTTTGATGTACATTTTTGCCGAATAAACCTACACGTTAGTGGAAACACATTTTATTGATAATGTTATTCACAGTTAAAACTCTCCCGTCGAAGATTTTTTGTTGTTGCTGACAGAACCCGTGTCCTAGTATGGAAATGTGACCTGCTATGGCCAATGTCGCAATTGTTTGCAAAGTATACATGCATGCAGCTTAAAGTTGTGTTTTATTTGAAGAACAATATAAATACTCGGGATAGGCGTTATATTTGGACAGATTTGTACAAAATTGTTTCAGATAGGGCCATTTTACTGATCGATGCGAAATCTGACATCCCACAGAGTAGAATCCCTGTACTTAAATATATATACTAGTACACCAAGCGTGCCGAATCCCTGTGGTTCAAAGTACACAGTAATATATTAAGCAGTGTGGAAATAATACATGTATAGTATACCAAGTGTGAATATTTCTTAGAAATGAAATACTGGCATGAATGCAGAAGAGAGCATAAACTTTTAAAGATATGATTAAAGACAAGGGCCGTGAACCAGTGTTGTACTGCTGTGGCAATTCTCCTGTGTTGCATTTTTTTACTACAAGGTTCAAATTATATGTAGGTGATATTCCCAAAAATAAGCTTTGGATCATGAGTTGCACAGTTTGTTTTGTGCATGTGTAAACAGTTATATTGTGTATAAACATTGTGTGTAAGACTTCACGTGACATTACCAGCTATAGACTTGTGACAGTACCAGCTATAGACTTGTGACAGTACCAGCTATAGATTTGTGACAGTACCAGCTACAGACTTGTGACAGTACCAGCTATAGACTTGTGAAAGTACCAGCTATATATAGACTTGTGACAGTACCAGCTATAGACTTGTGAAAGTACCAGCTATATATAGACTTGTGACAGTACCAGCTATAGACTTGTGACAGTACCAGCTATAGACTTGTGACAGTACCAGCTATAGACTTGTGAAAGTACCAGCTATAGACTTGTGACAGTACTAGCTATAGACTTGTGAAAGTACCAGCTATATATAGACTTGTGAAAGTACCAGCTATAGACTTGTGAAAGTACCAGCTATAGATTTGTGAAAGTACCAGCTATATATAGACTTGTGAAAGTACCAGCTATAGACTTGTGACGGTACCAGCTATAGACTTGTGAAAGTACCAGCTATATATAGACTTGTGACAGTACCAGCTATAGACTTGTGAAAGTACCAGCTATATATAGACTTGTGACAGTACCAGCTATATATAGACTTGTGAAAGTACCAGCTATAGACTTGTGACAGTACCAGCTATAGACTTGTGAAAGTACTAGCTATAGACTTGTGACAGTACCAGCTATAGAGTTGTGACAGTACCAGCTATAGACTTGTGAAAGTACCAGCTATAGACTTGTGACAGTACCAGCTATAGACTTGTGAAAGTACCAGCTATAGACTTGTGACAGTACCAGCTATAGACCTGTGAAAGTACCAGCTATAGACGTGTGACAGTACCAGCTATAGATTTGTGAAAGTACCAGCTATAGACTTGTGAAAGTACCAGCTATATATAGACTTGTGACAGTACCAGCTATAGACTTGTGACAGTACCAGCTATATATAGACATGTGACAGTACCAGCTATAGACTTGTGACAGTACCAGCTATAGACTTGTGACAGTACCAGCTATAGACTTGTGATAGTACCAGCTATATATAGACATGTGACAGTACCAGCTATAGACTTGTGACAGTACCAGCTATAGACTTGTGAAAGTACCAGCTATAGATTTGTGAAAGTACCAGCTATATATAGACTTGTGAAAGTACCAGCTATAGACTTGTGATGGTACCAGCTATAGACTTGTGAAAGTACCAGCTATATATAGACTTGTGACAGTACCAGCTATAGACTTGTGAAAGTACCAGCTATATATAGACTTGTGACAGTACCAGCTATAGACTTGTGACAGTACCAGCTATATATAGACTTGTGACAGTACCAGCTATATATAGACTTGTGAAAGTACCAGCTATAGACTTGTGACAGTACCAGCTATAGACTTGTGAAAGTACTAGCTATAGACTTGTGACAGTACCAGCTATAGAGTTGTGACAGTACCAGCTATAGACTTGTGAAAGTACCAGCTATAGACTTGTGACAGTACCAGCTATAGACTTGTGAAAGTACCAGCTATAGACTTGTGACAGTACCAGCTATAGACCTGTGAAAGTACCAGCTATAGACGTGTGACAGTACCAGCTATAGATTTGTGAAAGTACCAGCTATAGACTTGTGAAAGTACCAGCTATATATAGACTTGTGACAGTACCAGCTATAGACTTGTGACAGTACCAGCTATATATAGACTTGTGAAAGTACCAGCTATATATAGACATGTGACAGTACCAGCTATAGACTTGTGAAAGTACCAGCTATAGACTTGTGACAGTACCAGCTATAGACTTGTGAAAGTACCAGCTATATATAGACTTGTGACAGTACCAGCTATAGACTTGTGAAAGTACCAGCTATAGACTTGTGAAAATACCAGCTATAGACTTATGACAGTACCAGCTATATATAGACTTATGACAGTACCAGCTATAGACTGTACCAGCTATATATAGACTTGTGACAGTACCAGCTATATATAGAATTGTGAAAATACCAGCTATAGATTTGTGAAAGTACCAGCTATAGAGTTGTGACAGTACCAGCTATAGAGTTGTGAAAGTACCAGCTATAGACTTGTGAAAGTACCAGCTATAGACTTGTGACAGTACCAGCTATAGACTTGTGAAAGTACCAGCTATAGATTTGTGAAAATACCAGCTATAGATTTGTGAAAGTACCAGCTATAGACTTGTGAAAGTACCAGCTATAGAGTTGTGAAAGTACCAGCTATAGATTTGTGAAAATACCAGCTATAGACTTGTGACAGTACCAGCTATAGACTTGTGAAAGTACCAGCTATAGACTTGTGAAAGTACCAGCTATAGACGTGTGAATGTACCAGCTATAGACTTGTGAAAGTACCAGCTATCGACTTGTGAAAATACCCAGTACCTAGCCTGGATTGAATGCCGATTCAGTACCTAGCCTGGATTGAGTACCGACCCAGTACCTAGCCTGGATTGAGTACCGACCCAGTACCTAGCCTGGATTGAGGGCCGACCCAGTACCTAGCCTGGATTGAGTACCGACCCAGTACCTAGCCTGGATTCAGTACCTAGCCTGGATTGAGTACCGACCCAGTACCTAGCCTGGATTGAGGGCCGACCCACTTACCTAGCCTGGATTGAGGGCCGACCCAGTACCTAGCCTGGATTGAGTACCGACCCAGTACCTAGCCTGGATTGAGTACCGACCCAGTACCTAGCCTGGATTGAGTACCGACCCAGTACCTAGCCTGGATTGAGGGCTGCCCAGTACCTAGCCTGGATTGAGGGCCGACCCAGTACCTAGCCTGGATTGAGTACCGACCCAGTACCTAGCCTGGATTGAGTGCCAACCCAGTACCTAGCCTGGATTGAGTGCCGACCCAGTACCTAGCCTGGATTGAGTGCCGACCCAGTACCTAGCCTGGATTGAGTGCCGACCCAGTACCTAGCCTGGATTGAGTGCCGACCCAGTACCTAGCCTGGATTGAGTGCCGACCCAGTATCTAGCCTGGATTGAGTACCGACCCAGTACCTAGCCTGGATTGAGTGCCGACCCAGTACCTAGCCTGGATTGAGTACCGACCCAGTATCTAGCCTGGATTGAGTACCGACCCAGTACCTAGCCTGGATTGAGTACCGACCCAGTATCTAGCCTGGATTGAGTACCGACCCAGTATCTAGCCTGGATTGAGTACCGACCCAGTATCTAGCCTGGATTGAGTACCGACCCAGTATCTAGCCTGGATTGAGTACCGACCCAGTATCTAGCCTGGATTGAGTACCGACCCAGTATCTAGCCTGGATTGAGTACCGACCCAGTATCTAGCCTGGATTGAGTACCGACCCAGTACCTAGCCTGGATTGAGTGCCGACCCAGTATCTAGTCTGGATTGAGTACCGACCCAGTACCTAGCCTGGATTGAGTGCCGACCCAGTACCTAGCCTGGATTGAGTACCGACCCAGTATCTAGCCTGGATTGAGTACCGACCCAGTACCTAGCCTGGATTGAGTACCGACCCAGTATCTAGCCTGGATTGAGTACCGACCCAGTATCTAGCCTGGATTGAGTACCGACCCAGTATCTAGCCTGGATTGAGTACCGACCCAGTATCTAGCCTGGATTGAGTGTACCTAGCCTGGATTGAGTGCCGACCCAGTATCTAGCCTGGATTGAGTGCCGACCCAGTACCTAGCCTGGATTGAGTGCCGACCCAGTATCTAGCCTGGATTGAGTGCCGACCCAGTACCTAGCCTGGATTGAGTGCCGACCCAGTACCTAGCCTGGATTGAGTGCCGACCCAGTACCTAGCCTGGATTGAGTGCCGACCCAGTATCTAGCCTGGATTGAGTACCGACCCAGTACCTAGCCTGGATTGAGTACCGACCCAGTATCTAGCCTGGATTGAGTACCGACCCAGTACCTAGCCTGGATTGAGTACCGACCCAGTATCTAGCCTGGATTGAGTACCGACCCAGTACCTAGCCTGGATTGAGTACCGACCCAGTACCTAGCCTGGATTGAGTACCGACCCAGTACCTAGCCTGGATTGAGTACCGACCCAGTACCTAGCCTGGATTGAGTACCGACCCAGTATCTAGCCTGGATTGAGTACCGACCCAGTACCTAGCCTGGATTGAGTACCGACCCAGTACCTAGCCTGGATTGAGTACCGACCCAGTACCTAGCCTGGATTGAGTACCGACCCAGTACCTAGCCTGGATTGGTCCGACCCAGTACCTAGCCTGGATTGAGTACCGACCCAGTACCTAGCCTGGATTGAGTACCGACCCAGTACCTAGCCTGGATTGAGTACCGACCCAGTACCTAGCCTGGATTCAGTACCGACCCAGTACCTAGCCTGGATTGAGTACCGACCCAGTACCTAGCCTGGATTGAGTGCCGACCCAGTATCTAGCCTGGATTGAGTACCGACCCAGTATCTAGCCTGGATTGAGTGCCGACCCAGTACCTAGCCTGGATTGAGTGCTGATTCATCCATGAAGTCAAAATATCGTATTATGCGTGTATTATGCGTGTATTATGCGTGTATTATGTTATTTACATGTCACACAAAGTCATAATGTTAGCAAGTTGTTGCTTTCCAAATATCATATCAAATTTTATCCGAGTTCTTGTTAAAAAATATATATATTTCATTGATTATTGAAAATGTACTGCTATTGTAGCATCTGCCATAACACAACGCATTCCTTTCACCAGTCACACATCTGCCATAACACAACGCATTCCTTTCACCAGTCACACATCTCCCATACCACAATGCATTCCTTTCACCAGTCACATATCTGCCATACCACAATGCATTCCTTTCACCAGTCACACATCTGCCATACCACAATGCATTCCTTTCACAAGTCACACATCTGCCATACCACAATGCATTCCTTTCACCAGTCACACATCTGCCATTCTACAATGCATTCCTTTCACCAGTCACACATCTGCCATACCACAATGCATTCCTTTCACCAGTCACACATCTCGCATACCACAATGCATTCCTTTCACCAGTCACACATCTGCCATACCACAATGCATTCCTTTCACCAGTCACACATCTGCCATACCACAATGCATTCCTTTCACCAGTCACACATCTGCCATACCACAATGCATTCCTTTCACCAGTCACACATCTGCCATACCACAATGCATTCCTTTCACCAGTCACACCTCTGCCATACCACAATGCATTCCTTTCACCAGTCACACATCTGCCATACCACAATGCATTCCTTTCACCAGTCACACATTAACTGAAGTTCACCAAACCGTTGTCACATCTACAAACAGGATGACTATTAATTGTGTGCTAAATATGAACAGACGTTTAAAGTGAATCATTATGATCTTATAGCTGGCAGCAGTACTGTGCTGTGCATTAGAGCATTTAATGGAACAAATTTATTTTAGCTAGATTGCGAAACAAGTTCTTACAACTTGTATTAATCTTGAATATTAATCACCTAGTGGAATCCATCGCCACGAGGGAGAGAGAAAAGGCACTGTGGAATTTAAATGCCTTGCCTAAAGGCACAATCGTAACAGATATATAGTCTCATCCAGAAAAGTAATTTGTCCACACAGACGGATCTGTAGTCCAGTGGTAACACGCTGGACTGGTAATCCAGGGATTGCAGGTTCGATCCCCCGTCTGACCCTAATAAAATTAGATGGGACATTAAACCGAGGTCTCGTGTCGGTGCTGTACACCGTGCACGTAAAAGAACCAGAGGAGACTCTGGAATGGGTCTCTGTCTGTATCATTGCACTATCCTTGACTAATCTCTTCAGGAGGCGTCGCTCATATCGGCAACCAGTAGATAAATAAACGTAAAGCACATAATTTGTCCACCTATGGCTGAGAATGAACAATACTTCATCCATGATGTAATCAATGACGTATCACTAGTAGTAGTCTACACCATTCATATGTTGTTCATGTGACTACTATAACCCATTGACCCACAATGCATTTGCATAAACATTTGATCTCCCTTTAAATCTTGTTATATATGATTTCCTTTAATTATGATAGTTGTATGTAAATGTTTTGCATTAAAAAAATTCAACTTAACATGTAGTGGTGTTTACTTTCATGTGACAATCAACATTAATATGAATAAATTGTCACATTCCAGTGACCCTCATCACTTTATAGTAAATGTGTCTGGCATAATTTGTAAAGTGCATCAGAACGGTGAGAAAATAAATCAACCACCTCCACAGATTTGCAGTTAACGAAATCCCACCCTCGGCAGAGCCTCATTCTTAGCACTCATCTTCAGCCCTCGGGTGGGATTTCCTTATCTGCAACTCTTGGAGGTTCTAGATTCACTTTATCTAGTATCATTAACATATCTGATGTACATACTTTATGTATAATTCATGTAAAGCATATCGATGGCGATGTTTAAAAATGCAGTACCGTTTTTCCATTTTTGGTGACATTTACTCAGTTTTGCACCTGTCCGCCTCCGTGGTCGAGTGGTTAAGGTCGCTGACTTGTATACCACTGTAACCTATCACGTGTCTCATTTATATGAAAAAGTTGGCAGTTTCTTACGGAAGTTGGTGCACCCAAGTACTGGTTAACCGCTGGAGCCTGCCCAGGAAAGGTGTTGTTAGGTAAACTGCCCGCCGGCGATATAGCCCAAAATGGTGCTCATGCAGGCGTAAAACCCGAAATATAACATAACATAATCAGTTTTGCACCTCACACCTACCATAAAAATACCGGACCTTCTATCCAATTAGAATGGGAAGAAATAGGCATGTGGTAAAATGCAGAACCTCCATTTGTTTAACCCTTTCAACACCACAGGCCTCTCAATCGGCTTACAAAAAGTGTAGATCCAGATGAGCCGGCTCGTTATGAACCGTCTCATCAGGATCTGCACTTTTTGCCAGTAATATTACTATTTTTTAGGGACAAAAATTACCCATTTTGATAAATGAACTGGTTCAAATGTAATTCTGTTATTAATTTATTGGTCTGAAAATACCATGCACCAGTCCATGTCAGTTACTTGGTGTTGTCTCTATGTCTTCTCGACCCAATTTATTATGTTTCTCGCCGTTTATATGTCATTTTTAATGGTTCAAAAGTCACAAATCCCCAAAAACGGACATCAGAAACAGTTTAATGTTTCCGGCTAAATCCAGCGTTTGTAAGGATGTTTTTCATTGGTAGAAAAACTATCCGTTTTTTGGACTTAACTAAAAAAAACTGTTCCTGAAGCCTAGCTCATAGCAAATTTGTGACTGTGACAGCATACAAGAGATAGATTGTGTATGAGACTGTGACAGCTTACAGGAGATAGATTGTGTACGACACTGTGACGGCATACAGGAGATAGATTGTGTATGACACTGTGACAGCATACAGGAGATAGATTGTGTATGACACTGTGACAGCATACAGGAGATAGATTGGGTATGAGACTGTGACAGCATACAGGAGATAGATTGTGTATGACACTGTGACAGCAT
This sequence comes from Archivesica marissinica, assembly GCA_014843695.1. Classification (NCBI taxonomy): domain Eukaryota; kingdom Metazoa; phylum Mollusca; class Bivalvia; order Venerida; family Vesicomyidae; genus Archivesica; species Archivesica marissinica. The sequence continues at coordinate 41,047,202 of CM026386.1, forward strand.
ACAGGAGATAGATTGTGTATGACACTGTGACAGCATACAGGAGATAGATTGTGTATGAGACTGTGATAGCATACAGGAGATAGATTGTGTATGACACTGTGACAGCATACAGGAGATAGATTGTGTATGAGACTGCGACAGCATACAGGAGATAGATTGTGTGTGACAGCATACAGGAGATAGATTGTGTATGAGACTGTGACAGCATACAGGAGATAGATTGTGTATGACACTGTGATAGCATACAGGAGATAGATTGGGTATGACACTGTGATAGCATACAGGAGATAGATTGTGTATGAGACTGTGATAGCATACAGGAGATAGATTGGGTATGACACTGTGATAGCATACAGGAGATAGATTGGGTATGACACTGTGACAGCATACAGGAGATAGATTGTGTATGACACTGTGATAGCATACAGGAGATAGATTGTGTATGAGACTGTGACAGCATACAGGAGATAGATTGTGTATGACACTGTGACAGCATACAGGAGACAGATTGTGTATGACACTGTGACAGCATACAGGAGATAGATTGTGTATGAGACTGTGACAACATACAGGAGATAGATTGTGTATGACACTGTGACAGCATACAGGAGATAGATTGTGTATGACACTGTGACAGCATACAGGAGATAGATTGTGTATGACACTGTGACAGCATACAGGAGATAGATTGTGTATGACACTGTGACAGCATACAGGAGATAGATTGTGTATGAGACTGCGACAGCTTACAGGAGATAGATTGTGTATGACACTGTGACAGCATACAGGAGATAGATTGTGTATGACACTGTGACAGCATACAGGAGATAGATTGTGTATGACACTGTGACAGCATACAGGAGATAGATTGTGTATGACACTGTGACAGCATACAGGAGATAGATTGTGTATGAGACTGTGATAGCATACAGGAGATAGATTGTGTATGACACTGTGACAGCATACAGGAGATAGATTGTGTATGAGATTGTGATAGCATACAGGAGATAGATTGTGTATGACACTGTGACAGCATACAGGAGATAGATTGTGTATGAGACTGTGACAGCATACAGGAGATAAATTGTGTATGAGACTGTGACAGCATACAGGAGATAGATTGTGTATGACACTGTGACAGCATACAGGAGATATATTGTGTATGACACTGTGACAGCATACAGGAGATAGATTGTGTATGAGACTGACAGCATACAGGAGATAGATTGTGTATGAGACTGTGACAGCATACAGGAGATAGATTGTGTATGACACTGTGACAGCATACAGGAGATAGATTGGGTATGACACTGTGACAGCATACAGGAGATAGATTGTGTATGAGACTGTGACAGCATACAGGAGATAGATTGTGTATGAGACTGTGACAGCATACAGGAGATAGATTGTGTATGACACTGTGACAGCATACAGGAGATAGATTGTGTATGAGACTGTGACAGCATACAGGAGATAGATTGTGTATGACACTGTGACAGCATACAGGAGATAGATTGTGTATGACACTGTGACAGCATACAGGAGACAGATTGTGTATGAGACTGTGACAGCATACAGGAGATAGATTGTGTATGAGACTGTGACAGCATACAGGAGATAGATTGTGTATGAGACTGTGACAGCATACAGGAGATAGATTGTGTATGAGACTGTGACAGCATACAGGAGATAGATTGTGTATGAGACTGTGACAGCATACAGGAGATAGATTGTGTATGACACTGTGACAGTATACAGGAGATAGATTGTGTGTGACAGCATACAGGAGATAGATTGTGTATGAGACTGTGACAGCATACAGGAGATAGATTGTGTATGACACTGTGACAGCATACAGGAGATAGATTGTGTATGACACTGTGACAGCATACAGGAGATAGATTGTGTATGACACTGTGACAGCATACAGGAGATAGATTGTGTATGACACTGTGACAGCATACAGGAGATAGATTGTGTATGACACTGTGACAGCATACAGGAGATAGATTGTGTATGACACTGTGACAGCATAAGGATAGATTGTGTATGAGACTGTGATAGCATACAGGAGATAGATTGTGTATGACACTGTGACAGCATACAGGAGATAGATTGTGTATGACACTGTGACAGCATACAGGAGATAGATTGTGTATGAGACTGTGACAGCATACAGGAGATAGATTGTGTATGACACTGTGATAGCATACAGGAGATATATTGTGTATGACACTGTGACAGCATACAGGAGATAGATTGTGTATGACACTGTGACAGCATACAGGAGATAGATTGTGTATGACACTGTGACAGCATACAGGAGATAGATTGTGTATGAGACTGTGATAGCATACAGGAGATAGATTGTGTATGACACTGTGACAGCATACAGGAGATAGATTGTGTATGAGACTGTGACAGCATACAGGAGATAGATTGTGTACGAGACTGTGACAGCATACAGGAGATAGCACTCTTGCTTGATGGAGCAGCTGCAACTAATATGCTGAAGCCACAGGTAACAAATGAATTTCAAAGAGTATTACGATCACATATTTATGCCGTATATCGTGTGGCATATGTATATTCCAAACAGCTCAAAGACAGCAAAAAAAAACAAAGCAGAGCTGGAACAAGACGGCGTGCAAAAGCAGATACAAATGTCTGTGTAATTGGGAATTCCTCCGTAGAAATGATAAGACAAAGTTATTTTACCATCTTGAATTTTAGAAGCGTTAAAATAATGTTCAGGTTAGTTTGTTGCTTCTATCCAGAAGTGAACACTTGTTATGGAAACCTGGAGGTATCACCGACTAATCAGGGGGACATAATTACACCATTGTTACATTTTAAATAGCAACAACACGATTTCCCACATGTTCAATATTTGCACTTTATTTAAATTCTGTACTCATTCATCAACATTATTTACCAGTTTACATCGACATCCCATTTGAATGTACTACTGATGTAGCAGGACTAGTTTCACTGTCCGGCAGACATTTCAAGAAAGGTTATATTGAATATGTTCATCTATATAACATACACATCAATTTGACAAAATTATCTCGAGCAACTAAGCTTTCAATAAAACGATGCAACATGTAACCAAAGCTTGAACACCTCTGTTTACAAGGCCCTTAAGTTCACCTAAATACATTATTGTGACACAAGTGCCCACCCTGGTTATAAAAAGGAAGACAATTTTCCGAATGTATAACTCGTCACTATAAAGCTTGACTAAATGCATAAGAAATAGACCTGCTATAGTGCTTACAAGGCAAACATTATCTCACAGACAGACAGACAGACAGACAGCGAACACAATATCTCCCTCAGATCAGCTGAAACAACACATCTATGATGATGTATTACAAAGAAAATGTCTCGTACAAGAATGCAGAACTAAAACAGCTTTAAAAAGGAACATTTATTCTATAGTTTTGTTACATTATGTTTACAAGGTACAATATTTCATAATGTCAAGTGGTGTGCAGATTTCATCAACATAGTCATAGTTCATTAAACAAATGGTAGATAAACTGAACACTGTAGAGGGTATCATATTGACAAGTAATGTCCCACAATTAAGGACACTGCTCCACAATGCTACACAGTTTGTATGCATATTGATGGGGTTTACATTAGATATGTTCTGGCTTTGTAGCCGACACAATATATGCAACATTAACTATATAACTTGTAACAAACTATCAGTTGTCTTTCTCTTTTACAACTTTCACATGTACATGTATTCAAAAATGGTGTGTACCCAAAATGAAAGTTGAGAAACGGTAATTGCACTTGTGGAATGACAGCGATATAGATGTTTTATGTCATACAAAAGTGAGCATCTCTAAAATACACGGCAAAACATATTCACTAATTGCTTGCGTCATTGTTTCTGTACAAGATAGGGACCTGTTCCGTGAACAGATGTTCAAAACAATATCACAATAAACACATTGTTAGCTTACATTCATTAATGGTCAAAGTTGCAATATTGATGTAATATTCGCACAATTTTGATTCCATCTGCTCCAAATGTAGAAAAATGGTAAAAATGTTCATTGCAAAATGACATTTTAATAATGTCTTACTTAAATGAAATTTAACTATTTCCTTATTCACAGTCTTTCAACACAAGCGGTTAAACTTCCTGAACTCCTCTTGAGGAAAACTCTTAAAACTACCATACAATATACACTCGACACACCAAATGCACGAAATGTAATTAAATATTCATACATTATAAAACCATGCAGAGAGATTTACTGATGTTCTTAGGGGATTCAAGTAAGCACAGACAACCAGAACAACCAAGCCAGCTGATGCAACACCACCCGATAAATACAAATAATGGAACGTGTGTAAATAAAAACGTATTCCATCAATTTCATAAAATATCAGAACTATTTATATAGAAAAATATAGCAAAATGAACAACACGCAAGCAATTGTAGGACAGCGGTTTTACGAAGCATCGAATAGGTCCCAGTCAACATGTACATGTTATTACACGTTATGATGCATTATTACATGTATTACGTGTTATTACACGTTATGATGCATTATTACACGTTATGATGCATTATTACATGTATTACATGTTATTACACGTTATGATGCATTATTACATGTATTACATGTTATTACAAGTTATGATGCATTATTACATGTATTACATGTTATTACACGTTATGATGCATTATTACATGTTATTACACGTTATGATGCATTATTACATGTATTACATGTTATTACACGTTATGATGCATTATTACATGTTATTACACGTTATGATGCATTATTACATGTATTACTTGTTATTACACGTTATGATGCATTATTACACGTTATGATGCATTATTACATTATTACATGTTATTACACGTTATGATGCATTATTACATGTATTACATGTTATTACACGTTATGATGCATTATTACACGTTATGATGCATTATTACATGTATTACTTGTATTACACGTTATGATGCATTATTACATGTATTACATGTATTACACGTTATGATGCATTATTACATGTATTACATGTTATTACACGTTATGATGCATTATTACATGTATTACATGTTATTACACGTTATGATGCATTATTACATGTATTACATGTTATTACACGTTATGATGCATTATTACATGTATTACATGTATTACACGTTATGATGCATTATTACATGTATTACATGTTATTACACGTTATGATGCATTATTACATGTATTACATGTATTACACGTTATGATGCATTATTACATGTATTACATGTATTACACGTTATGATGCATTATTACATGTATTACATGTATTACACGTTATGATGCATTATTACATGTATTACATGTTATTACACGTTATGATGCATTATTACATGTATTACATGTTATTACACGTTATGATGCATTATTACATGTATTACATGTTATTACACGTTATGATGCATTATTACATGTATTACACGTTATGATGCATTATTACATGTATTACACATTATGATGCATTATTACATGTATTACATGTTATTACACGTTATGATGCATTATTACATGTATTACATGTTATTACACGTTATGATGCATTATTACATGTTATTACACGTTATGATGCATTATTACATGTATTACACATTATTACACGTTATGATGCATTATTACATGTATTACATGTTATTACACGTTATGATGCATTATTACATGTATTACATGTTATTACACGTTATGATGCATTATTACATGTATTACACATTATTACACGTTATGATGCATTATTACACGTTATGATGCATTATTACATGTATTACATGTTATTACACGTTATGATGCATTATTACACGTTATGATGCATTATTACATGTATTACATGTTATTACACGTTACTTGTTATTACACGTTATGATGCATTATTACATGTATTACGTGTTATTACACGTTATGATGCATTATTACATGTTATTACACGTTATGATGCATTATTACATGTATTACATGTTATTACACGTTATGATGCATTATTACATGTATTACACGTTATGATGCATTATTACATGTATTACACATTATGATGCATTATTACAAGTTATGATGCATTATTACATGTATTACATGTTATTACACGTTATGATGCATTATTACATGTATTACATGTTATTACACGTTATGATGCATTATTACATGTATTACACATTATTACACGTTATGATGCATTATTACACGTTATGATGCATTATTACATGTATTACATGTTATTACACGTTATGATGCATTATTACACGTTATGATGCATTATTACATGTATTACATGTTATTACACGTTACTTGTTATTACACGTTATGATGCATTATTACATGTATTACATGTTATTACACGTTATGATGCATTATTACATGTTATTACACGTTATGATGCATTATTACATGTATTACTTGTTATTACACGTTATGATGCATTATTACATGTATTACACGTTATGATGCATTATTACATGTATTACACTTTGAGCATTATTACACGTTATGATGCATTATTACATGTATTACATGTTATTACACGTTATGATGCATTATTACATGTATTACACGTTATGATGCATTATTACATGTATTACACGTTATGATGCATTATTACATGTATTACAGTTTGTTATTACACGTTATGATGCATTATTACATGTATTACATGTTATTACACGTTATGATGCATTATTACATGTATTACATGTTATTACACGTTATGATGCATTATTACATGTATTACTTGTTATTACACGTTATGATGCATTATTACATGTATTACGTTATTACACGTTATGATGCATTATTACATGTTATTACACGTTATGATGCATTATTACATGTATTACACGTTATGATGCATTATTACATGTATTACTTGTTATTACAAGTTATGATGCATTATTACATGTATTACTTGTTATTACACGTTATGATGCATTATTACATGTATTACATGTTATTACACGTTATGATGCATTATTACATGTATTACTTGTTATTACAAGTTATGATGCATTATTACATGTATTACATGTTATTACACGTTATGATGCATTATTACATGTATTACTTGTTATTACACGTTATGATGCATTATTACATGTATTACATGTTATTACACGTTATGATGCATTATTACATGTATTACACATTATTACACGTTATGATGCATTATTACATGTATTACACATTATTACACGTTATGATGCATTATTACATGTTATGATGCATTATTACATGTATTACATGTTATTACACGTTATGATGCATTATTACATGTTATTACACGTTATGATGCATTATTACATGTATTACTTGTTATTACACGTTATGATGCATTATTACATGTATTACATGTTATTACACGTTATGATGCATTATTACATGTATTACTTGTTATTACACGTTATGATGCATTATTACATGTATTACATGTTATTACACGTTATGATGCATTATTACATGTATTACACATTATTACACGTTATGATGCATTATTACATGTATTACACATTATTACACGTTATGATGCATTATTACACGTTATGATGCATTATTACATGTATTACATGTTATTACACGTTATGATGCATTATTACATGTATTACATGTTATTACACGTTATGATGCATTATTACATGTATTACTTGTATTACACGTTATGATGCATTATTACATGTATTACATGTATTACACGTTATGATGCATTATTACATGTATTACATGTTATTACACGTTATGACACATTATTACATGTATTACATGTTATTACACGTTATGACACATTATTACATGTATTACATGTTATTACACGTTATGACACATTATTACATGTATTACATGTTATTACACGTTATGACACATTATTACATGTATTACATGTTATTACACGTTATGATGCATTATTACATGTATTACGTGTTATTACACGTTATGAAACATTATTACACGTTATGATGCATTATTACACGTTATGATGCATTATTACATGTATTACATGTTATTACACGTTATGATGCATTATTACATGTATTACATGTATTACACGTTATGATGCATTATTACATGTATTACATGTTATTACACGTTATGATGCATTATTACATGTATTACATGTTATTACACGTTATGATGCATTATTACATGTATTACATGTTATTACACGTTATGATGCATTATTACATGTATTACATGTTATTACACGTTATGATGCATTATTACATGTATTACACATTATTACACGTTATGATGCATTATTACATGTATTACACGTTATGATGCATTATTACATGTATTACACATTATTACACGTTATGATGCATTATTACACGTATGATGCATTATTACACGTTATGATGCATTATTACATGTATTACATGTTATTACACGTTATGATGCATTATTACATGTTATTACACGTTATGATGCATTATTACATGTTATTACACGTTATGATGCATTATTACATGTATTACATGTATTACACGTTATGATGCATTATTACATGTATTACATGTTATTACACGTTATGACACATTATTACATGTATTACATGTTATTACACGTTATGATGCATTATTACATGTATTACACATTATTACACGTTATGATGCATTATTACATGTATTACACATTATTACACGTTATGATGCATTATTACATGTATTACTTGTATTACACGTTATGATGCATTATTACATGTATTACATGTATTACACGTTATGACACATTATTACATGTATTACATGTTATTACAAGTTATGATGCATTATTACATGTATTACATGTTATTACACGTTATGACACATTATTACATGTATTACATGTTATTACATTTTACTCAAACTGACAACAATGTTGCTTGTATGTTTGTCTTGGATTCTCACAGAAAACATCGCAATAAATAAGTCAACTAAACGTGTAGACAGTCTGTTCTAACAACAGAATACAAAGTAATATGCTCAATAGATTATGATAGAACGTGGATGCAGTGTACTGAGATTTGTATTGTATACATATGCTTATAATTGTGTCATGCGGACATTACATGCCCAAGTTAGTTAGGTAGTTGTCCCTTCTACACTATATAAAGGCCTGTAGCTCCATGTAAGTAACACACATCTGGGCGAGGGGAGAACACTCCTGACAAGCTACTGATACAGATAGCAAGGGGAGAACACTCCTGACAAGCTACTGATACAGATAGCAAGGGGAGATCACTCCTTACAAGCTACAGAAATGTCCTGTTTAGTCTTCATCAGATTCTGAAAATAAAATAAATTGTATGCTTTAAGGCTAAACATCTGGTGTCATGCTTTCATTAAGTGTTGGCGTTTATCTTCCTCCAACCGATGCACCGGATTTTGGGGGCAATGCCTCCAGTAGAATTTCAGTCTTTTCTTCTTTGTTTATATAAGATAGTGAAATATGCAGAACATCCCATGTTTAGAGCATAGACAGCCCCGATAGATAGAACCTAGACAGCACCGATAGATAGAACCTAGACAGCACCGATAGATAGAACCTAGACAGCACCGGTAGATAGAACATAGACAGCACCGATAGATAGAACCTAGACAGCACCGGTAGATAGAACATAGACAGCACCGATAGATAGAACCTAGACAGCACCGATAGATAGAACCTAGACAGCACCGGTAGATAGAACATAGACAGCACCGGTAGATAGAACATAGACAGCACCGATAGATAGAACCTAGACAGCACCGGTAGATAGAACATAGACAGCACCGGTAGATAGAACATAGACAGCACCGATAGATAGAACCTAGACAGCCCCGATAGATAGAACCTAGACAGCACCGATAGATAGAACCTAGACAGCACCGATAGATAGAACCTAGACAGCACCGATAGATAATAGACAGCACCGATATGCAGAACATAGACAGCACCAATATGCAGAACATAGACAGCACCGATAGATAGAACCTAGACAGCACCGATAGATAGAACATAGACAGCACCGATAGATAGAACCTTGACAGCACCGATAGATAGAGCATAGACAGCACCGATAGATAGAACCTTGACAGCACCGATAGAGCATAGACAGCACCGATAGATAGAACCTAGACAGCACCGATAGATAGAACCTAGACAGCACCGATATGCAGAACATAGACAGCACCGATAGATAGAGCATAGACAGCACCGGTAGATAGAACCTAGACAGCACCGATAGATAGAACATAGACATCACCGATAGATAGAACCTAGACAGCACCGGTAGATAGAACATAGACAGCACCGATAGATAGAACCTTGCTTCATAGTATAATAACAATGCAGATTATCCCATGTTTAGAGCATAGACAGCACCGATAGATAGAGCATAGACAACACCGATAGATAGAACCTAGACAGCACCGATAGATAGACCCTAGACAGCACCGATAGATAGAACCTAGACAGCACCGATAGATAGAACCTAGACAGCACCGATAGATAGAACCTAGACAGCACCGATAGATAGAACCTAGATAGCACCGATAGATAGAACCTAGACAGCACCGATAGATAGAACCTAAACAGCACCGATAGATAGAACCTAGACAGCACCAATAGATAGAACCTAGACAGCACCGATAGATAGAACCAAACAGCACCGATAGATAGAACCTAAACAGCACCGATAGATAGAACCTAGACAGCACCGATAGATAGAACCTTGCTTCATAGTATAATAACAATGACTTAATATTATTGGATTGTAACCCCTTCATTTTGAGGTCTAATTTGTGAACCACTAATCTGATCATATATCAACTTCCCCAGTGCCATAGAAAGGAGGAAGTCACCAGCACGCTTCCAACCATTGTCTCAAACAATGCATTATTTCATCTACAACAGATGCCAACAGGTTATACCTGGGTATTTGTACCTTGGAACTAGTACAGACTTGAAACTACCCAGCAATGCAACTCGGACAGAACAAGAAATATGATGATAAGTGATGACGAATGCTCTCAAAACTGTAAGAATTTGCATGTTTAAGATGTTCTGAAACGAGATTTACAGTATAGCAACAATCTAAATTTAGAAAAAAGAATCTGATCCGCTATTCAGCAAAACCAGACATAATGGTTTGTCACTAATTCAGTAAGTTTGAAATGTGACATGCGCCGTGACGTGATGATGATGTAGCCATATATCTAAGCACATCAATTCGTTTGACGGAGTGCTACAGACAATTTTTAAGACTAACAAAAACATTGAAACCGGAAAAAATTCAAAGTTATCCACTGTTTTTTATTTATATTAATAATAGTGTACCTATATTTCACCTTCAAAGTGTCACATTGACCTTGAAGCTACAGACCTGGGTCATGTGTATGATACATCACCAATATATGGTTAATATTTATAGCACATTCATTTTGAAATCTCCCCATAGCCAAAGAAGTTGAACCCGGACGGGAAATATTATACCTATAATTATTGGTTTAAACATACTTATTCGACATTCTATAACATAATTGATTGGATTGAAATAAAAGCTAAAAGATTATTGTACCTATTTCATCTTCAACCTGTGTGACCTTGAATCTACGGACCTGGGTCATGTGTACAATACTGGAGGGGACAGTGTGGAAACTATATGCTCCCTAATTATTCTGGGGCCAGCGTATTCTATATACATACATTCTGGTGACAACATGTCCTATATACATACATTCTGGTACCAACATGTCCTATATATATATATATATATACATTTTGATGCC
>CM026386.1:41059987-41079589 GCA_014843695.1 Archivesica marissinica
CAATGTGATTAGGGAACAGATTAGTGACGTTTTATGGGTTAATCTAACCATTGCAAAGAAAGGAAATTTAGACACGATTGTTCGTTCAACGGTCATCAACACTAATAGCCACACGGAAAATGCCCCTGGTGTGTAGCGTAGCCATCCATCCAGCTTGCAACATATTTCTGACAGGTCTGCTAACCTAACTCCTGTTATGCTCTATACTGTATCTGGCATGAGTACTATACAGAGAAATGTTATATCTGATATGTACGCATCCGAGGCAGCGAGAGCACAATTATATTCAAAATGTTTCCAAATAGTCCTGTTACACAAATAAAAAAAATGGTACAATCCTCCAAATCCAATATGCCAAATTACAGTATATGCTCGACTGCGATGTACAGATAAAATACATACAATCCACGGAAGATATATTTTCCATCCTAGAATCGGTTGTATCAAATATTAAGTGGATTATAATTCAACTGTTCAGCTCGTTGTAGTAGACTCACAGAGGAAAATAAGTATAGCACGTGAATTGTAATTAGCGGCTAACATTCTTCATATGTTTTTGTGTGGATATCACGTTTTGCCATCAATGTTTCTGGTGAACACCGCAATTTTATCGAGATAATCATTAGTAAGCTTATATCTAATTATTCAGTCGACACTATTAACTTAGGTATTATTGTTTTGCATTGTCTGTCGATAACTTAAAGGAAGGTAATTAAATATTGTATAAATTATGTTTCATTTTATTTTCTAATATTATATAAAGAAATAATTTGTATCAATATTTATATCACAAAATGTACAACTCTCCCTTTAGAATTGTTGTTAATCATGAACATGCTAATATTAGCTCAAACTAAACTAAATAGTACATAGTTCGCCAATCATTCAGAAAGAACATAATAATTATTAAGTAACATAATCCAAAATTATTTCAGAATTTAAATAATTTCAGTTATTTTTTCGAGATACCCTTCAGAAATGTGGTTGGCTACGCACCGGCTTTGTTCAAATTACATTAGTCATAGTCGAACGATTTTATTGGTTTCTGTTAGTATAGCAGTACGAAGTTATCAAAGTCGGGTACCAACCGGGGGTATATAGTTGGAAAAAATCGTGCTAATGTCACGTGCTTAGATATTCTCCGACAATCGGGACTGTATTTGTTATCCCGCCCGCCACACCCCATTATATGTTGACCAGTGTTATGTTTTTTATGTTTGCCTCTTTTATATGGTTTAATATATCAGATATTACCATATTAAGATGGTATTTACTAGAACTGTTGATTGTATTTTAAATAATTACTCTCGTTAACAGTGCTACATGTGAACCTATGGTGTGTGGTTATTAAGCGAAAACAGTTCATGTATGTATAAACAAGAGGAGCCAAATGATCACATGTGTTATATCATTGGTGACGGGTTTAATAATGTATCCTTATAGTTCAATAAACAATAGCATATTTGTTTCATGACATGTTAGAACTGGTAACTGCTGTGGAGTATATATTTTTTACAGGATGTGTTGGCGTAACGTATGTTGACATGGTATTGATAGTTTCGTTACTTGGAGAGCACGAGGGTTATACACTATACAGTATACTGAAGATGTTACCACGACGACAAAATAAACAACAAACTCAGTCGTCAGTCATTGGTGTTAGGATGATTCCGTCTGCGAACGTTCGTCAACCACGGTGTTAGGATGTAGGAGAACAGGGACCATTTGGTTTGGTGATTCCGCAGTTATTATACACGTACATTTGAGATAGTGATGAGTTTTAAGTGTAAGCCTTGGTGTACTGACTGGTATTTGCGCGTGCGTTGTTGACTTCCCAGTTTTAGCGCTACATGGTTGCATCCATGATGCTCTCCAGACTATATTGACATTACTTGGTGTACATGATCATATGTAAACTTTAGTGCATTTGTTGGTAACTTCATAACTATAAATATTGTCGCGCTAACTAAAGTTCTGTCGACCGAGAGGCAAACGGATCCTTCATAGGTTTCTTCTTATAACATTAAATAATTAATGTAGTTTAAATGTGTTTAACCGATTAGGGCTCCTCTTCTCGTTTCTGGGAATCAATCCAACTTGGGAATGAGGGACCTCTGATAGGGAATCTAAATTGGTTGAGATTTTACGATGTACTACGGAAATGTATCATACGGTTGATCAGTGAGTGGGTCCGCTGGGTAGTAATAGGTTTTGCCCTCCTCTAATGGCAATTCCTACGTTGTGTTTGCTTTGCTTATATTGCTATGCGCTGTAGTATAGTTGCGTGATACTTTTGGACCGAAGTTGATTCACGCACTGCCACGGCTTGTGGCAGAATAAGTTGGTTGTGTACTGTCACGGCTTGTGGCAGAGTAAGTTGGTTGTGTATTCACTGCCACGGCGTGTGGCAAAGTAAGTTGGTATGATATGGCCACGGTTGGTGGTTCGGTGTTGTTGCATTGGTGTGATGCTTTCCATGCTGTATATTCGATCGGCTTCGGATTGCGGTCACATTCACTCACGTGGTATCCGGTGTGGATGGAATCGGGATCTGATTGTTGATCGAGGTACAGTTGGGTCGGTATGTTACGCACAGCCACGGCTTGTGGCTCGCACCGTAAATAACGTGGTACATCTCGAAAAGTAATAGATTAAAAAGTGAGATCTTATAATCAAATAGCACATAGTGAGATCTTATAATCAAATAGCATATAACATCCGTTTTCCTTTCGGTCGACATGATTTACACGGACATTCACGGGTATCCGGTATTGTCTTGAGCGGCCTATTATATCCACATATATATTTTAGTAGATATCATAGATATCATGCTAGTACGTAATAAAATTGTGTATTTCTTGATCGAGTGTTGTCATCTTATCGAGTATTAAAATAAAAGGGAATATGTGCTCTGAGGTTCATACTAATTATACATGATTGTTGTAGTTTTCTTGTAATTGAATTGTCCAAGAAGTAGCTAATGCATATATAGTTAGTACCGGTAAGTAAAGGTATATAACAATACTACCTGTTATATTATAATGCGCACTTTTTATAATGTGGTATATATTAGAATGAGCAATATATAATGATCTTAGAACAGTACTCTTGGAGAAAGCAATATTAGTTGGCCATACTGTCTGTAATATGAAAAAACGAGATCAGTTTATATTTCTCTACAGTAATCAGTCACTGATAAGACTTTGTGCCAACACCTGTTTTAATATACTTCGGCCTTCGTGATATATTTCTACGTATAAGAACTTCACAAACTCAGGTTATTCTGCGATATACCACGGTTGATACTTATTATTTCTTAAATAGCTCATTGTTTTTTGAATTCGATGTTTTATATCTTTTTTATTTTAAGGAGTATATGGCTTAATGTAATGTTGATAGAACTTGCTACCCAACCCATTTGCTTGTGTTATGTTGTATTATTATTGTGTAACTATATTTATGTATATATAGGCAATAAATTATGGTAAATTAGTAGTGTTTAAATTGAAATTAGCAACTGTTGGCTTTAGAATGTTATAAAATGTTTATAATTAATATAATAAGCATGTGATTTTTCTAATGTGATATGTTTTGTTGCAATATGTCTCTTATAATTCGATTCAGTAACTAATAATCATACAATTTGCATATTTTCTGATTGTTGTTTAATGCATTTTATACCAGTTGATTATACAGCAATTCATTGCATAAAGATCTGTAGTAAAATGTATTAAATAAGATGATATGAATATTGATATTATATGGTTATTAGTGTCCTCTAATACTAAATGACCGATTAGGAAATGTGTTGAGTGCATACATAGATCTTCTTGATCACGTTGCAAGAAACAATATATCAGTTGAGATAGCAAAAGCTTCGTAATGTCTGTTAATTAGATGTGCCCGATAAAGTAAAAGCATTTTCCAAGATCAAATTAGCGATACAATTAACCTGCTAACCTGTACGTATACCTCTGCAAAAAGGAAACAAGAATACGAGTATTTCTTTAACAATTAAACAGTGCCTCTGTTTCACATTGGCAAGGTATACAACTGAAAACAACGAAAGTGTTTAACATACAAAATAGGTAATAAATATAAATGTCAGACAAATGCTAAACCACTGATCACCATTTAAAGCTTATTACAGCATTTGTACGTTCATGTATAGGTAACGTTCATGTATAGGTAACGTTCATGTATAGGTAACGTTCATGTATAGGTAACGTTCATGTATAGGTAACGTTCATGTATAGGTAACGTTCATGTATAGGTAACGTTCATGTATAGGTAACGTTCATGTATAGGTAACGTTCATGTATAGGTAACGTTCATGTATAGGTAACGTTCATGTATAGGTAACGTTCATGTATGGTAACGTTCTGTATAGGTAACGTTCATGTATAGGTAACGTTCATTTATAGTACGTTCATGTATAGTTAACGTTCATGTATTGTACGTTCATGTTAGGTACGTTTAGTTAGGTAACGTTCTGATAGGTAACGTTCTGTATAGGTAACGTTCATGTATAGGTAACGTCCATGTATAGGTACCGTTTCATGCATAGGTAACGTTCATGTATAGGTAACGTTCATGTAAAGGTAACGTTCATGTATAGGTAACGTTCATGTATAGGTAACGTCCAGTATAGTAACGTCCTGTATAGGTAACGTTCATGTATAGGTAACGTTCATGTATAGGTAACGTTCATGTATAGGTAACGTTCATGTATAGGTAACGTTCATGTATAGGTAACGTTCATGTATAGGTAACGTTCATGTATAGGTAACGTTCATGTATAGGTAACGTTCATGTATAGGTAACGTTCATGTATAGGTAACGTTCATGTATAGGTAACGTTCATGTATAGGTAACGTTCATGTATAGGTAACGTTCATGTATAGGTAACGTTCATGTATAGGTAACGTTCATGTATAGGTAACGTTCATGTATAGGTAACGTTCATGTATAGGTAACGTTCATGTATAGGTAAAGTTCATGTATAGGTAACGTTCATGTATATGTAACGTCATGTATAGGTAGCGTTCGTGTCTGGGTAGTTCAGTATAGGTAACGTTCATGTATAGGTAACGTTCATGTATAGGTAACGTTCGTGTATAGTAACGTCATGTATAGGTAACGTTCATGTATAGTAACGTTCTGTATGTAACGTTTCATGTATAGGTAACGTTCATGTATAGGTAACGTTCATGTATAGGTAACCGTTCATGTATAGGTAACGTTCATGTATATGTAACGTTCATGTATAGGTAACGTTCATGTCTGGGTAACGTTCATGTATAGGTAACGTTCATGTATAGGTAACGTTCATGTATAGGTAACGTTCGTGTATAGGTAAGTTCATGTATAGGTACGTTCATGTATAGGTAACGTTCATGTATAGGTAACGTTCATGTATGGGTAACGTTCATGTATAGGTAACGTTCATGTATGGGTATCGTTCATGTATAGGTAACGTTCATGTATAGGTAACGTTCATGTATAGGTAACGTTCATGTATAGGTAACGTTCATGTATAGGTAACGATGTATGGGTAACGTTCATGTATAGGTAACGTTCATTTATAGGTAACGTTCATGTATAGGTAACGTTCATGTATAGGTAACGTTCATGTATAGGTAACGTTCATGTATAGGTAACGTTCATGTGTAGGTAACGTTCATGTATAGGTAACGTTCATGTATATGTAACGTTCATGTATAGGTAACGTTCATGTATATGTAACGTTCATGTATAGGTAACGTTCATGTATAGGTAACGTTCATTTATAGGTAACGTTCATGTGTAGGTAACGTTCATGTATAGGTAACGTTCATGTATAGGTAACGTTCATGTATGGGTAACGTTCATGTATAGGTAACATTCATGTATAGGTAACGTTCATGTATAGGTAACGTTCATGTATAGGTAACGTTCATGTATGGGTAACGTTCATGTATAGGTAACGTTCATGTATAGGTAACGTTCATATCATATTAGTATATACCTGCCAACTATTTACTCTCGTATAGTCCCAGTGTGTCATATTTGATAGATAACATGCTTGTAATTTCGTGGTAATATTTCAATCGTGTTCGTGTATATAATTCAGTAATTGTGAGTTATTCCTGATCAATGGATAACGGAGAGCATGATTTCGATGTTTAAATGTTCAAATTCGTATAAATGTAATAAACACGTTATTACGCGGCTAGTTTCATACCAGCCTAGGTAGCGACCCTCGGTACATTGATATCAGTCTGAGACCGAAGGTATATGGTACGGTCGAATGCTGATATAAAGTTACCGAGGGACGATGCCTAGGCTGATATGAAACTAGCCACGTCTCTTCGGCATCCGTCAGTCTTGTCAGACTATGGAATTTGCGCCCGTTGAGTCTAATGATGAGCACCGTCTGATGTGGCTGTACAGCCCGATGCGTGACTTGCAGTGGCGGTTGCAGCCTTCGCACGTGAAGACAGAGTCACTGGAAGGCGATGCAGTAAATAGTGCTTATCTCTAAGGTAAACGTTTCTGAATATTACGAGAACATATACAAGGTATTAAGAGATATCGAGTAGTTTATACATAGTTTCTATACTGCTCCAGCTGTCGGTTTGTAACTATCAAGTTTATGGTTAACAATAGGTTATGCATAATCCGGAAATGCAATTACTGCCTTGGGAAATGTGACAATAGAAATAGAAACTACATTATTGGAATTAATCCAAAACAGTCTGACAACGTGTTAAATTATCTGAATTGTGACTTTCTCAACGTCTCGTTTGTTCGGAACATTTGCGCCATCAATAATTCCCTCTTCATTGTATTTAGTTTTAACCGCGTCAAATTTGCATTTAGCTTAATGACGTCATAAATATGTGATGGTTTTATTTGGGGGGGAAGGGATTTATATATATTATATGCTCTTTAATTCTACATTACTGGGATTACACTAACGAGCACTTTATATTACAGTATGTTATAATACATACAACCGAACATACGGGTTCAATGAGTAAACTAACAGACAACTGGTCAGCTACGGAAGTATCCGTGGCCTAGTGGTTAATGCGTCCCCTAGTGGTATGTCGAAGGTTCGAATCTCGTCAATGGTTCGTTCTGATATGGCCGGTTGGTGAGCCGCCAGCTAGTTAAATAATGGTTACCGATTGCCTACCAGCCTGATGCCTGGCATACAAGCATAGGATTCGGGAAGTACTGATGTTCATAAAAAAGAGGTGTTTCATAAGTCAGAAATGGCTGACCCTTTAAATAGGGGTGACAAATAAGGGTGATAAACAAACAAACACTATATATTATATACTGACAACAAATAGAAACTGTGCTCTTGCCTTCGAGATGGGCCGTAACTAATATTGCTAGAACTTGTGCCCCAACCCAGTTGCCCTTCTTTCATTCGTCGTGCTTTGTATTCACGTGCATACTTATCTAAAACGAATCTAGCAATAAAATATGATTAAACTAAAAACATTTGGTATCAAAATGTGCGAACTATTGAGTAGATTAGTGCAATGTGTGAAGGATTATCTTGATACTCAAGATAGTAAAAGCCAAAATTCTATAATTTCTAACGAAATGGTAACGCTCAATATAAAAGGGCACCCATTTTTTATGGTGTCAGTATAGTTCCTATGGAGAGACTCGTTATCGAATTATCACGAACAAATTCAATTCACAGTCTATTGTATCAAGTAGCATTATACTTTAGGTTACTCTTTTGGTTCTTAATTTCGCGTTGCACTCGAGTGCAGTGATCCAGACAAGATCACACGAGAGGTGCTACTTTATGAATAATATTATTTTAGCTCATCGTTGTTGATTTCTGTGAATGTATAAGTGACAAATATGTTACACCAGGAAAATAAATAAACGGGGTTATCCACTTTTGGGGCCTCAAAAAAGACACCCAAATTTCGCAGTTCTGAGATACTAACATATCTTCAGTAGAGATTGTTGAAAACAGAATCATGTCAGAAATGTGTGTGATTTGACTTATTTTCGAGACAATGCTCAAATGTGAGTATTTCGGGTACTCTCAAATGATATTGCATTGATGCTAAAATGTGTTTTTGCTATTTGGGGTTGTAAATGTGGTTCTGTGGAGGTGGTATTAACCATGTGGGTACAGGATATTCGCCTGATGCATGTGACTCACACCATGTATGCCATCCAATCATGATTATTTGCATAGCTATTGCATTTCCTTCGATGAACGTATGTACCCTGATTGTATACATTTTCGTATGAGGATTTCCAACTAATGATATGCAGCTGACATGCGCACTCAATGTTACGGGCATGCGCATTCACAGTGTCAGACAGCGTTCGTCGCGACAAAAGGCGTGTCTTACAGTTTGCACTGTTCTACGGATGATCTATTTACCTGTTCCGTCACACGGTAAGTTGCAAATCTGGACTAAAACTATTTTATAAGCAAAGTATGCTATATTTTCGTGTCATTGAAAATAATAATTAATGTAAGTATAAGTAATGAATCACAGGTTAATAGTTTCCATCAGTTAATGTGTGTGGAGGCCGAAGGCATCCACGTTACCGTTAAGCACGCCCAATGTAGTGCATACACCAATGGTAATTAGTAACAATTGATTCATTGCTTACTTAAATACATGAGAAACCATTGTGTTTGTTTTACGTTTATTTATCGTCGCTACCGGTTGCCCATATGAACGACACCTCCTGAAGAGATTAGTCATTTTAGAATTTGGAGGATATTGCAATGATACAGACAAAGACCCTTTCCAGAGTCTCATTTTGGTTCTTTTACGTGCACGGTATACAGCACCGACACGAGACATCGGTTTAAATTCCCATCTGAAAGACTGTTAATTGAGAAACCATCGTTAAGTGATCCTATTATGTATGTTCCACCGATCTCGTGACGTGGCCTAATCATTCTGAGACAGAATATCTGCTGACATGTTGCCGGAAATCTGAAGATAAATGAGCACAATAGATATCCACCGTACATGTAGGGATACAGTCAAACATGTATGGTCTCTGCACCTCTATTAAGCAACCAATCAGTATTAGCAGCCAGTTTGCAGATTCTCAATATGTTGTTTTATTATACATGTTTCCTCTATTAAGCAGCAAACTGCGCTAAGCAACCACTTTATGTGATTCCCTTAGCGGTATGCTTAAGACGAGTTTGATTATGTACACACTAGAGGGAGTAGCTGCGCAGCTGACAACTTTTGTACGCTACGGCATACTTAGAAAACAGAATCAGTTTATGGTTCATCAGGCTATGCAGAAGAAGAATGGTTTATTAAGAAACGAACGTATACAGTTTATGGTCTACCAGCAAATGAATATAATAATATTAGTTACTAATCAACCAACTGAGAGACATCTCTAATTTTTTATTACCTCCATTGGCAGATAAAGTCTGATTTATTCCAAAATGTGAATTCTAAGGTCATTTCAGTTAGAATCCTTTGTTTTTACTGTTGTTCCCTAACCAGATGTTGCGGTATGATAATTGTGATTTTATCAGAATCGTGTTAGTTAACTGATAACATTGTTTTACAAAAATACATTGCATACGCTGTAGGCGATCTCTCGAGATATAGTAATTTAATAATCATATAAAGCGATAGTGGAATGAAATTGCTAGTATGTTGTGCAAAGGAAACAACGATAAAAACAGAGGAAAACACTTAATGGACCTATCTACTTTTAGAGAGTAAGCATGAGCAATAACTCACCGATGTCTCTCATTGAATCTTGTATTACATTTACACATCTCTCACATACATTGCTCCTGTAATGTATTGTTAATGTATGCTTATTATAATATATGTTTCCTATATTAATCATGTTGGGGGATAATCTCAAAATATCTAAAAAGTACTCCAAGTATGAGTGCAAAACTACTGCATCCCCTTCACTAAATCCATATGTGTACACCAGCAAGCAATTTGACAAAAAGAACTTAAACATTAATTTATTTTACAACTATTGCGAAACAAGCTTTAACAACTTAAATGAATCACTCTCGTTGGCACAGATGATAGCGTAAATGTGGCCATTCGCTATAATGGAGTTTATAATGCATTATATGTGAGTTACAGCTTCATTGATCGATAGTGTTATACCATCTATTTCCATGAATACTCCAATAATGGCTAATGATAGCTTGAGTTTGGGAAAGGTCGTTCGGGGGGAATGTTACGATGAGAGTTTTTGAAGGCAGAGTGTGCGCGGAGACATGTGAACGCTAGTTATGGGGTATTGTCCGTGGATGAGCTACCTAAATATTTATGTTGCAAGATACATAACAGAAGACAACATACCCTGACTGAACCACTGACCGATCCTTTCAGTACAACTAACCAGTCCTGACAGGTTTCTCTGTCATTGGTTGATACGACAAAGCATTAATTAATGCTAACGATTTCATTATTAAGCTATACTAGATTACATAGAAAACGCAAACCTACATTATATGATTATTTAATGTATTACACGAAATATTAATGATTCTATCAAAGATATATGACATTGCAAAATACAAACTGAATAACTAAAAATATTCCAAAATGTTTAAAACTATGTATTTATATAGTTATTGTTTTTCATGTAAAATGCACGTATCCGACGTGTGCGTTTTCTATGTCCTCTAGTATATTAGAAACCAGACAATGACAAACTGTGATTTTAGATTAAAACGATTAACAGCTCATGCCGGTGTGCAAGTGAAGCTGATAAATTATTGAGTGATTAATTCACGGCTACTGTCGTTTGCAGTACATGAAGGGCATTAGACGCAATATCTGTTGTAGATTTGAGAGACTGTATGTTTCATACTTTGACACGGATTGCGCCTTATCGTATGGTCGACAGTATGTACCCGATAGCATAATATTATAATGTTTGCATTAAATTCGAAAGCATTAATGATACTGCTCAATTGCTTCGTCGGTAGCATAGTAGACAGCGCGTCAGTCTCAGAATCACTGCAATAGAGAGCGATCTGAAGGTCGTGAGTTCGATTAGTGTTTGAAACAAATACATAATAACAACACAAGTTGTAATATCAAATACTTTTTTAATGCTTCATGGTCTAGCACTTCATTTATTTATTTAGGAACGACTAGGAAACAAAGCCATATACACAGATGGTTCAAAAGCTGGTGACACTGTTGCGTCAGCAGCAATCTTTGGGAATAAAAATCGGAAATGTAGACTTCCAAACAAGTCATCAATTTTCTCTGCCGAACTGAAGGCCAAAGATCTCGCTCTAGATCTTGCAGTGGAATCACACTATGTTCAATATATCATTTTCTCTGATTCCTTGTCTGTTTTACAGGCTTTGTATTATGAAAAGTTTGAAAATCCTATTGTTTGTACTTTGCTTGAAAGGATTTCTTCCCTTTCAGAAACAAATACATTTGTGTTCTGCTGGCTTCCGAGCCATATGGGAATAAAAGGTAATGAAATGGCTGACCAGAATGCAAAGCTGGCTTTGTCATTATCAATTTCTAGGATTAAAGTGTGTTATACCGATTTTAAATCTACAATTCTTACCTTAATTCAATCCTCTTGGCAGGCCCAATGGGATGGTGAAATATTTAACAAACTTC
The DNA here is from genome assembly GCA_014843695.1 of Archivesica marissinica. Taxonomy (NCBI): domain Eukaryota; kingdom Metazoa; phylum Mollusca; class Bivalvia; order Venerida; family Vesicomyidae; genus Archivesica; species Archivesica marissinica. Next base: position 41,071,618 of record CM026386.1, read on the forward strand.
ATTCGGTCAAACCAACACTTGGCGAATGGTGCCCAATTTACAGGCCTATTCGTCGAGAAGAAGTCATTCTTGCCCGTCTCAGGATTGGTCATTCTCGAATATCACATTCATGGCTGTTGTCACGAGATGATGCACCAGAATGTATCCCATGCAATACTCTATACACGGTGGAGCATATCTTAATACACTGTGTTGACCTTCAACCAATCCGGTTGCAGTACTACAATGTGGACAACATTAAAAAACTCTTCGACTCTATCAGAGTAGAGTCCATCATATCATTTATCAAGGCAATAGGAATTTATAATAAGCTGTGATATCAATTGTTAATCATGCCTTTGTAATAATCATTCATTCATATATTACCTGTAATTAATCTTACGTCTTTATAACTTCTTAGTATTAATTTTTACGTAATGCATATAATTATATAGAATTTTATTTCATACACTCGACAATAAACATAACTTTAATGCGCGCTACATGACCTTAGATGTCGATGCGCCGTAAAACACCATTCATTCATTCATTCATTCATTCTAGGAAACAAGCTTTTGAACCTATATGATTAACCAGTCTCGTTGGTGCCGATGAATGCAAATAAGTGGCCATTTATATGGGAGGAAACCAGACTATCCGGAAATCCCACCTGTCCATAACTGGCGTACCAGCACGGAGATCGAACGTGCATTGGTGGGAAGCGAGTGTGATAACCGCTGCGCTTATAACTGGTAATAACAATCAAGCACATGGGAGTGTGTGCAGTATTACGTTTATTTATCGTCGCTACCGGTTGCCCATATCAGCGATGCATCCTGAAGAGATTAGTCATTTTAGATTTTGGAGGATAGTGCCAGAGACCCATTCCAGCGTCACCCATTGTTCTGTTACATGTACGGTGTAAAGCAGCGACACGAGACATCGGTTAAACTGTTAATATTATTAATATCAGACAGGGTATCGAACCTTGATCCCTGGATTCGTAGTCCAACGTGTTAACAACTGGATTAATGGCGCGTCTGTAGTACATGGGAACATGTTAAACCTGCCTGAATACTTCTTCGTTATTGCAAAGTTGGCATCCATGTAGTGATAGCCAAGAGGAAATACCCAATAATAGTGATGATACTTTGCATGACAATATTTATTTCTCTTGACATTTATCACTGTTTTATAGGACGCATTTTATTGTCAGCTCACCTGAGCTAATACGCATGGTCTTGTGAACCCACTGAAGGAATTGGTTCTGGGTCCTTGTACCATAAGACTAGTGTTTGCAGACCAGCATAATTATCATAATTTGATGATGGTTTACTGTCCAGCCATAACATGTTTGCCTTTCTTCTTATTTTCTTTGCAAATAGTAGTCAAGGGCTATCATGAATGATACTTTCTGATTCATATCCAACATTGCATTTTCCAATTACTAGACGTTAGCCATTTGGATTGTAGACTCTGAATGACTGGTCGTAACGTTGTCTCGTGTGTTTCATCTACAAATTATGACGTACGTAGCAGTTTCGTAATTCTCGTCAACAACTTCCTCTTCGATACCATTAACATTGCCATAAAATACGGTCATGCCACCATCGCCATTGTCATAATCAAAGGTTGTGGATCCTCGTTGGTTTGTTTTGATTGTAGACTGGCATGAACTTCATCTTCGATACCATTAACATTGTCCTAAAATACGGTCATGCCACCATCGCCATTGTCATAATCAAAGGTTGTGGATCCTCGTTGGTTTGTTTTGATTATAGACTGGCATGAACTTCATCTTCGATACCATTAACATTGTCCTAAAATACGGTCAGGCCACCATCGCCATTGCATAATCAAAGGATGTGGATCCTCGTTGGTTTGTTTTGATTGTAGGGGTTTAAAGACTGGCATGCTATTTATAAAACTCAGACTCCTTCTATTGTATTATTTAAGTTTATTTAACGTCGCTACCTGTTGCCCATTTAAGACGGATTTGTAGTCCAGTGGTAACACGCTGAACTTGTAATCCAGGTATCGCAGGTTCGATCCCTCGTCTGACCCTAATAAAATTAACAGTCTTTCAGATGGGACGTTAAACTGACGTCATGTGTTGGTGCTTTACACCGTGCACGTAAAAGAACCAGAGGAGACTCTGGTATGGGTCTCTGTCTGTATCATTGCTCTATCCTCCAACAATCTAAAATTACTAATCTCTTCAGGAGGCGTCGCTCATATGGGCAACCGGTAGCGACGATAAATAAACGTAAAACACACACACCATTTAAGAGTCGGGCAGTTTGCCTAGCAACATATATCCTTGGCAGACTCCAGCGGTTAACCAGTACTAGTTGCACCAACCTCCGTAAGAAACTGTCAACTTGTTCATATAAAGTGACACGGTCTGAGTGGGGTTCGAACATGCGACCATATGCCTTATATATGACTTAAACCGTATGCTATGTTGCTATGCTACGCTATGCATGTCGTACCATATAGACATACATTGTTGATAGCGTATACATATACCATTGGTACAATATATATGCATAACCTGTATATTGACCACATTGTATATATTGTAATACAGGCATGATAGAAGGTGAATATCATTTCCTTCTTATATGTCCGACATTTAGAGATTTTAGACAGAAATATTTAAAACTTTATTACTATACATGGCCAACTATTAATAAATTTACTAATGTGATGTCAGAAACATCAAATACTGTTGGTAGAAATTTAGCAAAATACATATATTTCGCAAATGTATATAGAAACTAAAAGTAGTATAAGCAGAGAGTATATTAACATCTTGTTCTTTTGTAAATCCATGTCGCCTACATGTATACATGTACTTGCTATAGACATTGTATGAATGTTTAATGCAATAACGGTATTGTTGTTGTTGTTGTTATTGTTCGTGTTCGTGTTGTATGTCAGTACATGACAGTTGACTAGTTCAGCGGTCAGTGCCACGTGTAACAAACCTTTGAAAACTCTCTTTAGTTTTGCTAACGAGTCTCTTCCATTCTTGTTTGAACAGGGTCCCGTTCACAAAATAAAAGAAAAAGTTAAATGTGAAATTACACCATCCTAATGTATTCACAATAACCGTCAACAGTTGCCATTTCGCTACGTTCCGGTCACTGATGTACTTCACCTGGCTTCGTACTACAAAATATATACAATAAGGCATTGTCGACAACATAAAGAAGAAGCTAAGGATGAATAACATTCTAGCAGACGACTTTTTCCTGTTGGCTATTGCCTCTTTAGCCGGGTTTCCGGGAGCGACCTTTGCTTGTCGTTTTCTCTGCAGAAGAATTACAGCTGCTATGTTAATATTTCCTAGAATAATGATAATAGAAGGCAGTAGTGTATATAAGATAAACATAATGACAGCCCAGATATGTACGTAGAAGTACTTGTATTCACTTGAAATAAAATCACACGTAAATGCTGAGGCGTTCAACTGATGTTCACCTATATTGTCATCAACTGTCTTGTCGGCGGTTGACGTGTAAATACTAAAGCCATAAATCATGTGACCATTTATGAGCCCAACCAGCACTAGCACAATGAGAGACGAAATTAATGCGAATCTCGGCGTCATTTTATTTCTGGAAAACACAGGAGCCTTCGTTAATAAAGTACGCTCTATGGTTAGTAGTACTAATATCCAAACAGACAAAGTCGCTGACGTCAGAGCAATCCACCAGCGCGTGCGGCAGATCACTTCTGATTGGTCTATAAGCCGGAATGTCGTAATGCTATAAATAGTATCGGGCAGTAACCCTGTCCATAGGAATGTCAATTCTGATATGGCCAGAATTAGTAAATAAACTCCAGTGGAAAACGTTCGAAGTTTCTGCCGTGACAATATAATAATGTTTACGATGTTTCCAAACGTACCGATAGCCAACAGAATAAATAGAACGGTTCGCCATAGCCAGTACGCTATTCGACACTCAATGAAATTGTTCGGTTCACATTCTCCAACGTAATAAAAATAGATTTCACTAATATTAGGCATATATTAGAACATATTTCTTAGAACTGCCAGCCGTTTAAACCATTAATGAATGCATTTAACCACGACGTCTTTTGAAGCACTTGATATATCTAACACTATAACGCATAATTACTTGAACATAAAATCCGAAGACAGATACAGTTTATACTTGTATATTCCTCTATATAAATACATTTCCGCTTCTATATCAATACACTTCCTCTTCTATATCAAAACATTTCCTCTTCTATATCAAAACATTTCTTCTTCTATATGAAAACATTTCCTTTTCTATGTCAATACATTTCCGCTTCTATATCAATACATTTCCTCTTCTATATCAAACAATTTCCTCTTCTATATCAAAACATTTCTTCTTCTATATGAAAACATTTCCTATTCTATGTCAATACATTTCCTCTTCTATATCAATACATTTCCTCTTCTATATCAAAACATTTCCTCTTCTATATCAATACATTTCCTCTTCTATATCAAATGTATACATGTCCTCTTCTATATCAATGCATTTCCTCTTCTATATCAATAATGTCCTCTTCTATATCAAATATCAATATATTCCCTCTTCTATATCAGTACATTTCCTCTTCTATATCAATACATTTCCTCTTCTATATCAATACAGTTCCTCTTCTATATCAATACATTTCCTCTTCTATATCAATACAGTTCCTCTTCTATATCAATACATGTCCTCTTCTATATCAATACAGTTCCTCTTCTATATCAATACATGTCCTCTTCTATATCAATACATGTCCTCTTCTATATCAATACAGTTCCTCTTCTATATCAATACATGTCCTCTTCTATATCAATACATTTCCTCTTCTATATCAATACAGTTCCTCTTCTATATCAATACATGTCCTCTTCTATATCAATACATTTCCTCTTCTATATCAATACAGTTCCTCTTCTATATCAATACATGTCCTCTTCTATATCAATGCATTTCCTCTTCTATATCAATAATGTCCTCTTCTATATCAAATATCAATATATTCCCTCTTCTATATCAGTACATTTCCTCTTCTATATCAATACATTTCCTCTTCTATATCAATACAGTTCCTCTTCTATATCAATACATTTCCTCTTCTATATCAATACAGTTCCTCTTCTATATCAATACATGTCCTCTTCTATATCAATACAGTTCCTCTTCTATATCAATACATGTCCTCTTCTATATCAATACATGTCCTCTTCTATATCAATACAGTTCCTCTTCTATATCAATACATGTCCTCTTCTATATCAATACATTTCCTCTTCTATATCAATACATTTCCTCTTCTATATCAATACATTTCCTCTTCTATATCAATACATTTCCTCTTCTATATCAATACAGTTCCTCTTCTATATCAATACATGTCCTCTTCTATATCAATGCATTTCCTCTTCTATATCAATACATGTCCTCTTCTATATCAATACATGTCCTCTTCTATATCAATACAGTTCCTCTTCTATATCAATACATGTCCTCTTCTATATCAATACATTTCCTCTTCTATATCAATACAGTTCCTCTTCTATATCAATACATGTCCTCTTCTATATCAATACATGTCCTCTTCTATATCAATGTAGTTCCTCTTCTATATCAATACATTTCCTCTTCTATATCAATAATGTCCTCTTTTATATCAAATATCAATACATTTCCTCTTCTATATCAATGCAGTTCCTCTTCTATATCAATACATTTCTTCTTCTATATCAATACATGTCCTCTTCTATATCAAAACATTTCCTCTTCTATATCAATACATTTCCTCTTCTATATCAAATGTATACATGTCCTCTTCTATATCAATGCATTTCCTCTTCTATATCAATAATGTCCTCTTCTATATCAAATATCAATATATTCCCTCTTCTATATCAGTACATTTCCTCTTCTATATCAATACATTTCCTCTTCTATATCAATACAGTTCCTCTTCTATATCAATACAGTTCCTCTTCTATATCAATACATGTCCTCTTCTATATCAATACATGTCCTCTTCTATATCAATACAGTTCCTCTTCTATATCAATACATGTCCTCTTCTATATCAATACATTTCCTCTTCTATATCAAAACAGTTCCTCTTCTATATCAATACATGTCCTCTTCTATATCAATACATGTCCTCTTCTATATCAATGTAGTTCCTCTTCTATATCAATACATTTCCTCTTCTATATCAATAATGTCCTCTTTTATATCAAATATCAATACATTTCCTCTTCTATATCAATGCAGTTCCTCTTCTATATCAATACATTTCTTCTTCTATATCAATACATGTCCTCTTCTATATCAATACATTTCCTCTTCTATATCAATACATGTCCTCTTCTATATCAATACATTTCCTGTTATATATCAAATATCAAATATATACATGTCCTCTTCTATATCAATGCATTTCCTCTTCTATATCAATAATGTCCTCTTCTATATCAAATATCAATATATTCCCTCTTCTCTATCAGTACATTTCCTCTTCTATATCAATACATTTCCTCTTCTATATCAATACAGTTCCTCTTCTATATCAATACAGTTCCTCTTCTATATCAATACATGTCCTCTTCTATATCAATACATGTCCTCTTCTATATCAATACAGTTCCTCTTCTATATCAATACATGTCCTCTTCTATATCAATACATTTCCTCTTCTATATCAAAACAGTTCCTCTTCTATATCAATACATGTCCTCTTCTATATCAATACATGTCCTCTTCTATATCAATGTAGTTCCTCTTCTATATCAATACATTTCCTCTTCTATATCAATAATGTCCTCTTTTATATCAAATATCAATACATTTCCTCTTCTATATCAATGCAGTTCCTCTTCTATATCAATACATTTCTTCTTCTATATCAATACATGTCCTCTTCTATATCAATACATTTCCTCTTCTATATCAATACATGTCCTCTTCTATATCAATACATTTCCTGTTATATATCAATACATGTCCTCTTCTATATCAATGCATTTCCTCTTCTATATCAATACATTTCTCTTCTATGTCAATACATTTCCTCTTCTATATCAATACATGTTCTCTTCTATATCAATGCATTTCCTCTTCTATATCAATACATTTCTTCTTCTATATCAATACATTTCCTCTTCTATATCAATGCAGTTCCTCTTCTATATCAATAATGTCCTCTTTTATATCAATACATTTCCTCTTCTATATCAATGCAGTTCCTCTTCTATATCAATACATTTCTTCTTCTATATCAATACATTTCCTCTTCTATATCAATAATGTCCTCTTTTATATCAAATATCAATACATTTCCTCTTCTATATCAATGCATTTCCTCTTCTATATCAGTACATTTCCTCTTCTATATCAATACATTTCCTCTTCTATATCAATACATTTCCTCTTCTATATCAATACATTTCCTCTTCTATATCAATACATTCCCTTTTCTATGTCAATACATTTCCTCTTCTATATCAATACATGTCCTCTTCTATATCAGTACGTTTCCTATTTCCTCTTCTATATCAATACATTTCCTCTTCTATATCCACATCTTAAATACATTGAATACTAGAACAGACATGTGATCCCAATTTACTAGAAACACTATTAATATCCTATCGTATTTCTGCATGGTGTTCATGTAACACGTTTGATAGAAGAAATGTCTAGTAAGATCAGTTGACTATGTATGTGTTACGTTGAGATGTAGTCATGGTACCATTCATGCATTTCCAGGAACACATTTGTCGATGTTCTAATACAAATAAATATCAGCATGACTAGTCTTAGTGAACAAAGTATGTCAATAGCAGCGCCAATGAAGCAATTCCCATAGCTCTACAAAGCTTTTTATCATAGTAGTCTACAATCTTGTTTCCATGGTGTAACGGCAATTACAATTAGCGATTAATGACAAAACATTTATAATTTCCAAGCAA
>CM026386.1:41080589-41124329 GCA_014843695.1 Archivesica marissinica
AATCAATGTATTCATCCATCAGACGCAAGCACGCATTGTTACATTGTTGAATACTGTGTTCTGTGCGTGATTCATTAAATAACATCGGAACATATTTGATATTACAATGAAGAGAAAATCAATGTATTCATCCATCAGACGCAAGCACGCATTGTTACATTGTTGAATACTGTGTTCTGTGCGTGATTCATTAAATAACATCGGAACATATTGGATATTACAATGAAGAGAAAATCAATGTATTCATCCATCAGACGCAAGCACGCATTGTTACATTGTTGAATACTGTGTTCTGTGCGTGATTCATTAAATAACATCGGAACATATTTGATATTACAATGAAGAGAAAATCAATGTATTCATCCATCAGACGCAAGCACGCATTGTTACATTGTTGAATACTGTGTTCTGTGCGTGATTCATTAAATAACATCGGAACATATTTGATATTACAATGAAGAGAAAATCAATGTATTCATCCATCAGACGCAAGCACGCATTGTTACATTGTTGAATACTGTGTTCTGTGCGTGATTCATTAAATAACATCGGAACATATTGGATATTACAATGAAGAGAAAATCAATGTATTCATCCATCAGACGCAAGCACGCATTGTTACATTGTTGAATACTGTGTTCTGTGCGTGATTCATTAAATAACATCGGAACATATTGGATATTACAATGAAGAGAAAATCAATGTATTCATCCATCAGACGCAAGCACGCATTGTTACATTGTTGAATACTGTGTTCTGTGCGTGATTCATTAAATAACATCGGAACATATTGGATATTACAATGAAGAGAAAATCAATGTATTCATCCATCAGACGCAAGCACGCATTGTTACATTGTTGAATACTGTGTTCTGTGCGTGATACATTAAATAACATCGGAACATATTGGATATTACAATGAAGAGAAAATCAATGTATTCATCCATCAGACGCAAGCACGCATTGTTACATTGTTGAATACTGTGTTCTGTGCGTGATTCATTAAATAACATCGGAACATATTGGATATTACAATGAAGAGAAAATCAATGTATTCATCCATCAGACGCAAGCACGCATTGTTACATTGTTGAATACTGTGTTCTGTGCGTGATACATTAAATAACATCGGAACATATTGGATATTACAATGAAGAGAAAATCAATGTATTCATCCATCAGACGCAAGCACGCATTGTTACATTGTTGAATACTGTGTTCTGTGCGTGATACATTAAATAACATCGGAACATATTGGATATTACAATGAAGAGAAAATCAATGTATTCATCCATCAGACGCAAGCACGCATTGTTACATTGTTGAATACTGTGTTCTGTGCGTGATTCATTAAATAACATCGGAACATATTTGATATTACAATGAAGAGAAAATCAATGTATTCATCCATCAGACGCAAGCACGCATTGTTACATTGTTGAATACTGTGTTCTGTGCGTGATTCATTAAATAACATCGGAACATATTGGATATTACAATGAAGAGAAAATCAATGTATTCATCCATCAGACGCAAGCACGCATTGTTACATTGTTGAATACTGTGTTCTGTGCGTGATTCATTAAATAACATCGGAACATATTGGATATTACAATGAAGAGAAAATCAATGTATTCATCCATCAGACGCAAGCACGCATTGTTACATTGTTGAATACTGTGTTCTGTGCGTGATTCATTAAATAACATCGGAACATATTGGATATTACAATGAAGAGAAAATCAATGTATTCATCCATCAGACGCAAGCACGCATTGTTACATTGTTGAATACTGTGTTCTGTGCGTGATTCATTAAATAACATCGGAACATATTGGATATTACAATGAGAGAAAATCAATGTATTCATCCATCAGACGCAAGCAGGCATTGTTACATTGTTGAATACTGTGTTCTGTGCGTGATACATTAAATAACATCGGAACATATTGGATATTACAATGAAGAGAAAATCAATGTATTCATCCATCAGACGCAAGCACGCATTGTTACATTGTTGAATACTGTGTTCTGTGCGTGATTCAATGTATTCATCCATCAGACGCAAGCAGGCATTGTTACATTGTTGAATACTGTGTTCTGTGAGTGATACATTAAATAACATCGGAACATATTGGATATTACAATGAAGCGAAAATCAATGTAGTCATCCATCAGACGCAAGCACGCATTGTTACATTGTTGAATACTGTGTTCTGTGCGTGATTCATTAAATAACATCGGAACATATTTGATATTACAATGAAGAGAAAATCAATGTATTCATCCATCAGACGCAAGCACGCATTGTTACATTGTTGTATACTGTGTTCTGTGCGTGATTCAATAAATAACATCGGAATATATTTGATATTACAATGAAGAGAAAATCAATGTATTCATCCATCAGACGCAAGTACGCATTGTTACATTGTTGTATACTGTGTTCTGTGCGTGATTCATTAAATAACATCGGAACATATTTGATATTACAATGAAGAGAAAATCAATGTATTCATCCATCAGACGCAAGCACGCATTGTTACATTGTTGAATACTGTGTTCTGTGCGTGATACATTAAATAACATCGGAACATATTGGATATTATAATGAAGAGAACATCAATGTATTCATCCATCAGACGCAAGCACGCATTGTTACATTGTTGAATACTGTGTTCTGTGCGTGATACATTAAATAACATCGGAACATATTGGATATTACAATGAATAGAAAATCAATGTATTCATCCATCAGACGCAAGCACGCATTGTTACATTGTTGAATACTGTGTTCTGTGCGGGATACATTAAATAACATCGGAACATATTGGATATTACAATGAAGAGAAAATCAATGTATTCATCCATCAGACGCAAGCAGGCATTGTTACATTGTTGAATACTGTGTTCTGTGCGTGATACATTAAATAACATCGGAATATATTGGATATTACAATGAAGAGAAAATCAATGTATTCATCCATCAGACGCAAGCACGCATTGTTACATTGTTGAATACTGTGTTCTGTGCGTGATACATTAAATAACATCGGAACATATTTGATATTACAATGAAGAGAAAATCAATGTATTCATCCATCAGACGCAAGCACGCATTGTTACAATATTGAATAATGTGTTCTGTGCGTGATTCATTAAATAACATCGGAACATATTTGATATTACGATGAAGAGAAAATCAATGTATTCATCCATCAGACGCAAGCACGGATTGTTACATTGTTGTATACTGTGTTCTGTGCGTGATTGATTAAATAACATCGGAACATATTTGATATTACAATGAAGAGAAAATCAATGTATTCATCCATCAGACGCAAGCACGCATTGTTACATTGTTGAATACTGTGTTCTGTGCGTGATTCATTAAATAACATCTGAACATATTTGATATTACAATGAAGAAAAAATCAATGTATTCATCCATCAGACGCAAGCACGCATTGTTACATTGTTGAATACTGTGTTCTGTGCGTGATTCATTAAATAACATCGGAACATATTGGATATTACAATGAAGAGAAAATCAATGTATTCATCCATCAGATGCAAGCACGCATTGTTACATTGTTGAATACTGTGTTCTGTGAGTGATTCATTAAATAACATCGGAACATATTTGATATTACAATGAAGAGAAAATCAATGTATTCATCCATCAGACGCAAGCACGCATTGTTACATTGTTGAATACTGTGTTCTGTGCGTGATTCATTAAATAACATCTGAACATATTTGATATTACAATGAAGAGAAAATCAATGTATTCATCCATCAGACGCAAGCACGCATTGTTACATTGTTGAATACTTTGTTCTGTGCGTGATTCATTAAATAACATCGGAACATATTGGATATTACAATGAAGAGAAAATCAATGTATTCATCCATCAGACGCAAGCACGCATTGTTACATTGTTGAATACTGTGTTCTGTGCGTGATTCATTAAATAACATCGGAACATATTTGATATTACAATGAAGAGAACATCAATGTATTCATCCATCAGACGCAAGCACGCATTGTTACATTGTTGAATACTGTGTTCTGTGCGTGATTCATTAAATAACATCGGAACATATTGGATATTACAATGAAGAGAACATCAATGTATTCATCCATCAGACGCAAGCACGCATTGTTACATTGTTGAATACTGTGTTCTGTGCGTGATACATTAAATAACATCGGAACATATTGGATATAACAATGAAGAGAAAATCAATGTATTCATCCATCAGACGCAAGCACGCATTGTTACATTGTTGAATACTGTGTTCTGTGCGTGATTCATTAAATAACATCGGAACATATTTGATATTACGATGAAGAGAAAATCAATGTATTCATCCATCAGACGCAAGCACGCATTGTTACATTGTTGTATACTGTGTTCTGTGCGTGATTGATTAAATAACATCGGAACATATTTGATATTACAATGAAGAGAAAATCAATGTATTCATCCATCAGACGCAAGCACGCATTGTTACATTGTTGAATACTGTGTTCTGTGCGTGATTCATTAAATAACATCGGAACATATTGGATATTACAATGAAGAGAAAATCAATGTATTCATCCATCAGACGCAAGCACGCATTGTTACATTGTTGAATACTGTGTTCTGTGCGTGATTCATTAAATAACATCGGAACATATTTGATATTACGATGAAGAGAAAATCAATGTATTCATCCATCAGACGCAAGCACGCATTGTTACATTGTTGTATACTGTGTTCTGTGCGTGATTGATTAAATAACATCGGAACATATTTGATATTACAATGAAGAGAAAATCAATGTATTCATCCATCAGACGCAAGCACGCATTGTTACATTGTTGAATACTGTGTTCTGTGCGTGATACATTAAATAACATCGGAACATATTGGATATTACAATGAAGAGAATATCAATGTATTCATCCATCAGACGCAAGCACGCATTGTTACATTGTTGAATACTGTGTTCTGTGCGTGATTCAATAAATAACATCTGAACATATTTGATATTACAATGAAGAGAACATCAATGTATTCATCCATCAGACGCAAGCACGCATTGTTACATTGTTGAATACTGTGTTCTATGCGTGATTCATTAAATAACATCGGAACATATTGGATATTACAATGAAGAGAAAATCAATGTATTCATCCATCAGACGCAAGCACGCATTGTTACATTGTTGAATACTGTGTTCTGTGCGTGATTCATTAAATAACATCGGAACATATTGGATATTACAATGAAGAGAACATCAATGTATTCATCCATCAGACGCAAGCACGCATTGTTACATTGTTGAATACTGTGTTCTATGCGTGATTCATTAAATAACATCGGAACATATTGGATATTACAATGAAGAGAAAATCAATGTATTCATCCATCAGACGCAAGCACGCATTGTTACATTGTTGAATACTGTGTTCTGTGCGTGATACATTAAATAACATCAGAACATATTGGATAGTACAATGAAGAGAAAATCAATGTACATCCATCAGACGCAAGCACGCATTGTTACATTGTTGAATACTGTGTTCTGTGCGTGATTCATTAAATAACATCGAACATATTTGATATTACAATGAAGAGAAAATCAATGTATTCATCCATCAGACGCAAGCACGCATTGTTACATTGTTGAATACTGTGTTCTGTGCGTGATACATTAAATAACATCGGAACATATTGGATATTATAATGAAGAGAACATCAATGTATTCATCCATCAGACGCAAGCACGCATTGTTACATTGTTGAATACTGTGTTCTGTGCGTGATACATTAAATAACATCGGAACATATTGGATATTACAATGAATAGAAAATCAATGTATTCATCCATCAGACGCAAGCACGCATTGTTACATTGTTGAATACTGTGTTCTGTGCGGGATACATTAAATAACATCGGACCATATTGGATATTACAATGAAGAGAAAATCAATGTATTCATCCATCAGACGCAAGCACGTATTGTTACATTGTTGAATACTGTGTTCTGTGCGTGATACATTAAATAACATCGGAACATATTGGATATTACAATGAAGAGAAAATCAATGTATTCATCCATCAGACGCAAGCACGCATTGTTACGTTGAATACTGTGTTCTGTGCGTGATACATTAAATAACATCGGAACATATTGGATATTACAATGAAGAGAAATCAATGTATTGATCCATCAGACGCAAGCACGCATTGTTACATTGTTGAATACTGTGTTCTGTGCGTGATACATTAAATAACATCGGAACATATTGGATATTACAATGAAGAGAAAATCAATGTATTGATCCATCAGACGCAAGCACGCATTGTTACATTGTTGAATACTGTGTTCTGTGCGTGATACATTAAATAACATCGGAACATATTGTATATTACAAAGAAGAGAAAATCAATGTATTCATCCATCAGACGCAAGCACGCATTGTTACATTGTTGAATACTGTGTTCTGTGCGTGATACATTAAATAACATCGGAACATATTGGATATTACAATGAAGAGAAAATCAATGTATTCATCCATCAGACGCAAGCACGCATTGTTACATTGTTGAATACTGTGTTCTGTGCGTGATACATTAAATAACATCGGAACATATTGGATGTTACAATGAAGAGAAAATCAATGTATTCATCCATCAGACGCAAGCAAGCATTGTTACATTGTTGAATACTGTGTTCTGTGCGTGATTCATTAAATAACATCGGAACATATTTGATAATACAATGAAGAGAAAATCAATGTATTCATCCATCAGACGCAAGCAGGCATTGTTACATTGTTGAATACTGTGTTCTGTGCGTGATACATTAAATATCATCGGAGCATATTGGATATTACAATGAGAAAAAATCAATGTATTCATCCATCAGACGCAAGCACGCATTGTTACATTGTTGAATACTGTGTTCTGTGCGTGATACATTAAATAACATCGGAACATATTGGATATTACAATGAAGAGAAAATCAATGTATTCATCCATCAGACGCAAGCACGCATTGTTACATTGTTGAATACTGTGTTCTGTGCGTGATACATTAAATAACATTGGAACATATTGGATATTACAATGAAGAGAAACATTAAATAACATTGGAACATATTGGATATTACAATGAAGAGAACATCAATATGAATGGACGTCATATTCATATTTTCTAATTTTGGAGGAAAAACCGAAAGTAAACTCGAATACTAATGACAATACGATAGTGTGAGCTTTATTGTGAAAACTGTTACAGTGACATTACATCGCAAAAAGCAATAAAATGCATTTTTCACGTATAACTGCATTGCTACTACAAATTATTCCGAATACATTTCAAAATTGAAAATATAATTTCATATAAAGGTCATTCATGCTCCTGAATTGACGTTTGTTTGTCATCGGAGTTAATACTAAAAGCGAGATATTGTCGTTTAGAGATAATTTAACTAAGACTCGTCTACAAATAAATATGCATAGGCACACGTGTGAGATTTAACGATAAATATGTTCCATAAATCGTGTTATTCAGGATACACGAGTTGTATTACTCATGTATGTCGACCATATTTACATTAGTTTGTTATGCCAACAAACCGTGTATACGCCGTTTGTTTATTAGTTGAAATACTCTGTTTTTGGAAATTATACCATATAATAGGAAAATACATTCTGTAGAAATTTGCGTTTTCACTAATGTAGTGTCGCTTTAAATCAAATATGAAAGCGACGAGCTAACAATATATGACCAAATATCGTCGCTTCCTTGGTGTATTCTTTAGATATCCTCTAGACATGATGATCTTTTCCCGCCTAATATTGGAGATTCAAATGAATATTCATTGCGCACTAATGATAATTATATCACATTGTCAAGGAGACTTGAATTATACTCAAACTCTGTTCTACCTGATTCTATAGAATTATGGAATGATCTGGAATGATCAATACACAAGGCAAGCACATTGTAATCGTTTAAGAACAAACTGAAAAATAAGTTCAAGTCTCCTAGAGGACCCCCCCTATTACACACCGGGTGTACGATATTATTCAAGCACCTATCAGCAATAAATGCAGTAATTTGAATAATGATCTCTTCTACAACCACTTAAGGAAGAATCCTGACTGTTCTTGCAACATTGGTATTGAAAAAATTACTTCATGGTACCGGGTCCTTTTTAAATGAGGAGAATCAAACTTTATTTTTAAAGGTACAAACATACATAAAAAATACGCTTTTAGCATACTGCCCTCACGAAGTAATAAGACGCAATCTGCTGATAACTTTAGGTCGGGATTTGGCGTGGCGGTGTGGATAACTTTAGTTCGGGTTTTGGCGCGGCGGTGTGGATAACTTTAGTTCGGGTTTTGGCGTGCATGCAAATTGATAAAACAAATGGTGGTTTGGGCCACAAGTGTTGCCCACATTAATTTAGTAATCGGCCCGCACCAGAATGTCACACACACGTTTAATTAAACTAAATGACGGTTTTGATTGGTAAAGCGAACAAAAAACTAATGAAAAATCGGGAAACTGATTTTCTTTGAATAATATATTAAAAGAAAAACAACAGTAAACAAGAAGGGGCAAATGTGATTATGACATATAACCAGCTGTTCCACACAGTTATCCACACCGCCACGTATATATTGCTGTTGTATTACACATGTAATTGATAAAAGCAATACAATATTATTAAACTAAACAAAACTAGACATCCTTTCGTGCTTCTGGATCGTACATTTACCGAGAGACGAACATATTATCCAATATTTGTGATCTGAATCTGGACAGGTGTTTACATACGCTAATCACAGAAACTGGATCGTATTAGCGCATCTGTATTTCACTGAATCAATGTATATAACAACACCTAGTGACTATTAACCTGTCTATCAGTATATCTGTCAAGTGAGCAATACCGTTCTGATGGCGGCTCCTTTGATGATTTGGAGAGTAAACGGATCTACATTTTGAACGGCGCACGCTCGTGGAACTAATCGCTGAACTGTTGTTGTAATGGAGTTTGCTGATTGGTGAGCGGATTTATATCATCGTTTATACAAATTTATTGTAGCTCGATTGCGAAACAAGTTATTTCAACTTATATAAATCACCCTCGATACCTCATTCCTGATGGAATCCATCGCCACGAGGGAGAGAGAAGAGGCAACGTGGAATTTAAATGGCTTGCCTATATACAGTTACGATTGGCTAATAGGGATACACCTACAGTGCGAAGCGTAATTCTTACGCCCACAAAGTCTATATACAGAGGGATGAAACTCATTCGACAGCTTACAGACCGATATGTAGTCCAGTGGTAACACACTGGACTGGTTGTTAAGTATAGGATATAAGCCGAAAACGATCCAATATGTAAAATATAGGAATGTGTGAGACGCGCATCGCCGAAGACAGTACCATTATTCTACATATTGGATCCGTTTGAGGCTTATATCTTACTTAAAGCATAAACTTATATAGCAAGCTCCTACTAATTAAAAGTGTTAATTTCGTACATGTACGCGTAGTATTTATTATAATAATCTGACCTTTTGACACCAGTCCAATATTAATAATATTACGATCGTCTATACTTAAATTATTAATTCGACATAACCGATTTTGACATAGCGGATGTAGACTGTACTTAAATTCTCATACCTTCCAGTTTCAATACGGATTGATGCAACACTACATCTAAATTTACTAAATACCGATCTGCGTCGTAGTAAAATCATTTTACAATATTCCTCTGGTTGAAATACAGTCTACATCCGTTATTTCGAATTCCGTCGGACCGAACACAATACTTCGACATAACCAAAGTTTGAGTTAGCTAAATTCGATATAAACTGATAGTAAAATGATAGTGTCTGAAACGGGACTTTGATCCGACTTCGAGATAACCGGAGAATTCGACATAGCCGACTTTGACATAGCGGATGTAGACTGTACTTAAATTCTCATACCTTCCAGTTTCAATACGAATTGGTGCAACACTACATCTAAATTTACTAAATGCCGATCTGCGTCGAGTAAGTAAAATCATTTTACAATATTCCTCTGGTTGAAATACCTGCTTAAATATACAGTAGGGTGTTAATGTGTTGCGACCTCATCCAGTAGTACCAGTATATAATGCTACTTATAGAGGCAAACCGATTTTCTATGACAACAACAACATCAATTACTTTTATTAGTGTCAGGTTACATATGTAACAACATGACTAATTAAGCTTTATGATAGTGTGGGTGTAGATATACATATATGATATTTCTTATCTGTTATATCAATATATCTTATATTATAATTATGACAGTTATATTTCAATCAAAATTAGAAATGCTACATGTATATTCGAGGTAGTACATGTTAAATTCATTATTCATGTAGAAGTAGTAAATACGGTCATAGTGTAGAACTAGATCAGCTCATATCCTTAATGCATCCATTCATAAATGTATGCAGGTCGAGAGAGTTCGCAGTTACAATCACACACGGTGCACACACTTCATGGATTTTAGGAGTTCGTACATGGGGGAACCCGTCGTACAGACGTGTCTAGATTTATAGTGACCATATGTATGTGTTCATATCCCAGTTTTCCACACAGTCGATACTTAAACGTTTAGATATTGCATCATTATATCAGATAAATTACACAATTCTACAAAATCATTATCTGTAAAATGTTGCTTTAACAAAGTAAAACCAGCTTTTACAGGCAGCAGTAGATTGTGCTATCAAAATGCGTTTTAATTTACCTAATGAGTATAATTATTTGCTTAAATGTGTATATGTTTGTTAATACATGTGTGTTTTACGTTTATTTATCGTCGCTACCGGTTGCCCATATGCGCGACGCCTCCTGAAGAGATTAGTTAGTTTAGCTTTTTGTAGGATATTGCAATGATACAGACAGAGACCCATTCCAGATTATCGTCTGGTTCTTTTAAAATCGTTTTAATTTACTTAATGAGTATAATTATTTGCTTAAATGTCTATATATATTTATTAATATTCTCATCGTGTTCCCCTGCACGGTGTAATGCACCGACACGAGACCTCGGTTTAAAGTCCCATCTGGACTTTGAAGACTGCTTATTTTATTAGTGTCAGATTTTATTAGTGTCAGACGGAGGATCGAACCTGCTATTCCTGAATTCCTATTCCACCGTGCTAACCATGGGACTACGTTATATGTTATATTTCGGGTTTTACGCCTGCATCAGCACCATGTTGGGCTATATCGCCGGCTGGCAGTTTACCTAACAAAACCTTTCCTGGGCAGACTGCAGCGGTTAACCAGTACTTGGGTGCACCAATCTCCGTAAGAAACTGCCAACTGTTTCATATAAATGAGACACGGCCTGAGCGGGGCTCGAACCAGTGACCATCAGTGATGATAGATTATATATATATATATATGCATAAGTGTGTGTATACAAATATCAATATGTGTGTGTTAAGTCATGCGATCTTTGCCATGCTGCGTTGTTTTCATTATTTGTTATATTGTTGCTTGTAAATGACCCATTTGTGGGGTTATATGCAAATAAACCGTCTTCTACTTATGTTATCAATGTATATGTGTGATAAGAGATTACATTCCTTAGCTTAACGTTTAAACTTTATTTATTTTACAAGGATTGCGAAACAAGCTTTAACAACTTATATTAATCACTCTCCTTTGCTCGGATGAAAGCGTATATGTGGCCATTCATGTGGGAGGAAACCGAGGTACCTGGAGAAAACCCACATGTCCGATCTGGCTACCACCGTATCATCTCACACACTTCCCAGTCAGAGAATCGAAGCCGGGTGGCAAGCGCGCTAACAACTACGCTTATCGAAGAGCCTTAGAGGCTACATGCCTTAAAAACCCAAAATAAAATGGCTGTTCTGTTCTATTATGTGCGTATAAGTGAATCAATAGCTATAAGCTTACGGAATATGCTTTCGATACAAGTGCGATGTTCAACAGCAGCAATGCTTGTCAAACATGATAGTCTCAGTTACTGTCTCTAGAATATAAGCCGCGGATATATTACAGAGTCCTTAGTAGCTATTCTTAGTTTCCATCTGTGTGTCTATTAGAACGAACGAACTAAACATTTGGAATATAATCCGCTCAATAATTGCTATAACGTATATAAGAATGAACAATATATTTACCAAGGATGCGGATAGTATAATCAGTTCTTAGAAATACATGCTATGCACATGATAGTTTCGTTTATTATAATATTTATCTTGGAAAATTGTTTAATCGCTGTGGATAGTATACTCAGTTCTTAGAAATATATGCTGTGCGTTCTCCTTGGATTAAATTTCCTCGTCGTGATCCTATCATTCAACAAATAACCTAAGCAAAACAATGTTTGTAGAATATAAGTCGCTATATATTATAATATAAGAATTATATGTCTCTAGAATATTTGAATTCTAATCCACTTAATTAACCAATACAGTGGATGCTAGGATGGAAAATATATCTTCCGTTAATTTGATGTATTTTACCTGTACATCGCAGTCGAGCATATACTGTCACGTTGCATATTGGATTTGGAGGATTGTACCATTTATTCTTTTCGCAATCGGAATATGTGGAAATATTTTGAATATAATTGTTGTCTCGCAGCCTCGGATACGTACATATTCAATAACTATTTATCTTCTCTTTTTAGCACCATCCGATATTCTATTTATGTGCATAAAGCTCATACCAGATACAGTATACAGCTTAACAGGAGTTATTCTAGCAGACATGTCTCAACTATACTGCAGGCTGGATAGATGGCTACGATTCACATCCGGAGCATTTTCCACGTGGCTATTGGTGCTATTAACAGTCGAACTATTAATTGTGTGTAATGCTCCTTTCTTTCCAAAGGCCAGATTAACCCCTAAGACGTCACGAATCTGTTCCCTTATCACAATGCTATTCATAGCATTAACAAATATGCACCTAATTATTGGCTTTACACCGCGCATGACGACACGTGAAATTCGAAATGATTCTAGTTGTAATGGTGCGCATATTTCCTGCACATATACTACTGACGACTATGAACGGTTCTACAAAGGGGCGTTACCTATTATAGTTCTTGGGTTTTATACAGCAATACCGGCGATGATACTATTTATAGGAAACGCAAATATTGCCGTCGTTCTTCTGCTGCAGCGGACACGTTTTAGGCGTGTACATCCATTAAATGCCGGAACTGGGATTCAATCATCAGGTATAGGTACACCGGTGCAACAAGCAAGCATAAACAGAACGGTAGAGCAAACACGTATAAGCACAGGAAACCATGCCAAGATGGAACAATCATCTAACATAGGTGTACCAATGCAACAAGCAAACATAAAGAGAACGGTAAAACAACCATCAAATATGAGCACACAATTTACACAAGTTCCATGTACATTCATTGCTGGATTGCATTCTGACCAGCGCAATACTAGTATTGCTAATGTTCTGTCAAATGTTCAACCTGATCACGACCCCAATGTAACAACAAACACGACACGTGGTAACCAAATTGCAACAACGATACTTAGGACTACGAATACGAGTAAATCACCAACAAGGCTCCTCTTCACTCTCTGTGGATTTTTCTTGAGGTCTTAAGTCGGAAAAAATAAATAATGAGTTAACTATGCCATCATATATAAATATAGGCTTTCTAGTGATATCAGTATCATTAATGTAGCTCGTTTCAGTCCAAAGTTATGACCATTTGAATAATGGACTTCACGTGATTAATATTCCGAGAAAACGGCTGTCAAAGATTTTCAGAAATTCTGACTTATTTTAACAAAATTTGGAGACGCAGTGAAATCAAAACACCATAGCAACCAATATGTTTCACATGACACAACTAGTCATGTTTGGTATCAAATTAAAGGTAAATGTCCATTCTTTAAAATGCCACTTTGCCGAACTTAGTAGTATCCATAGTGGTTCAGCTGTTCTAGCATAAATACAATAGTAATAATTAATAAAAAATTTAAAAAAAATAAATTTAAAAATATTTTTTATTGACTTAAATTTTATTTACTTAACCCATACCCTGATATATACGTATTTCTACGTGTTATCGGGCTCCTGATATATACGTATGTCTACGTGTTATCGGGCACCTGATATATACGTATTTCTCCCTGTTATCGGGCACCTGATATAATACGTATATATACGACCACACCAGTCACCTGATAAATACGTGTTTTTACGTGTCCGTTTTAAATCCATCATTTTCGCTAATTAAATACGGCAGAAAAGCGGTCAAAATATGTTTCAATAAATGTCGGAAGTTAAAATGAAAATAAATCTAAAAATAGCAATTACTCATTCATTAGCTTGCATAAACATATCTAGGTATTTGGTAAATTTCCACTGTGAAGGCCAATTCATGCGTATGGTCTAAAATCAGAATTGGATTGAAATTAGAACATTTATCACGTTATGATGCATTAAATGGGTTCCCGGGGGGGGTGCAGGTGTTAGCGAAACAAATGTGTTTGAAGTTTGTTGTATGACCACGGCTATAAATAGATCAAAGTGCATGTAAGTCATAATGTTATGCAAGCATGGTGTTTTTTGCTACACAGTATACATGGCCGTAGGGTAATAAAATTTGGGTTCAAAGGTTTTAATGCTAATTACCGACTAATGTCGGATTGACAAACAGTTTGACAGGAAGCATCCAGTTGTGGGGTGTTTGGAACTTGTTGATATCAAAGGATGTGTGTTGTAGCCTCATGGAATGGCTAATGTTGCCAGCTAAACAGAGGGTAATAAACCCATGTGGGTGGAGTCTTTAATCAGAAAGTCTTGATTTAGGAAATTGATTTAATCAACTTAGGTTGCCACGCCCTTTTTCCATGCACTATTAACTATTAAATAAACAAATATAGTCGAATATAATAATTATTCTCCACCTGCGTGTCTAATATTTACTAATAAGTGTCTAATTATAACCATAAATATATTAAAGTAAGTTTTTATCAGGGAAAACAGGGTTAAACATGATAGGGGTCATTTTATCAGTTTTTCCAGTTTATGGCCCCTGTATAATTGACTCTTAGTCTGATCTGACAGTGCCTATGGCATAAGTGGACACCTGCTGTTATATAATCCTGTTAATTGGATCATAGTACACAGTAGCGGTGTTTCATTGATCGATTAAAATGCACAATTCCTCTTATCAGTTGTGTTGTTTTAGGAAGGGTTTAGGGGGTAATTTATGGCTTTTTGTGGGAAGTAAAGTAACCTTGTATATTGCGCAGTTCTGAATTAGAAAAGGGGTCAAAAGCTGGTTCACAGTGAAAAGTAAACAATTATTTTGTAATATTATGAAACATAAAAGCTGAATTAAGTCATAGTTATTAAAAAATGAATGAACTTTTGGATTCAGGTGAAGTATTATTTTAGAATTTATATTAAATACATGTACGTCCGAAATACTGGGCTACACGCAACACAGGTACAGATAACGGTGTGTTAAAATTTCACACAACAAATCAGCAGATAAAGGTTCTACACTCGTCTAGGTTTACCATTTACCTATATATGACTGATTTGCATCGAAATGAATCTAAATATTAACCTATAATGAATAATCGTCATGAAATCACACCGAAAATCGTTTTGTTTCTATCCAATCGTCTGTGAACATAGGAACAGGTGCGCACTTGCAGATCACGTGGTCTTTATCGGCCAATGGATGAGTGGGAATCACGTTTACGTCACAACCGAAGAGATTTTTGAAAAAATTCGATTGATTTAAAGTCGTTGATTAGATGGAAGCATATAAGATCTTACTTAAAAAATAGCATCAGCTGAAAATACGTCATCTCTAGTTTATTTCGGTACCAAATACATGGAGCCAAACCGCGGGACTGTATCATTGAAGGCCATCGGAAAACACCGCCTACCCGGCTTAGATCTTTTGTTTCACTGCGATTAATAACAATGGCAATTAACACCAAGCTAATTAAAATGTGTTTTTGATGCCTTAAATTACACAAATACGTGCTTCTATCACATTTATTATAAAGATAAATGATTATAAAATGCCATTATACAATAATCTGAAAATTGTTAAAATACCATTTTGTTGACTTATAATGTAATTATCTGCCTTACGATAATCCCGACTTACGACTGATTTTGATATGGCGGGTCACATATATAATGATATCCTGGTGGGTGTGAAATTCTCACTTTTGGGCAATTTGAAATATTCAAGATTTTCAAAATGACCGCCAATCTGAAAATGGTGTAACAATATGTTCGCTAATAAGGCATGTACAGTCTTAATAGTTATGCATATACCAAATAGTATACATAAATTCTATAATAAATAATAATAGAAGAATAATAGAAGAATATTTATAAATTTGGGTCAATTGGCAGATGTAGCCATTTTGAAATTAAAAAAATCAAAATGGCCACCACTGAATATTTTTCTTCCCATAATGAACAAATAAATATCATAATATGTTAGCAGCAATATCAACCAAACTTCAAAACACACCACCAGCCTTATTGATTGGCAACATCATTACAAGTGTATTGAGGAACATATCTTCAAATATTTACTAGGATTGTTGCTGCGAGACTATAAGACATATGATTTCGGAGTTACATGCAACTATGATGAAGTTCTTTGATTCAAGAAGTCTGCAGCAGTTGGTTTTTATAATGTTAGCGTCTCGGAATCATTCGTTTTCCTATTGGGAAAAGCAGAAATGTATTTAATGGTGAGGTACTTTATTGAAACTGAGCAGAATTCTCTTTCATAATAATTATGTACAAATATTATATTACATGTATTATAACAAATGAAGTTGGGACATCAAAAATCACAAACAAACACAATTATCACAACCAAACATATGAATAAAGAAATATTGAACTTTGTTCCTCTTATTGAACAAATCCAGCTCAAGTTTGAATTGTGCATTATTGCAACAATTACTTGCTTGTTTGAAAGTCCAACCGACAAATGTTTCATTATTATTTTGTTTTGTCCAACAGCAAAACAAACACCTTAAAATTTACTCCCACATTTGCGTTGTAAAACATTTAACATGTGTTGTATTATCTGCACTCATTCAAGAGGGCGACTTTGGTGAAGTAGTCACCCTAGAGACCCTGACTTCACCCCCTGGTGAGGAAAGAATATTTAAATTTTGTCCATTAAGATACACTGGCCTTTGTACAGCACACCTTCTATTCACATGCTGTATTGAATGGCCATAATGTGTATTTTAACCCTGTTTTGTTGAGATTTATTAAATAACACCATTTAACACAATCGCGCTCTTTCTCACTTCTCCCAAAAATTCTGACCAATGATTGCGTATACGTCGTTGTTATAAAATTAACACCAAAAAATGCCATTCAATACGATACCATATATATGGTTGTCTTCAGGTTGCCGTTCGGCGACATCGACAGAGTAGTCACCAAACTGCTACATCAGCTGGGAAAGAGATTCAACCAGATCTGGATTTGGAGCTACATGAGCTCGGAAAGAGTTAACATTCAACCAGATCTGGATTTGGAGCTACATGAGCTCGGAAAGAGTTAACATTCAACCAGATCTGGATTTGGAGCTACATGAGCTCGGAAAGAGTTAACATTCAACCAGATCTGGATTTGGAGCTAACAACAATTATTTTCCTTAAACTTTGTATTTCAGGTTCATCTTCATCATTTGGCAGTAATGTAAATGTGATCGCAAATCCTAATTACGACGGCCCTTCGATACGAACCCCGTCGCCGCGGCAACCCATTGACCCAACAGACGACATGAGAGGATATCTTGTTTGAGAGATTATATATAAGATGTATAGAAAATATACGATTTCTTACTGACTGGTTCAATCAATAATACGTAATTCAAGTTATACTGGATATTGGTTCCATCGGAGAGTTATACTGGATATTGGTTCCATCGGAGAGTTATACTGGATATTGGTTCCATCGGAGAGTTATACTGGATATTGGTTCCATCGGAGAGTTATACTGGATATTGGTTCCATCGGAGAGTTATACTGGATATTGAAGTTGGAGCTTTAATATGAGGAAAAACTGCAATGTGTAGACAGTAATATATATATAATTATGGAGAAACTGAAATATGCTTTAGAATCTACATAATTATATGGAATACATAAACGTATGTAAGGGTTAATATATGCAGAACATTGCAGCATCACTATATACTGTAATTAAGAACACGTATGTGGCCGCCCGTCTGCATTTTGCAAATATCCAGAGAAAAGGGAGAACGTAATGCCAGTTCCAGGGAACAAACAAGCAGAGTTATGTCATTTAAAGAGTATTTGAAGGAGAGACGATAATGTCGGAGAAGTTGTTGAGAATTAGATTAAAATTTGTAAATATTACACTGAATGTTATGTATTGACTACACACACTACAATGTAGTGGCACAATGCTGAAGGGGCTTGCCTACCCACATGTAACATGCTCCATGCTGAAGGGGCTGGCCTACCCACATGTAACAAGCTCCATGCTGTAGGGGCTGGCCTGCCCACATGTAACAAGCTCCATGCTGAAGGGGCTGGCCTACCCACATGTAACAAGCTCCATGCTGAAGGGTCTTGCCTACCCACATGTAACAAGCTCCATGCTGAAGGGGCCAGCCTACCCACATGCAACACACTCCATGCTTAAGGGGCTGGCCTGCCCACATGCAACAAGCTCCATGCTGAAGGGGCCAGCCTACCCACATGTAACAAGCTCCATGCTGAAGGGGCCAACATACCCACATGTAACAAGCTCCATGCTGAAGGGGTCAGCATACCCACATGCAACACACTCCATGCTGAAGGGGCTGACCTACCCACATGTAACAAGCTCCATGGCAAGACTTAACTACTAAGTATATATACTATATAATTATATTGTTCAGTGAGATTGGTGATGTTATGTATTGTTCAGTGAGATTGGTGATGTTATGTATTGTTCAGTGAGATTGGTGATGCTATGTATTGTTCAGTGAGATTGGTGATGTTATGTATTGTTCAGTGAGATTGGTGATGCTATGTATTGTTCAGTGAGATTGGTGATGTTATGTATTGTTCAGTGAGATTGGTGATGTTATGTATTGTTCAGTGAGATTGGTATATATTGTTCAGTGAGATTGGTGATGTTATGTATTGTTCAGTGAGATTGGTGATGTTATGTATTGTTCAGTGAGATTGGTGATGTTATGTATTGTTCAGTGAGATTGGTATGTATTGTTCAGTGAGATTGGTATGTATTGTTCAGTGAGATTGGTATATATTGTTCAGTGAGATTGGTATATATTGTTCAGTGAGATTGGTGATGTTATGTATTGTTCAGTGAGATTGGTGATGTTATGTATTGTTCAGTGAGATTGGTGATGCTATGTATTGTTCAGTGAGATTGGTATGTATTGTTCAGTGAGATTGGTGATGTTATGTATTGTTCAGTGAGATTGGTGATGTTATGTATTGTTC
Source organism: Archivesica marissinica (assembly GCA_014843695.1). Taxonomy (NCBI): domain Eukaryota; kingdom Metazoa; phylum Mollusca; class Bivalvia; order Venerida; family Vesicomyidae; genus Archivesica; species Archivesica marissinica. The sequence continues at coordinate 41,100,162 of CM026386.1, forward strand.
AGTGAGATTGGTGATGTTATGTATTGTTCAGTGAGATTGGTGATGCTATGTATTGTTCAGTGAGATTGGTATGTATTGTCAGTGAGATTGGTGATGTTATGTATTGTTCAGTGAGATTGGTGATGTTATGTATTGTTCAGTGAGATTGGTGATGTTATATATTGTTCAGTGAGATTGGTGATGTTATGTATTGTTCAGTGAGATTGGTATGTATTGTTCAGTGAGATTGGTGATGTTATGTATTGTTCAGTGAGATTGGTGATGCTATGTATTGTTCAGTGAGATTGGTGATGTTTTGTATTGTTCAGTGAGATTGGTGATGTTATGTATTGTTCAGTGAGATTGGTGATGTTATGTATTGTTCAGTGAGATTGGTGATGTTATGTATTGTTCAGTGAGATTGGTGATGTTATGTATTGTTCAGTGAGATTGGTGATGCTATGTATTGTTCAGTGAGATTGGTGATGTTATGTATTGTTCAGTGAGATTGGTGATGTTATGTATTGTTCAGTGAGATTGGTGATGTTTTGTATTGTTCAGTGAGATTGGTATGTATTGTTCAGTGAGATTGGTGATGTTATGTATTGTTCAGTGAGATTGGTGATGTTATGTATTGTTCAGTGAGATTGGTGATGTTATGTATTGTTCAGTGAGATTGGTGATGTTATGTATTGTTCAGTGAGATTGGTGATGTTATGTATTGTTCAGTGAGATTGGTGATGTTATGTATTGTTCAGTGAGATTGGTGATGTTATGTATTGTTCAGTGAGATTGGTGATGTTATGTATTGTTCAGTGAGATTGGTGATGTTATGTATTGTTCAGTGAGATTGGTGATGTTATGTATTGTTCAGGTATAATACCATAAAGCAAACATAAAATGACTCTCGAACCCAAGCGAGTCATGCTGAAGAAAATATTATTATGAAAAATAAAATGTTTATCTCGGCGTACTGAAAGTAACGGTCAAGTTACAAAATGTTGGTTGTGTGAAGACGGAAGTAGAGTGAAATAAAGCGTTAGTTAGTTTGGTATAAATACGTTGATAGAAGTTAGTTTGGTATAAATACGTTGATAGAGTACGTTTATTGTAATAACTGACATTTTATTGGTTTCTGTAGAATAAATACAAACTATGTTGATCTTTGCTTGGTTGAGATATCAGATAATAGAAGGACTTGCTGAAGGGTACTGACAGGTGCACACCTCTGAGGAGCACTTACAGGGGCACACTGCTGAAGGGTACTGACAGAGGCACACTTCTGAGGGGCACTTACAGGGGCACACTGCTGAAGGGTACTGACAGAGGCACACTTCTGAGGGGTACCGACAGGGGCACACTTCTGAGGGGCACTTACAGGGGCAAACTTCTGAGGGGTACTGACAGAGGCACACTTCTGAGGGGCACTTACAGGGGCACACTTCTGAGGGGTACTGACAGGTGCAAACTTCTGAGGGGCACTTACAGGGGCAAACTTCTGAGGGGCACTTACAGGGGCACACTTCTGAAGGGTACTTACAGAGGCACACTAGCTGAGTGGCACACTTCTGAGGGGTACTGACAGGTGCACACTTCTGAGGGGCACTTACAGGTGCACACTTCTGAGGGGCACTTACAGGGGCACACTTCTGAAGGGTACTTACAGAGGCACACTAGCTGAGGGGCACACTTCTGAGGGGTACTGACAGGTGCACACTTCTGAGGGGCACTTACAGGGGCAAACTTCTGAGGGGCACTTACAGGGGCAAACTTCTGAAGGGTACTGACAGGTGCACACTTCTGAGGGGTACTTACAGGTGCACACTTCTGAGGGGCACTGACAGGTGCACACTTCTGAGGGGCACTTACAGGGGCACACTTCTGAGGGGTACTGACAGGTGCACACTTCTGAGGGGCACTTACAGGGGCACACTTCTGAAGGGTACTGACAGGGGAACACTTCTGAGGGGTACTTACAGGTGCACACTTCTGAGGGGCACTTACAGGTGCACACTTCTGAGGGGCACTTACAGGGGCACACTTCTGAGGGGCACACTTTTGAAGGGTACTGACATGGGCACACTTCTGAGGGGTACTTACAGAGGCAGACTTCTAAGGAGTACTTGCAGGGGCACACTTCTGAGGGGTACTGACAGGTGCACACTTCTGAGAGGTACTTACAGGGGCACACTTCTGAGGGGTACTGACAGGTGCACACTTCTGAGTGGTACTTACAGGGGCACACTTCTGAGGGGTACTTACAGGTGCACACTTCTGAAGGGTACTTACAGGTGCACACTTCTGAGGGGTACTGACAGGTGCACACTTCTGAGGGGCACTTACAGGTGCACACTTCTGAGGGGCACTTACAGGTGCACACTTCTGAGGGGCACTTACAGGTGCACAATTCTGAGGGGCACTTACAGGGGCAAACTTCTGAAGGGTACTGACAGGTGCACACTTCTGAGGGGCACTTACAGGGGCAAACTTCTGAAGGGTACTGACAGGTGCACACTTCTGAGGGGAACTTACAGGTGCACACTTCTGAGGGGTACTGACAGGTGCACACTTCTGAGGGGCACTTACAGGGGCACACTTCTGAGGGGTACTGACAGGTGCACACTTCTGAGGGGCACACTTCTGAAGGGTACTGACAGGGGAACACTTCTGAGGGGTACTTACAGAGGCACACTTCTGAGGGGCACTTACAGGTGCACACTTCTGAGGGGCACTTACAGGTGCACACTTCTGAGGGGCACTTACAGGGGCACACTTCTGAAGGGTACTGACATGGGCACACTTCTGAGGGGTACTTACAGAGGCACACTTCTGAGGAGTACTTGCAGGGGCACACTTCTGAGGGGTACTTACAGGTGCACACTTCAGAGGGGTACTGACAGGTGCACACTTCTGAGAGGTACTTACAGGGGCACACTCAGGGGTACTGACAGGTGCACACTTCTGAGTGGTACTTACAGGGGCACACTTCTGAGGGGCACTTACAGGGGCACACTTCTGAGGGGTACTGACAGGTGCACACTTCTGAGGGGCACACTTCTGAAGGGTACTGACAGGGGAACACTTCTGAGGGGTACTTACAGAGGCACACTTCTGAGGGGCACTTACAGGTGCACACTTCTGAGGGGCACTTACAGGTGCACACTTCTGAGGGGCACTTACAGGGGCACACTTCTGAAGGGTACTGACATGGGCACACTTCTGAGGGGTACTTACAGAGGCACACTTCTGAGGAGTACTTGCAGGGGCACACTTCTGAGGGGTACTTACAGGTGCACACTTCAGAGGGGTACTGACAGGTGCACACTTCTGAGAGGTACTTACAGGGGCACACTCAGGGGTACTGACAGGTGCACACTTCTGAGTGGTACTTACAGGGGCCCACTTCTGAGGGGTACTTACAGGTGCACACTTCTGAAGGGTACTTACAGGTGCACACTTCTGAGGGGCACTTACAGGGGCACACTTCTGAGGGGTACTGACAGGTGCACACTTCTGAGGGCTACTTACAGTGGCACACTTCTGAGGGGTACTGACAGGTGCACACTTCTGAGGGGTACTTACAGTGGCACACTTCTGAGGGGTACTGACAGGTGCACACTTCTGAGGGGTACTTACAGGGGCACAATTATGAGGGGTACTGACAGGTGCACACTTCTGAGGGGCACACTTCTGAGGGGTACTTACAGGGGCACACTTCTGAGGGGTACTTACAGGGGCACACTTCTGAGGGGTACTGACAGGTGCACACTTCTGAGGGGTACTGACAGGTGTACACTAGCTGAGGGGCACTTACAGGTGCACACTTCTGAGGGGTACTGACAGGTGCACACTTCTGAGGGGCATTTACAGGTGCACATTTCTGAGGGGTACTGACAGGTGCACACTTCTGAGGGGTACTTACAGGTGCACACTTCTGAGGGGCACTTACAGGGGCACACTTCTGAAGGGTACTGACAGGTGCACACTTCTGAGGGGCACGTACAGGTGTACACTTCTGAGGGGTACTTACAGGTGCAAACTTCTGAGGGGCACTTACAGGGGCAAACTTCTGAGGGGCACTTACAGCATTCTGATTGGATTATGATTATTCATCATATAAAAAAACAACATCTTGTTACATTCTAATAATCCAATCAGACGCTCGTTTCAACACTGGTTTCAACGCGAATTGCGCCGCTTTAGAAATTTTCAAAACAAATTGAAAATACTACGAAATCTCTTTTTGATGTACATTTTTGCCGAATAAACCTACACGTTAGTGGAAACACATTTTATTGATAATGTTATTCACAGTTAAAACTCTCCCGTCGAAGATTTTTTGTTGTTGCTGACAGAACCCGTGTCCTAGTATGGAAATGTGACCTGCTATGGCCAATGTCGCAATTGTTTGCAAAGTATACATGCATGCAGCTTAAAGTTGTGTTTTATTTGAAGAACAATATAAATACTCGGGATAGGCGTTATATTTGGACAGATTTGTACAAAATTGTTTCAGATAGGGCCATTTTACTGATCGATGCGAAATCTGACATCCCACAGAGTAGAATCCCTGTACTTAAATATATATACTAGTACACCAAGCGTGCCGAATCCCTGTGGTTCAAAGTACACAGTAATATATTAAGCAGTGTGGAAATAATACATGTATAGTATACCAAGTGTGAATATTTCTTAGAAATGAAATACTGGCATGAATGCAGAAGAGAGCATAAACTTTTAAAGATATGATTAAAGACAAGGGCCGTGAACCAGTGTTGTACTGCTGTGGCAATTCTCCTGTGTTGCATTTTTTTACTACAAGGTTCAAATTATATGTAGGTGATATTCCCAAAAATAAGCTTTGGATCATGAGTTGCACAGTTTGTTTTGTGCATGTGTAAACAGTTATATTGTGTATAAACATTGTGTGTAAGACTTCACGTGACATTACCAGCTATAGACTTGTGACAGTACCAGCTATAGACTTGTGACAGTACCAGCTATAGATTTGTGACAGTACCAGCTACAGACTTGTGACAGTACCAGCTATAGACTTGTGAAAGTACCAGCTATATATAGACTTGTGACAGTACCAGCTATAGACTTGTGAAAGTACCAGCTATATATAGACTTGTGACAGTACCAGCTATAGACTTGTGACAGTACCAGCTATAGACTTGTGACAGTACCAGCTATAGACTTGTGAAAGTACCAGCTATAGACTTGTGACAGTACTAGCTATAGACTTGTGAAAGTACCAGCTATATATAGACTTGTGAAAGTACCAGCTATAGACTTGTGAAAGTACCAGCTATAGATTTGTGAAAGTACCAGCTATATATAGACTTGTGAAAGTACCAGCTATAGACTTGTGACGGTACCAGCTATAGACTTGTGAAAGTACCAGCTATATATAGACTTGTGACAGTACCAGCTATAGACTTGTGAAAGTACCAGCTATATATAGACTTGTGACAGTACCAGCTATATATAGACTTGTGAAAGTACCAGCTATAGACTTGTGACAGTACCAGCTATAGACTTGTGAAAGTACTAGCTATAGACTTGTGACAGTACCAGCTATAGAGTTGTGACAGTACCAGCTATAGACTTGTGAAAGTACCAGCTATAGACTTGTGACAGTACCAGCTATAGACTTGTGAAAGTACCAGCTATAGACTTGTGACAGTACCAGCTATAGACCTGTGAAAGTACCAGCTATAGACGTGTGACAGTACCAGCTATAGATTTGTGAAAGTACCAGCTATAGACTTGTGAAAGTACCAGCTATATATAGACTTGTGACAGTACCAGCTATAGACTTGTGACAGTACCAGCTATATATAGACATGTGACAGTACCAGCTATAGACTTGTGACAGTACCAGCTATAGACTTGTGACAGTACCAGCTATAGACTTGTGATAGTACCAGCTATATATAGACATGTGACAGTACCAGCTATAGACTTGTGACAGTACCAGCTATAGACTTGTGAAAGTACCAGCTATAGATTTGTGAAAGTACCAGCTATATATAGACTTGTGAAAGTACCAGCTATAGACTTGTGATGGTACCAGCTATAGACTTGTGAAAGTACCAGCTATATATAGACTTGTGACAGTACCAGCTATAGACTTGTGAAAGTACCAGCTATATATAGACTTGTGACAGTACCAGCTATAGACTTGTGACAGTACCAGCTATATATAGACTTGTGACAGTACCAGCTATATATAGACTTGTGAAAGTACCAGCTATAGACTTGTGACAGTACCAGCTATAGACTTGTGAAAGTACTAGCTATAGACTTGTGACAGTACCAGCTATAGAGTTGTGACAGTACCAGCTATAGACTTGTGAAAGTACCAGCTATAGACTTGTGACAGTACCAGCTATAGACTTGTGAAAGTACCAGCTATAGACTTGTGACAGTACCAGCTATAGACCTGTGAAAGTACCAGCTATAGACGTGTGACAGTACCAGCTATAGATTTGTGAAAGTACCAGCTATAGACTTGTGAAAGTACCAGCTATATATAGACTTGTGACAGTACCAGCTATAGACTTGTGACAGTACCAGCTATATATAGACTTGTGAAAGTACCAGCTATATATAGACATGTGACAGTACCAGCTATAGACTTGTGAAAGTACCAGCTATAGACTTGTGACAGTACCAGCTATAGACTTGTGAAAGTACCAGCTATATATAGACTTGTGACAGTACCAGCTATAGACTTGTGAAAGTACCAGCTATAGACTTGTGAAAATACCAGCTATAGACTTATGACAGTACCAGCTATATATAGACTTATGACAGTACCAGCTATAGACTGTACCAGCTATATATAGACTTGTGACAGTACCAGCTATATATAGAATTGTGAAAATACCAGCTATAGATTTGTGAAAGTACCAGCTATAGAGTTGTGACAGTACCAGCTATAGAGTTGTGAAAGTACCAGCTATAGACTTGTGAAAGTACCAGCTATAGACTTGTGACAGTACCAGCTATAGACTTGTGAAAGTACCAGCTATAGATTTGTGAAAATACCAGCTATAGATTTGTGAAAGTACCAGCTATAGACTTGTGAAAGTACCAGCTATAGAGTTGTGAAAGTACCAGCTATAGATTTGTGAAAATACCAGCTATAGACTTGTGACAGTACCAGCTATAGACTTGTGAAAGTACCAGCTATAGACTTGTGAAAGTACCAGCTATAGACGTGTGAATGTACCAGCTATAGACTTGTGAAAGTACCAGCTATCGACTTGTGAAAATACCCAGTACCTAGCCTGGATTGAATGCCGATTCAGTACCTAGCCTGGATTGAGTACCGACCCAGTACCTAGCCTGGATTGAGTACCGACCCAGTACCTAGCCTGGATTGAGGGCCGACCCAGTACCTAGCCTGGATTGAGTACCGACCCAGTACCTAGCCTGGATTCAGTACCTAGCCTGGATTGAGTACCGACCCAGTACCTAGCCTGGATTGAGGGCCGACCCACTTACCTAGCCTGGATTGAGGGCCGACCCAGTACCTAGCCTGGATTGAGTACCGACCCAGTACCTAGCCTGGATTGAGTACCGACCCAGTACCTAGCCTGGATTGAGTACCGACCCAGTACCTAGCCTGGATTGAGGGCTGCCCAGTACCTAGCCTGGATTGAGGGCCGACCCAGTACCTAGCCTGGATTGAGTACCGACCCAGTACCTAGCCTGGATTGAGTGCCAACCCAGTACCTAGCCTGGATTGAGTGCCGACCCAGTACCTAGCCTGGATTGAGTGCCGACCCAGTACCTAGCCTGGATTGAGTGCCGACCCAGTACCTAGCCTGGATTGAGTGCCGACCCAGTACCTAGCCTGGATTGAGTGCCGACCCAGTATCTAGCCTGGATTGAGTACCGACCCAGTACCTAGCCTGGATTGAGTGCCGACCCAGTACCTAGCCTGGATTGAGTACCGACCCAGTATCTAGCCTGGATTGAGTACCGACCCAGTACCTAGCCTGGATTGAGTACCGACCCAGTATCTAGCCTGGATTGAGTACCGACCCAGTATCTAGCCTGGATTGAGTACCGACCCAGTATCTAGCCTGGATTGAGTACCGACCCAGTATCTAGCCTGGATTGAGTACCGACCCAGTATCTAGCCTGGATTGAGTACCGACCCAGTATCTAGCCTGGATTGAGTACCGACCCAGTATCTAGCCTGGATTGAGTACCGACCCAGTACCTAGCCTGGATTGAGTGCCGACCCAGTATCTAGTCTGGATTGAGTACCGACCCAGTACCTAGCCTGGATTGAGTGCCGACCCAGTACCTAGCCTGGATTGAGTACCGACCCAGTATCTAGCCTGGATTGAGTACCGACCCAGTACCTAGCCTGGATTGAGTACCGACCCAGTATCTAGCCTGGATTGAGTACCGACCCAGTATCTAGCCTGGATTGAGTACCGACCCAGTATCTAGCCTGGATTGAGTACCGACCCAGTATCTAGCCTGGATTGAGTGTACCTAGCCTGGATTGAGTGCCGACCCAGTATCTAGCCTGGATTGAGTGCCGACCCAGTACCTAGCCTGGATTGAGTGCCGACCCAGTATCTAGCCTGGATTGAGTGCCGACCCAGTACCTAGCCTGGATTGAGTGCCGACCCAGTACCTAGCCTGGATTGAGTGCCGACCCAGTACCTAGCCTGGATTGAGTGCCGACCCAGTATCTAGCCTGGATTGAGTACCGACCCAGTACCTAGCCTGGATTGAGTACCGACCCAGTATCTAGCCTGGATTGAGTACCGACCCAGTACCTAGCCTGGATTGAGTACCGACCCAGTATCTAGCCTGGATTGAGTACCGACCCAGTACCTAGCCTGGATTGAGTACCGACCCAGTACCTAGCCTGGATTGAGTACCGACCCAGTACCTAGCCTGGATTGAGTACCGACCCAGTACCTAGCCTGGATTGAGTACCGACCCAGTATCTAGCCTGGATTGAGTACCGACCCAGTACCTAGCCTGGATTGAGTACCGACCCAGTACCTAGCCTGGATTGAGTACCGACCCAGTACCTAGCCTGGATTGAGTACCGACCCAGTACCTAGCCTGGATTGGTCCGACCCAGTACCTAGCCTGGATTGAGTACCGACCCAGTACCTAGCCTGGATTGAGTACCGACCCAGTACCTAGCCTGGATTGAGTACCGACCCAGTACCTAGCCTGGATTCAGTACCGACCCAGTACCTAGCCTGGATTGAGTACCGACCCAGTACCTAGCCTGGATTGAGTGCCGACCCAGTATCTAGCCTGGATTGAGTACCGACCCAGTATCTAGCCTGGATTGAGTGCCGACCCAGTACCTAGCCTGGATTGAGTGCTGATTCATCCATGAAGTCAAAATATCGTATTATGCGTGTATTATGCGTGTATTATGCGTGTATTATGTTATTTACATGTCACACAAAGTCATAATGTTAGCAAGTTGTTGCTTTCCAAATATCATATCAAATTTTATCCGAGTTCTTGTTAAAAAATATATATATTTCATTGATTATTGAAAATGTACTGCTATTGTAGCATCTGCCATAACACAACGCATTCCTTTCACCAGTCACACATCTGCCATAACACAACGCATTCCTTTCACCAGTCACACATCTCCCATACCACAATGCATTCCTTTCACCAGTCACATATCTGCCATACCACAATGCATTCCTTTCACCAGTCACACATCTGCCATACCACAATGCATTCCTTTCACAAGTCACACATCTGCCATACCACAATGCATTCCTTTCACCAGTCACACATCTGCCATTCTACAATGCATTCCTTTCACCAGTCACACATCTGCCATACCACAATGCATTCCTTTCACCAGTCACACATCTCGCATACCACAATGCATTCCTTTCACCAGTCACACATCTGCCATACCACAATGCATTCCTTTCACCAGTCACACATCTGCCATACCACAATGCATTCCTTTCACCAGTCACACATCTGCCATACCACAATGCATTCCTTTCACCAGTCACACATCTGCCATACCACAATGCATTCCTTTCACCAGTCACACCTCTGCCATACCACAATGCATTCCTTTCACCAGTCACACATCTGCCATACCACAATGCATTCCTTTCACCAGTCACACATTAACTGAAGTTCACCAAACCGTTGTCACATCTACAAACAGGATGACTATTAATTGTGTGCTAAATATGAACAGACGTTTAAAGTGAATCATTATGATCTTATAGCTGGCAGCAGTACTGTGCTGTGCATTAGAGCATTTAATGGAACAAATTTATTTTAGCTAGATTGCGAAACAAGTTCTTACAACTTGTATTAATCTTGAATATTAATCACCTAGTGGAATCCATCGCCACGAGGGAGAGAGAAAAGGCACTGTGGAATTTAAATGCCTTGCCTAAAGGCACAATCGTAACAGATATATAGTCTCATCCAGAAAAGTAATTTGTCCACACAGACGGATCTGTAGTCCAGTGGTAACACGCTGGACTGGTAATCCAGGGATTGCAGGTTCGATCCCCCGTCTGACCCTAATAAAATTAGATGGGACATTAAACCGAGGTCTCGTGTCGGTGCTGTACACCGTGCACGTAAAAGAACCAGAGGAGACTCTGGAATGGGTCTCTGTCTGTATCATTGCACTATCCTTGACTAATCTCTTCAGGAGGCGTCGCTCATATCGGCAACCAGTAGATAAATAAACGTAAAGCACATAATTTGTCCACCTATGGCTGAGAATGAACAATACTTCATCCATGATGTAATCAATGACGTATCACTAGTAGTAGTCTACACCATTCATATGTTGTTCATGTGACTACTATAACCCATTGACCCACAATGCATTTGCATAAACATTTGATCTCCCTTTAAATCTTGTTATATATGATTTCCTTTAATTATGATAGTTGTATGTAAATGTTTTGCATTAAAAAAATTCAACTTAACATGTAGTGGTGTTTACTTTCATGTGACAATCAACATTAATATGAATAAATTGTCACATTCCAGTGACCCTCATCACTTTATAGTAAATGTGTCTGGCATAATTTGTAAAGTGCATCAGAACGGTGAGAAAATAAATCAACCACCTCCACAGATTTGCAGTTAACGAAATCCCACCCTCGGCAGAGCCTCATTCTTAGCACTCATCTTCAGCCCTCGGGTGGGATTTCCTTATCTGCAACTCTTGGAGGTTCTAGATTCACTTTATCTAGTATCATTAACATATCTGATGTACATACTTTATGTATAATTCATGTAAAGCATATCGATGGCGATGTTTAAAAATGCAGTACCGTTTTTCCATTTTTGGTGACATTTACTCAGTTTTGCACCTGTCCGCCTCCGTGGTCGAGTGGTTAAGGTCGCTGACTTGTATACCACTGTAACCTATCACGTGTCTCATTTATATGAAAAAGTTGGCAGTTTCTTACGGAAGTTGGTGCACCCAAGTACTGGTTAACCGCTGGAGCCTGCCCAGGAAAGGTGTTGTTAGGTAAACTGCCCGCCGGCGATATAGCCCAAAATGGTGCTCATGCAGGCGTAAAACCCGAAATATAACATAACATAATCAGTTTTGCACCTCACACCTACCATAAAAATACCGGACCTTCTATCCAATTAGAATGGGAAGAAATAGGCATGTGGTAAAATGCAGAACCTCCATTTGTTTAACCCTTTCAACACCACAGGCCTCTCAATCGGCTTACAAAAAGTGTAGATCCAGATGAGCCGGCTCGTTATGAACCGTCTCATCAGGATCTGCACTTTTTGCCAGTAATATTACTATTTTTTAGGGACAAAAATTACCCATTTTGATAAATGAACTGGTTCAAATGTAATTCTGTTATTAATTTATTGGTCTGAAAATACCATGCACCAGTCCATGTCAGTTACTTGGTGTTGTCTCTATGTCTTCTCGACCCAATTTATTATGTTTCTCGCCGTTTATATGTCATTTTTAATGGTTCAAAAGTCACAAATCCCCAAAAACGGACATCAGAAACAGTTTAATGTTTCCGGCTAAATCCAGCGTTTGTAAGGATGTTTTTCATTGGTAGAAAAACTATCCGTTTTTTGGACTTAACTAAAAAAAACTGTTCCTGAAGCCTAGCTCATAGCAAATTTGTGACTGTGACAGCATACAAGAGATAGATTGTGTATGAGACTGTGACAGCTTACAGGAGATAGATTGTGTACGACACTGTGACGGCATACAGGAGATAGATTGTGTATGACACTGTGACAGCATACAGGAGATAGATTGTGTATGACACTGTGACAGCATACAGGAGATAGATTGGGTATGAGACTGTGACAGCATACAGGAGATAGATTGTGTATGACACTGTGACAGCATACAGGAGATAGATTGTGTATGACACTGTGACAGCATACAGGAGATAGATTGTGTATGAGACTGTGATAGCATACAGGAGATAGATTGTGTATGACACTGTGACAGCATACAGGAGATAGATTGTGTATGAGACTGCGACAGCATACAGGAGATAGATTGTGTGTGACAGCATACAGGAGATAGATTGTGTATGAGACTGTGACAGCATACAGGAGATAGATTGTGTATGACACTGTGATAGCATACAGGAGATAGATTGGGTATGACACTGTGATAGCATACAGGAGATAGATTGTGTATGAGACTGTGATAGCATACAGGAGATAGATTGGGTATGACACTGTGATAGCATACAGGAGATAGATTGGGTATGACACTGTGACAGCATACAGGAGATAGATTGTGTATGACACTGTGATAGCATACAGGAGATAGATTGTGTATGAGACTGTGACAGCATACAGGAGATAGATTGTGTATGACACTGTGACAGCATACAGGAGACAGATTGTGTATGACACTGTGACAGCATACAGGAGATAGATTGTGTATGAGACTGTGACAACATACAGGAGATAGATTGTGTATGACACTGTGACAGCATACAGGAGATAGATTGTGTATGACACTGTGACAGCATACAGGAGATAGATTGTGTATGACACTGTGACAGCATACAGGAGATAGATTGTGTATGACACTGTGACAGCATACAGGAGATAGATTGTGTATGAGACTGCGACAGCTTACAGGAGATAGATTGTGTATGACACTGTGACAGCATACAGGAGATAGATTGTGTATGACACTGTGACAGCATACAGGAGATAGATTGTGTATGACACTGTGACAGCATACAGGAGATAGATTGTGTATGACACTGTGACAGCATACAGGAGATAGATTGTGTATGAGACTGTGATAGCATACAGGAGATAGATTGTGTATGACACTGTGACAGCATACAGGAGATAGATTGTGTATGAGATTGTGATAGCATACAGGAGATAGATTGTGTATGACACTGTGACAGCATACAGGAGATAGATTGTGTATGAGACTGTGACAGCATACAGGAGATAAATTGTGTATGAGACTGTGACAGCATACAGGAGATAGATTGTGTATGACACTGTGACAGCATACAGGAGATATATTGTGTATGACACTGTGACAGCATACAGGAGATAGATTGTGTATGAGACTGACAGCATACAGGAGATAGATTGTGTATGAGACTGTGACAGCATACAGGAGATAGATTGTGTATGACACTGTGACAGCATACAGGAGATAGATTGGGTATGACACTGTGACAGCATACAGGAGATAGATTGTGTATGAGACTGTGACAGCATACAGGAGATAGATTGTGTATGAGACTGTGACAGCATACAGGAGATAGATTGTGTATGACACTGTGACAGCATACAGGAGATAGATTGTGTATGAGACTGTGACAGCATACAGGAGATAGATTGTGTATGACACTGTGACAGCATACAGGAGATAGATTGTGTATGACACTGTGACAGCATACAGGAGACAGATTGTGTATGAGACTGTGACAGCATACAGGAGATAGATTGTGTATGAGACTGTGACAGCATACAGGAGATAGATTGTGTATGAGACTGTGACAGCATACAGGAGATAGATTGTGTATGAGACTGTGACAGCATACAGGAGATAGATTGTGTATGAGACTGTGACAGCATACAGGAGATAGATTGTGTATGACACTGTGACAGTATACAGGAGATAGATTGTGTGTGACAGCATACAGGAGATAGATTGTGTATGAGACTGTGACAGCATACAGGAGATAGATTGTGTATGACACTGTGACAGCATACAGGAGATAGATTGTGTATGACACTGTGACAGCATACAGGAGATAGATTGTGTATGACACTGTGACAGCATACAGGAGATAGATTGTGTATGACACTGTGACAGCATACAGGAGATAGATTGTGTATGACACTGTGACAGCATACAGGAGATAGATTGTGTATGACACTGTGACAGCATAAGGATAGATTGTGTATGAGACTGTGATAGCATACAGGAGATAGATTGTGTATGACACTGTGACAGCATACAGGAGATAGATTGTGTATGACACTGTGACAGCATACAGGAGATAGATTGTGTATGAGACTGTGACAGCATACAGGAGATAGATTGTGTATGACACTGTGATAGCATACAGGAGATATATTGTGTATGACACTGTGACAGCATACAGGAGATAGATTGTGTATGACACTGTGACAGCATACAGGAGATAGATTGTGTATGACACTGTGACAGCATACAGGAGATAGATTGTGTATGAGACTGTGATAGCATACAGGAGATAGATTGTGTATGACACTGTGACAGCATACAGGAGATAGATTGTGTATGAGACTGTGACAGCATACAGGAGATAGATTGTGTACGAGACTGTGACAGCATACAGGAGATAGCACTCTTGCTTGATGGAGCAGCTGCAACTAATATGCTGAAGCCACAGGTAACAAATGAATTTCAAAGAGTATTACGATCACATATTTATGCCGTATATCGTGTGGCATATGTATATTCCAAACAGCTCAAAGACAGCAAAAAAAAACAAAGCAGAGCTGGAACAAGACGGCGTGCAAAAGCAGATACAAATGTCTGTGTAATTGGGAATTCCTCCGTAGAAATGATAAGACAAAGTTATTTTACCATCTTGAATTTTAGAAGCGTTAAAATAATGTTCAGGTTAGTTTGTTGCTTCTATCCAGAAGTGAACACTTGTTATGGAAACCTGGAGGTATCACCGAC
The DNA here is from genome assembly GCA_014843695.1 of Archivesica marissinica. Taxonomy (NCBI): domain Eukaryota; kingdom Metazoa; phylum Mollusca; class Bivalvia; order Venerida; family Vesicomyidae; genus Archivesica; species Archivesica marissinica. The sequence continues at coordinate 41,115,361 of CM026386.1, forward strand.
TAATCAGGGGGACATAATTACACCATTGTTACATTTTAAATAGCAACAACACGATTTCCCACATGTTCAATATTTGCACTTTATTTAAATTCTGTACTCATTCATCAACATTATTTACCAGTTTACATCGACATCCCATTTGAATGTACTACTGATGTAGCAGGACTAGTTTCACTGTCCGGCAGACATTTCAAGAAAGGTTATATTGAATATGTTCATCTATATAACATACACATCAATTTGACAAAATTATCTCGAGCAACTAAGCTTTCAATAAAACGATGCAACATGTAACCAAAGCTTGAACACCTCTGTTTACAAGGCCCTTAAGTTCACCTAAATACATTATTGTGACACAAGTGCCCACCCTGGTTATAAAAAGGAAGACAATTTTCCGAATGTATAACTCGTCACTATAAAGCTTGACTAAATGCATAAGAAATAGACCTGCTATAGTGCTTACAAGGCAAACATTATCTCACAGACAGACAGACAGACAGACAGCGAACACAATATCTCCCTCAGATCAGCTGAAACAACACATCTATGATGATGTATTACAAAGAAAATGTCTCGTACAAGAATGCAGAACTAAAACAGCTTTAAAAAGGAACATTTATTCTATAGTTTTGTTACATTATGTTTACAAGGTACAATATTTCATAATGTCAAGTGGTGTGCAGATTTCATCAACATAGTCATAGTTCATTAAACAAATGGTAGATAAACTGAACACTGTAGAGGGTATCATATTGACAAGTAATGTCCCACAATTAAGGACACTGCTCCACAATGCTACACAGTTTGTATGCATATTGATGGGGTTTACATTAGATATGTTCTGGCTTTGTAGCCGACACAATATATGCAACATTAACTATATAACTTGTAACAAACTATCAGTTGTCTTTCTCTTTTACAACTTTCACATGTACATGTATTCAAAAATGGTGTGTACCCAAAATGAAAGTTGAGAAACGGTAATTGCACTTGTGGAATGACAGCGATATAGATGTTTTATGTCATACAAAAGTGAGCATCTCTAAAATACACGGCAAAACATATTCACTAATTGCTTGCGTCATTGTTTCTGTACAAGATAGGGACCTGTTCCGTGAACAGATGTTCAAAACAATATCACAATAAACACATTGTTAGCTTACATTCATTAATGGTCAAAGTTGCAATATTGATGTAATATTCGCACAATTTTGATTCCATCTGCTCCAAATGTAGAAAAATGGTAAAAATGTTCATTGCAAAATGACATTTTAATAATGTCTTACTTAAATGAAATTTAACTATTTCCTTATTCACAGTCTTTCAACACAAGCGGTTAAACTTCCTGAACTCCTCTTGAGGAAAACTCTTAAAACTACCATACAATATACACTCGACACACCAAATGCACGAAATGTAATTAAATATTCATACATTATAAAACCATGCAGAGAGATTTACTGATGTTCTTAGGGGATTCAAGTAAGCACAGACAACCAGAACAACCAAGCCAGCTGATGCAACACCACCCGATAAATACAAATAATGGAACGTGTGTAAATAAAAACGTATTCCATCAATTTCATAAAATATCAGAACTATTTATATAGAAAAATATAGCAAAATGAACAACACGCAAGCAATTGTAGGACAGCGGTTTTACGAAGCATCGAATAGGTCCCAGTCAACATGTACATGTTATTACACGTTATGATGCATTATTACATGTATTACGTGTTATTACACGTTATGATGCATTATTACACGTTATGATGCATTATTACATGTATTACATGTTATTACACGTTATGATGCATTATTACATGTATTACATGTTATTACAAGTTATGATGCATTATTACATGTATTACATGTTATTACACGTTATGATGCATTATTACATGTTATTACACGTTATGATGCATTATTACATGTATTACATGTTATTACACGTTATGATGCATTATTACATGTTATTACACGTTATGATGCATTATTACATGTATTACTTGTTATTACACGTTATGATGCATTATTACACGTTATGATGCATTATTACATTATTACATGTTATTACACGTTATGATGCATTATTACATGTATTACATGTTATTACACGTTATGATGCATTATTACACGTTATGATGCATTATTACATGTATTACTTGTATTACACGTTATGATGCATTATTACATGTATTACATGTATTACACGTTATGATGCATTATTACATGTATTACATGTTATTACACGTTATGATGCATTATTACATGTATTACATGTTATTACACGTTATGATGCATTATTACATGTATTACATGTTATTACACGTTATGATGCATTATTACATGTATTACATGTATTACACGTTATGATGCATTATTACATGTATTACATGTTATTACACGTTATGATGCATTATTACATGTATTACATGTATTACACGTTATGATGCATTATTACATGTATTACATGTATTACACGTTATGATGCATTATTACATGTATTACATGTATTACACGTTATGATGCATTATTACATGTATTACATGTTATTACACGTTATGATGCATTATTACATGTATTACATGTTATTACACGTTATGATGCATTATTACATGTATTACATGTTATTACACGTTATGATGCATTATTACATGTATTACACGTTATGATGCATTATTACATGTATTACACATTATGATGCATTATTACATGTATTACATGTTATTACACGTTATGATGCATTATTACATGTATTACATGTTATTACACGTTATGATGCATTATTACATGTTATTACACGTTATGATGCATTATTACATGTATTACACATTATTACACGTTATGATGCATTATTACATGTATTACATGTTATTACACGTTATGATGCATTATTACATGTATTACATGTTATTACACGTTATGATGCATTATTACATGTATTACACATTATTACACGTTATGATGCATTATTACACGTTATGATGCATTATTACATGTATTACATGTTATTACACGTTATGATGCATTATTACACGTTATGATGCATTATTACATGTATTACATGTTATTACACGTTACTTGTTATTACACGTTATGATGCATTATTACATGTATTACGTGTTATTACACGTTATGATGCATTATTACATGTTATTACACGTTATGATGCATTATTACATGTATTACATGTTATTACACGTTATGATGCATTATTACATGTATTACACGTTATGATGCATTATTACATGTATTACACATTATGATGCATTATTACAAGTTATGATGCATTATTACATGTATTACATGTTATTACACGTTATGATGCATTATTACATGTATTACATGTTATTACACGTTATGATGCATTATTACATGTATTACACATTATTACACGTTATGATGCATTATTACACGTTATGATGCATTATTACATGTATTACATGTTATTACACGTTATGATGCATTATTACACGTTATGATGCATTATTACATGTATTACATGTTATTACACGTTACTTGTTATTACACGTTATGATGCATTATTACATGTATTACATGTTATTACACGTTATGATGCATTATTACATGTTATTACACGTTATGATGCATTATTACATGTATTACTTGTTATTACACGTTATGATGCATTATTACATGTATTACACGTTATGATGCATTATTACATGTATTACACTTTGAGCATTATTACACGTTATGATGCATTATTACATGTATTACATGTTATTACACGTTATGATGCATTATTACATGTATTACACGTTATGATGCATTATTACATGTATTACACGTTATGATGCATTATTACATGTATTACAGTTTGTTATTACACGTTATGATGCATTATTACATGTATTACATGTTATTACACGTTATGATGCATTATTACATGTATTACATGTTATTACACGTTATGATGCATTATTACATGTATTACTTGTTATTACACGTTATGATGCATTATTACATGTATTACGTTATTACACGTTATGATGCATTATTACATGTTATTACACGTTATGATGCATTATTACATGTATTACACGTTATGATGCATTATTACATGTATTACTTGTTATTACAAGTTATGATGCATTATTACATGTATTACTTGTTATTACACGTTATGATGCATTATTACATGTATTACATGTTATTACACGTTATGATGCATTATTACATGTATTACTTGTTATTACAAGTTATGATGCATTATTACATGTATTACATGTTATTACACGTTATGATGCATTATTACATGTATTACTTGTTATTACACGTTATGATGCATTATTACATGTATTACATGTTATTACACGTTATGATGCATTATTACATGTATTACACATTATTACACGTTATGATGCATTATTACATGTATTACACATTATTACACGTTATGATGCATTATTACATGTTATGATGCATTATTACATGTATTACATGTTATTACACGTTATGATGCATTATTACATGTTATTACACGTTATGATGCATTATTACATGTATTACTTGTTATTACACGTTATGATGCATTATTACATGTATTACATGTTATTACACGTTATGATGCATTATTACATGTATTACTTGTTATTACACGTTATGATGCATTATTACATGTATTACATGTTATTACACGTTATGATGCATTATTACATGTATTACACATTATTACACGTTATGATGCATTATTACATGTATTACACATTATTACACGTTATGATGCATTATTACACGTTATGATGCATTATTACATGTATTACATGTTATTACACGTTATGATGCATTATTACATGTATTACATGTTATTACACGTTATGATGCATTATTACATGTATTACTTGTATTACACGTTATGATGCATTATTACATGTATTACATGTATTACACGTTATGATGCATTATTACATGTATTACATGTTATTACACGTTATGACACATTATTACATGTATTACATGTTATTACACGTTATGACACATTATTACATGTATTACATGTTATTACACGTTATGACACATTATTACATGTATTACATGTTATTACACGTTATGACACATTATTACATGTATTACATGTTATTACACGTTATGATGCATTATTACATGTATTACGTGTTATTACACGTTATGAAACATTATTACACGTTATGATGCATTATTACACGTTATGATGCATTATTACATGTATTACATGTTATTACACGTTATGATGCATTATTACATGTATTACATGTATTACACGTTATGATGCATTATTACATGTATTACATGTTATTACACGTTATGATGCATTATTACATGTATTACATGTTATTACACGTTATGATGCATTATTACATGTATTACATGTTATTACACGTTATGATGCATTATTACATGTATTACATGTTATTACACGTTATGATGCATTATTACATGTATTACACATTATTACACGTTATGATGCATTATTACATGTATTACACGTTATGATGCATTATTACATGTATTACACATTATTACACGTTATGATGCATTATTACACGTATGATGCATTATTACACGTTATGATGCATTATTACATGTATTACATGTTATTACACGTTATGATGCATTATTACATGTTATTACACGTTATGATGCATTATTACATGTTATTACACGTTATGATGCATTATTACATGTATTACATGTATTACACGTTATGATGCATTATTACATGTATTACATGTTATTACACGTTATGACACATTATTACATGTATTACATGTTATTACACGTTATGATGCATTATTACATGTATTACACATTATTACACGTTATGATGCATTATTACATGTATTACACATTATTACACGTTATGATGCATTATTACATGTATTACTTGTATTACACGTTATGATGCATTATTACATGTATTACATGTATTACACGTTATGACACATTATTACATGTATTACATGTTATTACAAGTTATGATGCATTATTACATGTATTACATGTTATTACACGTTATGACACATTATTACATGTATTACATGTTATTACATTTTACTCAAACTGACAACAATGTTGCTTGTATGTTTGTCTTGGATTCTCACAGAAAACATCGCAATAAATAAGTCAACTAAACGTGTAGACAGTCTGTTCTAACAACAGAATACAAAGTAATATGCTCAATAGATTATGATAGAACGTGGATGCAGTGTACTGAGATTTGTATTGTATACATATGCTTATAATTGTGTCATGCGGACATTACATGCCCAAGTTAGTTAGGTAGTTGTCCCTTCTACACTATATAAAGGCCTGTAGCTCCATGTAAGTAACACACATCTGGGCGAGGGGAGAACACTCCTGACAAGCTACTGATACAGATAGCAAGGGGAGAACACTCCTGACAAGCTACTGATACAGATAGCAAGGGGAGATCACTCCTTACAAGCTACAGAAATGTCCTGTTTAGTCTTCATCAGATTCTGAAAATAAAATAAATTGTATGCTTTAAGGCTAAACATCTGGTGTCATGCTTTCATTAAGTGTTGGCGTTTATCTTCCTCCAACCGATGCACCGGATTTTGGGGGCAATGCCTCCAGTAGAATTTCAGTCTTTTCTTCTTTGTTTATATAAGATAGTGAAATATGCAGAACATCCCATGTTTAGAGCATAGACAGCCCCGATAGATAGAACCTAGACAGCACCGATAGATAGAACCTAGACAGCACCGATAGATAGAACCTAGACAGCACCGGTAGATAGAACATAGACAGCACCGATAGATAGAACCTAGACAGCACCGGTAGATAGAACATAGACAGCACCGATAGATAGAACCTAGACAGCACCGATAGATAGAACCTAGACAGCACCGGTAGATAGAACATAGACAGCACCGGTAGATAGAACATAGACAGCACCGATAGATAGAACCTAGACAGCACCGGTAGATAGAACATAGACAGCACCGGTAGATAGAACATAGACAGCACCGATAGATAGAACCTAGACAGCCCCGATAGATAGAACCTAGACAGCACCGATAGATAGAACCTAGACAGCACCGATAGATAGAACCTAGACAGCACCGATAGATAATAGACAGCACCGATATGCAGAACATAGACAGCACCAATATGCAGAACATAGACAGCACCGATAGATAGAACCTAGACAGCACCGATAGATAGAACATAGACAGCACCGATAGATAGAACCTTGACAGCACCGATAGATAGAGCATAGACAGCACCGATAGATAGAACCTTGACAGCACCGATAGAGCATAGACAGCACCGATAGATAGAACCTAGACAGCACCGATAGATAGAACCTAGACAGCACCGATATGCAGAACATAGACAGCACCGATAGATAGAGCATAGACAGCACCGGTAGATAGAACCTAGACAGCACCGATAGATAGAACATAGACATCACCGATAGATAGAACCTAGACAGCACCGGTAGATAGAACATAGACAGCACCGATAGATAGAACCTTGCTTCATAGTATAATAACAATGCAGATTATCCCATGTTTAGAGCATAGACAGCACCGATAGATAGAGCATAGACAACACCGATAGATAGAACCTAGACAGCACCGATAGATAGACCCTAGACAGCACCGATAGATAGAACCTAGACAGCACCGATAGATAGAACCTAGACAGCACCGATAGATAGAACCTAGACAGCACCGATAGATAGAACCTAGATAGCACCGATAGATAGAACCTAGACAGCACCGATAGATAGAACCTAAACAGCACCGATAGATAGAACCTAGACAGCACCAATAGATAGAACCTAGACAGCACCGATAGATAGAACCAAACAGCACCGATAGATAGAACCTAAACAGCACCGATAGATAGAACCTAGACAGCACCGATAGATAGAACCTTGCTTCATAGTATAATAACAATGACTTAATATTATTGGATTGTAACCCCTTCATTTTGAGGTCTAATTTGTGAACCACTAATCTGATCATATATCAACTTCCCCAGTGCCATAGAAAGGAGGAAGTCACCAGCACGCTTCCAACCATTGTCTCAAACAATGCATTATTTCATCTACAACAGATGCCAACAGGTTATACCTGGGTATTTGTACCTTGGAACTAGTACAGACTTGAAACTACCCAGCAATGCAACTCGGACAGAACAAGAAATATGATGATAAGTGATGACGAATGCTCTCAAAACTGTAAGAATTTGCATGTTTAAGATGTTCTGAAACGAGATTTACAGTATAGCAACAATCTAAATTTAGAAAAAAGAATCTGATCCGCTATTCAGCAAAACCAGACATAATGGTTTGTCACTAATTCAGTAAGTTTGAAATGTGACATGCGCCGTGACGTGATGATGATGTAGCCATATATCTAAGCACATCAATTCGTTTGACGGAGTGCTACAGACAATTTTTAAGACTAACAAAAACATTGAAACCGGAAAAAATTCAAAGTTATCCACTGTTTTTTATTTATATTAATAATAGTGTACCTATATTTCACCTTCAAAGTGTCACATTGACCTTGAAGCTACAGACCTGGGTCATGTGTATGATACATCACCAATATATGGTTAATATTTATAGCACATTCATTTTGAAATCTCCCCATAGCCAAAGAAGTTGAACCCGGACGGGAAATATTATACCTATAATTATTGGTTTAAACATACTTATTCGACATTCTATAACATAATTGATTGGATTGAAATAAAAGCTAAAAGATTATTGTACCTATTTCATCTTCAACCTGTGTGACCTTGAATCTACGGACCTGGGTCATGTGTACAATACTGGAGGGGACAGTGTGGAAACTATATGCTCCCTAATTATTCTGGGGCCAGCGTATTCTATATACATACATTCTGGTGACAACATGTCCTATATACATACATTCTGGTACCAACATGTCCTATATATATATATATATATACATTTTGATGCC
>CM026386.1:41125329-41164868 GCA_014843695.1 Archivesica marissinica
GGTGGTTGTTTCATCATGAGGATGGGGGAAGGGATGGTTGTTTCATCATGAGGATGAGGGAAGGGACAGTTGTTTCATCATGAGTATGGGGAAATTGACGGTTGTTTCATCATGAGGATGGGGAAATGGACGGTTGTTTCATCATGAGGATAAGGGAAGGGGTGGTTGTTTCATCATGAGGATGGGTTAGGGACGGTTGTTTCATCATGAGGATGGGGGAAGGGACGGTTTGTTTCATCATGAGGATTGGGGAATGGACGGTTGTTTCATCATGAGGATGGGAATGGATGGTTGTTTCATGAGGGGGATGGGGATGGACGGTTGTTTCATCATGAGGATGGGTGGGGTTGTTTTTTGGGTGAGGGAAGGGACGGTTTTTTCATCAGAGGATGGGGGAATGAACGGTTGTTTCATCATGAGGATGGGTGAAGGGACAGTTGTTTCATCATGAGGATGGGGGGAATGGACGGTTGTTTCATCTGGGGGGGGTTGGTTGTTTCATCATGAGGACAGGAAGGGGTGGTTGTTTCATCATGAGATGAGGGAAGGACGGTTGTTTCATCATGAGGACAGGGAAGGGGTGGTTGTTTCATCATGAGGATGAGGGAAGGGACGGTTGTTTCATCATGAGGATGAGGGAAGGGACGGTTGTTTCATCATGAGGACAGGGAAGGGGTGGTTGTTTCATCATGAGGATGAGGGAATGGACGGTTGTTTCATCATGAGGACAGGGAAGGGGTGGTTGTTTCATCATGAGGATGAGGGAAGGGACGGTTGTTTCATCATGAGGATGAGGGAAGGGACGGTTGTTTCATCATGAGGACAGGGAAGGGGTGGTTGTTTCATCATGAGGATGAGGGAATGGACGGTTGTTTCATCATGAGGACAGGGAAGGGGTGGTTGTTTCATCATGAGGATGAGGGAAGGGACGGTTGTTTCATCATGAGGATGAGGGAAGGGACGGTTGTTTCATCATGAGGACAGGGAAGGGGTGGTTGTTTCATCATGAGGATGAGGGAATGGACGGTTGTTTCATCATGAGGACAGGGAAGGGGTGGTTGTTTCATCATGAGGATGAGGGAAGGGACGGTTGTTTCATCATGAGGACAGGGAAGGGGTGGTTGTTTCATCATGAGGATGAGGGAAGGGACGGTTGTTTCATCATGAGGATGGAGGAATGGACGGTTGTTGCATCATCAGGATGGGGGAACTGACAGTTGTTTCATCATGAGGATGGGGGAATGGACGGTTGTTTCATCATGGGGATGGGGGAATGGACGGTTGTTTCATCATGAGGATGGGGAAATGGACGGTTGTTTCATCATGAGGATAAGGGAAGGGGTGGTTGTTTCATCATGAGGATGGGGGAAGGGACGGTTTTTTCATGAGGATGGGGGAATGGACGGTTGTTTCATCATGAGGATAGGGAAGGGGTGGTTGTTTCATCATGAGGATGGGGGAATGGACGGTTGTTTCATCATGAGGATGGGGAAGGGGTGTTGTTTCATCATGAGGATGGGGAATGGACGGTTGTTTCATCATGGGACAGGGAAGGGGTGGTTGTTTCATCATGAGGATGGGAAAGGGACGGTTGTTTCATCATGGGGATGGGGAAGTGGTGGTTGTTTCATCATGAGGACAGGGAAGGGTGGTTGTTTCATCATGAGGACAGGGAAGGGACGGTTGTTTCATCATGAGGATAGGGAAGGGACGGTTGTTTCATCATGAGGACAGGGAAGGGATGGTTGTTTCATCATGAGGACAGGGAAGGTGTGGTTGTTTCATCATGGGATGGGGAAGGGACAGTTGTTTTATCATGAGGATGGGGAAGGGGTGGTTGTTTCATCATGGGGACAGGGAAGGGGTGGTTGTTTCATCATGAGGATGGGGAAGGGACGGTTGTTTCATCATGAGGACAGGGAAGGGGTGGTTGTTTCATCATGAGGATGGGGAAGGGACGGGGAAGGTGGTTGTTTCATCATGAGGACAGGGAAGGGGTGGTTGTTTCATCATGAGGATGGGGAAGGGACGGTTGTTTCATCATGAGGATGAGGGAAGGGACGGTTGTTTCATCATGAGGACAGGGAAATGGACGGTTGTTTCATCATGAGGATGGGGAAATGGACGGTTGTTTCATCATGAGGATGAGGGAAGGGACGGTTGTTTCATCATGAGGATGGGGGAAGGGACACTTGTTTCATCATGAGGATGGGGGGATGGATGGTTGTTTCATCATGTGGACAGGGAAGGGGTGGTTGTTTCATCATGAGGATGAGGGAAGGGACCGTTGTTTCATCATGAGGACAGGGAAGGTGTGGTTGTTGTTTTTGTTTTTTTAAGTTTTTACGTCTTCATATGTTAAGTGTTTAACTATGATTCATATGCAACTTATAGTAGGATCAATATGTCACATGCAAGAAAACATCTTAGTGAGGCCTCGACTACTCATCCTTTATATGTAAAGCTGTTTCTATTATTGCTCTCTTCCGGGCTTCTTCGTTGTCCAAAATACATCATGATTTGCTTTGTTTTGGGGTTTAAAGTCACACTAACAGCTTAGGTCATATGGCGACTCTCATGCTGTTGGAGGATGACTAGGGGGTGCCCAACCGAGCAGTATTTCATCACGGACGGGCATCCGATTAGAACCATCGATATTCTGCAAGCCACTTGATGTCATGAAAATTACGTCATGACGTCACATGGGTCAGTTACGTCAGCTTCAAGAATTATGACTTTACCAAACTTGTGATTTCAAATTTGTTAGAAACTGCTCAATTCAACTGATACGTGTAGATAATGCATGTTTCTCCAACAACAGCGACCATCTGTTTTGACGTCATATTTAGACCCTTTATGTGAGCCCAATTTCAGCCAACTTTTGATGTTCCTTTCTAGTCCCTATTTTACATAAAAACACCATGAATATAGGATCTTACACAAGATGTGATTCCATACCATATTTTATGAAAGTGTTGGAATTTTGCTATTAAGCCTTGGCGAGATTAATAGCAAAATTCCAAAATGAGTTTCATAAAATATGGTATGGAATCACATCTTGTGTAAGATCATTTTGATCGCATTACCACAGTAACAACAACAAAATATGTTTCTGTTTGCCAGTATAATTTTGAGCCTTATTACATTAAGGCATAAATGCAAACACCATGTATTGTCTATTACAAGCTGTCAGTGTCATGCCGCGACCAATCAGAATCCTTGTAATGTCTACCGCAAGCTGTCAGTGTCATGCCACGACCAATCAGAATCCTTGTATTGTCTACCGCAAGCTGTCAGTGTCATGCCACGACCAATCAGAATCCTTGTATTGTCTATCGCAAGCTGTCAGTGTCATGCCGCGACCAATCAGAATCCTTGTATTGTCTATTGCAAGATGTCAGTGTCATGCCACGACCAATCAGAATCCTTGTATTATCTATTACAAGCTGTCAGTGTCATGCCGCGACAATCAGAATCCTTGTAATGTCTATTGCAAGCTGTCAGTGTCATGCCGCGACCAATCAGAATCCTTGTAATGTCTATTACAAGCTGTCAGTGTCATGCCACGACAATCAGAATCCTTGTAATGTCTATTGCAAGCTGTCAGTGTCATGCCGCGACCAATCAGAATCCTTGTAATGTCTATTACAAGCTGTCAGTGTCATGCCGCGACAATCAGAATCCTTGTAATGTCTATTGCAAGATGTCAGTGTCATGCCGCGACCAATCAGAATCCTTGTAATGTCTATTACAAGCTGTCAGTGTCATGCCGTGACAATCAGAATCTTTGTATTGTCTATTACAAGCTGTCAGTGTCATGCCGCGACAATCAGAATCCTTGTATTGTCTATTACAAGCTGTCAGTGTCATGCCGCGACAATCAGAATCCTTGTATTGTCTATTACAAGTTGTCAGTGTCATGCCGCGACAATCAGAATCCTTGTATTGTCTATTACAAGTTGTCAGTGTCATGCCGCGACAATCAGAATCCTTGTATTGTTTATTGCAAGCTGTCAGTGTCATGCCGCGACAATCAGAATCCTTGTAATGTCTATTGCAAGCTGTCAGTGTCATGCTCACTCACCTAGGATGGATCCTTACTCACTCACATAGGATGGATCCTTACTCACTCACCTACGACGTGATCCTTACTCACTCACCTAGGATGGATCCTTACTCACTCACATAGGATAAATCCGTACTCACTCATCTAGGATAAATCCTTACTCACTCACATAGGATGGATCCTCATTCACTCACCTAGGATGGATCCTTACTCACTCACATAGGATGGATCCTCACTCACTCACATAGGATGGATCCTTACTCACTCACATAGGATGGATCCTTACTCACTCACATAGAATGGATCCTTACTCACTCACATAGGATGGATCCTTACTCACTCACATAGGATGGATCCTCACTCACTCACATATGATGGATCCTTACTCACTCACATAGGATGGATCCTTACTCACTCACCTACGACGTATTCCTTACTCACTCACATAGAATGGATCCTTACTCACTCACATAGGATGGATCCTTACTCACTCACATAGGATAAATCCTTACTCACTCACCTAGGATGGATCCTTACTCACTCACATAGGATAAATCCTTACTCACTTACATAGGATAAATCCTTACTCACTCACATAGGATAAATCCTTACTCACTCACCTAGGATGGATCCTTACTCACTCACATAGAATGGATCCTTACTCACTCACATAGGATGGATCCTTACTCACTCACATAGGATGGATCCTTACTCACTCACATAGAATGGATCCTTACTCACTCACATAGAATGGATCCTTACTCACTCACATAGGATGGATCCTCACTCACTCACATAGGATGGATCCTTACTCACTCACATAGGATAAATCCTCACTCACCTAAGACAATTCCTTACTCACCTAGGACGGTCCATACTGACTCAGCTACCCAGCCACCTTGGGGCACTATTAAAAATGTTATCATACTATTTTGAATAATCACATCAACTCTACAACCCAGGTCCGACTACTTATTATTACCCCATTAGTGATAAATACACTATTAATGATATTGCAGTCACAAAAACATTTCATGACATTTCTATGACTGTGCTGTAGTTGAAAATACAAAATGACCAGAGGTTGGGGTTGGGGTTGGGGTAATTTGTCACGTATGTCGGATTTCACCTCTGGTATATTGGCCACATTGTACATCTGTCCTCTGGTGTATTGGTTGTGTACAGCTGCCCTCTGGTGCATTGGTGATGTACAGCTGCCCTCTGGTGTATTGGTGATGTACAGCTGCCCTCTGGTGCATTGGTGATGTACAGCTGCCCTATGGTGTATTGGTGATGCACAGCTGCCCTCTGGTGCATTGGTGATGTACAGCTGCCCTCTGGTGTATTGGTGATGTAAGGATTCCCTCTGGTGCATTGGTGATGTACAGCTGCCCTCTGGTGTATTGATGATGTACAGCTGCCCTCTGGTGTATTGATGATGTACAGCTGCCCTATGGTGTATTGGTGATGTACAGCTGCCCTCTGGTGTATTGATGATGTACAGCTGCCCTCTGGTGTATTAGTGATGTAAGGAATCCCTCTGGTGCATTGGTGATGTACAGCTGCCCTCTGGTGCATTGGTGATGCACAGCTGCCCTCTGGTGCATTGGTGATGCACAGCTGCCCTCTGGTGTATTGGTGATGTAAGGATTCCCTCTGGTGCATTGGTGATGTACAGCTGCCCTCTGGTGTATTGGTGATGTACAGCTGCCCTCTGGTGGATTGGTGATGTACAGCTGCCCTCTGGTACATTGGTGATGTACAGCTGCCCTCTGGTGCATTGGTGATGTACAGCTGCCCTCTGGTGTATTGGTGATGTACAGCTGCCCTCTGGTGCATTGGTGATGTACAGCTGCCCTCTGGTGTATTGGTGATGTAAGGATTCCCTCTGGTGCATTGGTGATGTACAGCTTCCCTCTGGTGTATTGGTCATGTAGAGCTGCCCTCTGGTGCATTGGTGATGTACAGCTTCCCTCTGGTGTATTGGTGATGTACAGCTGCCCTCTGGTGAATTGGTGATGTACAGCTGCCCTCTGGTGTATTGGTGATGTACAGCTGCCCTCTGGTGAATTGGTGATCTACAGCTGCCCTCTGGTGTATTGGTGATGTACAGCTGCCCTCTGGTGATTGGTGATGTACAGCTGCCCTCTGGTGTATTGGTGATGTACAGCTGCCCTCTGGTGTATTGGTGATGTACAGATTGCCTCTGGTGTATTGATGATGTACAGCAGCTGCCCTCTGGCTTATTGGTCATGTAGAGCTGCCCTCTGCCCCTATTTAGTAACAATAGCTTATCATTCTACCTGGCAACTAAATACATTGGGTCTCTATTGTGTCTGGTGTATAAAAAGCATCAATACACGGAACCTCTATTATGTCTGGTTTATACATAGCACCAATACATGGGACCTCTATTATGTCTGGTTTATACATAGCACCAATACACAGGACCTCTATTATGTCTGGCTTATACATAGCACCAATACATGGGACCTCTATTATGTCAGGTTTATACATAGCACCAATACATGGGACCTCTATTATGTCTGGTTTATACATAGCACCAATACATGGGACCTCTATTATGTCTGGTTTATACATAGCACCAATACATGGGACCTCTATTATGTCTGGTTTATACATAGCATCCATACATGGGACCTCTATTATGTCTGTTTATACATAGCACCAATACATGGGACCTCTATTATGTCTGGTCTATACATAGCACCAATACACGGAACCTCTATTATGTCTGGTTTATACATAGCACCAATACACAGGACCTCCATTATGTCTGGTTTATACATAGCACCAATACACGGAACCTCCATTATGTCTGGTTTATACATAGCATCAATACATGGGACCTCCATTATGTCAGGTTTATACATAGCATCAATGCACGGAACCACTATTATGTCTAGTGTATACATAGCACCAATACATGGGACCTCTATTATGTCTGTTTATACATAGCACCAATACACGGGACCTCTATTATGTCTGTTTATACATAGCATCAATACACAGGACCTCTATTATGTCTGTTTATACATAGCACCAATACACAGGACCTCTATTATGTCTGTTTATACACAGCATCCATACATGGGACCTCTATTATGTCTGGTTTATATAAAGCACCAATACACAGGACCTCCATTATGTCTGGTTTATACAAAGCACAATACACAGGACCTCCATTATGTCTGGCTTATACATAGCATCAATACATGGTACCTCCATTATGTCAGGTTTATACATAGCATCAATGCACGGAACCTCTATTATGTCAGGTTTATGCATAGCACCAATACATGGGACCTCTATTATGTCTGTTTATACATAGCACCAATACACGGAACCTCTATTATGTCTGGTTTATACATAGCATCAATACACGGGACCTCTATTATGTCTGGTTTATACATAGCATCAATACACAGGACCTCTATTATGTCTGGTTTATACATAGCATCAATACACGGAACCTCTGGTTTATACATAGCATCAATACACGGAACCTCTATTATGTCTGGTTTATACATAGCATCAATACACAGGACCTCTATTATGTCTGGTTTATACATAGCATCAATACACAGGACCTCTATTATGTCTGGTTTATACATAGCATCAATACATAGGACCTCTATTATGTCTGGTTTATACATAGCATCAATACACAGGACCTCTATTATGTCTGGTTTATACATAGCATCAATACACGGGACCTCTATTATATCTAGTGTATAAAAAGCACCAATACACGGGACCTCTATTATGTCTGGTTTATACATAGCATCAATACACAGGACCTCTATTATGTCTGGTTTATACATAGCATCAATACACAGGACCTCTATTATGTCTGGTTTATACATAGCATCAATACACAGGACCTCTATTATGTCTGGTTTATACATAGCATCAATACACGGAACCTCTATTATGTCTGGTTTATGCATAGCACCAATACATGGGACCTCTATTATGTCTGGTTTATACATAGCACCAATACATGGGACCTCTATTATGTCTGGTTTATACATAGCACCAATACATGGGACCTCTATTATGTCTGGTTTATACATAGCACCAATACATGGGACCTCTATTATGTCTGGTTTATACATAGCACCAATACATGGGACCTCTATTATGTCTGGTTTATACATAGCACCAATACATGGGACCTCTATTATGTCTGGTTTATACATAGCACCAATACATGGGACCTCTATTATGTCTGGTTTATACATAGCACCAATACATGGGACCTCTATTATGTCTGGTTTATACATAGCACCAATACATGGGACCTCTATTATGTCTGGTTTATACATAGCACCAATACATGGGACCTCTATTATGTCTGGTTTATACATAGCACCAATACATGGGACCTCTATTATGTCTGGTTTATACATAGCACCAATACATGGGACCTCTATTATGTCTGGTTTATACATAGCACCAATACATGAGACCTCTATTATGTCTGGTTTATACATAGCACCAATACACGGAACCTCTATTATGTCTGATGTATACATTGGACTCTTCATAATATAATAGTGGGAGAGAAGATCAAATGCATGCACCATGTCCATATGTATTCATGCACCCTGTCTATATGTGTTCATGCACCATGTCCATATGTGTTCATGCACCCTGTTCATATGTGTTCATGCACCCTGTCTATATGTGTTCATGCACCCTGTTTATATGTGTTCATGCACACTGTCTATATGTTTTCATGCACACTGTCTATATGTGTTCATGCACACTGTCCATATGTGTCCATGCACACTGTCCATATGTGTCCATGCACACTGTCCATATGTGTTCATGCACACTGTCCATATGTGTCCATGCACACTGTCCATATGTGTTCATGCACACTGTCCATATGTGTTCATGCACACTGTCCATATGTGTTGTCCATATGTATTCATGCACTCTGTCCATATGTTTTCATGCACACTGTCCATATGTGTTCATGCACCCTGTCCATATGTATTCATACACCCTGTCTATATGTGTTCATGCACCATGTCCATATGTGTTCATATACCCTGTCCATATGTGTTCATGCACCCTGTCCATATGTGTTCATGCACCCTGTCTATATGTGTTCATACACTCTGTCCATATGTGTTCATGCACCCTGTCCATATGTGTTCATGCACCATGTCCATATGTGTTCATACACCCTGTCAATATGTGTTAATACACTATGTCCATATGTGTTCATACACCATGTCCATATGTGTTCATGCACCCTGTCCATATGTGTTCATGCACCCTGTCCATATGTGTTCATGCACCATGTCCATATGTGTTCATATACCCTGTCCATATGTGTTCATGCACACTGTCCATATGTTTTCATGCACCATGTCCATATGTGTTGTCTATATGTGTTCATGCACCCTGTCCATATGTGTTCATGCACAATGTCCATGTGTTGTCTATATGTGTTCATGCACTATGTCTATATGTGTTCATGCACCATGTCCATATGTGTTCATACACCCTGTCCATATGTGTTCATGCACCCTGTCCATATGTGTCCATGCACACTGTCTATATGTGTACATGCACCCTGTCCATATGTGTTTATGCACAATGTCCATGTGTTGTCTATATGTGTTCATGCACACTGTCCATATGTGTTCATGCACACTATCTATATGTGTCCATACACCCTGTCTATATGTGTCCATGCACACTGTCCATATGTGTTCATGCACACTGTCCATATGTGTTCATGTACACTGTCCATATGTGTTCATGCACACTGTTCATATGTGTTCATGCACACTGTCCATATGTGTTCATGCACACTGTCTATATGTGTCCATACACCCTGTCTATATGTGTCCATGCACACTGTCCATATGTGTTCATGCACACTGTCCATGTGTGTTCATGCACACTGTCCATATGTGTTCATGCACACTGTCCATGTGTCCATGCACACTGTCCATATGTGTTCATGCACACTGTCCATATGTGTCCATGCACACTGTCCATATGTGTTCATGCACACTGTCCATGTGTCCATGCACACTGTCCATATGTGTTCATGCACACTGTCCATATGTGTCCATACACCCTGTATATATGTGTCCATGCACACTGTCTATATGTGTTCATGCACACTGTCCATGTGTGTCCATGCACACTGTCTATATGTGTTCATGCACACTGTCCATATGTGTTCATACACCCTGTCCATATGTGTACATGCACACTGTCCATATGTGTCCATACACACTGTCTATATATGTTCATGCACAATGTCCATATGTGTTCATATACCCTGTCCATATGTGTCCATGCACCCTGTCCATACGTGTCCATGCACCCTGTCCATATGTGTCCATGCACACTGTCCATATGTGTCCATGCACCCTGTCCATATGTGTTCATACACACTGTCTATATGTGTCCATGCACACTGTCCATATGTGTTCATGCACCCTGTCCATATATGTCCATGCACACTGTCCATATGGGTGCATGCACACTGTCCATGTGTGTCCATGCACACTGTCCATATGTGTCCATGCACACTGTCCATATGTGTTCATGCACACTGTCCATATGTGTCCATGCACACTGTCCATATGTGTTCATGCACACTGTCTATATGTGTCCATGCACACTGTCCATATGTGTTCATGCACACTGTCCATATGTGTCCATGCACACTGTCCATATGTGTTCATGCACAATGTCTATATGTGTTCATGCACACTGTCCATATGTGTTCATGGACCCTGTCTATATGTGTTCATACACCATGTCTATATGTGTTCATGCACTCTGTCTATATGTGTTCATGCACCCTGTTTATATGTGTTCATGCACACTGTCCATATGTTTTCATGCACACTGTCTATATGTGTCCATACACCCTGTCTATATGTGTTCATGCACACTATCCATATGTGTTCATGCACACTGTCCATATGTGTCCATGCACACTGTCCATATGTGTCCATGCACACTGTCCATATGTGACCATGCACACTGTCCATATGTGTCCATGCACACTGTCCATATGTGTTCATGCACACTGTCCATATGTGTTAATGCACACTGTCCATATATGTCCATGCACACTGTCCATATGTGTTCATGCACACTGTCCATATGTGTTGTCCATATGTATTCATGCACCCTGTCCATATGTTTTCATGCACACTGTCCATATGTGTTCATGCACCCTGTCTATATGTGTTCATGCACCATGTCCATATGTGTTCATATACCCTGTCCATATGTGTTCATGCACCCTGTCCATATGTGTTCATGCACCTGTCTATATGTGTTCATACACTCTGTCCATATGTGTTCATGCACACTGTCCATATGTTTTCATGCACCATGTCCATATGTGTTGTCTATATGTGTTCATGCACCCTGTCCATATGTGTTCATGCACCATGTCCATATGTGTTGTCTATATGTGTTCATGCACCCTGTCCATATGTGTTCATGCACAATGTCCATGTGTTGTCTATATGTGTTCATGCACTATGTCTATATGTGTTCATGCACCATGTCCATATGTGTTCATACACCCTGTCCATATGTGTTCATGCACCCTGTCCATATGTGTCCATGCACACTGTCTATATGTGTACATGCACCCTGTCCATATGTGTTTATGCACAATGTCCATGTGTTGTCTATATGTGTTCATGCACACTGTCCATATGTGTTCATGCACACTATCTATATGTGTCCATACACCCTGTCTATATGTGTCCATGCACACTGTCCATATGTGTTCATGCACACTGTCCATATGTGTTCATGTACACTGTCCATATGTGTTCATGCACACTGTTCATATGTGTTCATGCACACTGTCCATATGTGTTCATGCACACTGTCTATATGTGTCCATACACCCTGTCTATATGTGTCCATGCACACTGTCCATATGTGTTCATGCACACTGTCCATGTGTGTTCATGCACACTGTCCATATGTGTTCATGCACACTGTCCATGTGTCCATGCACACTGTCCATATGTGTTCATGCACACTGTCCATATGTGTCCATGCACACTGTCCATATGTGTTCATGCACACTGTCCATGTGTCCATGCACACTGTCCATATGTGTTCATGCACACTGTCCATATGTGTCCATACACCCTGTATATATGTGTCCATGCACACTGTCTATATGTGTTCATGCACACTGTCCATGTGTGTCCATGCACACTGTCTATATGTGTTCATGCACACTGTCCATATGTGTTCATACACCCTGTCCATATGTGTACATGCACACTGTCCATATGTGTCCATACACACTGTCTATATATGTTCATGCACAATGTCCATATGTGTTCATATACCCTGTCCATATGTGTCCATGCACCCTGTCCATACGTGTCCATGCACCCTGTCCATATGTGTCCATGCACACTGTCCATATGTGTCCATGCACCCTGTCCATATGTGTTCATACACACTGTCTATATGTGTCCATGCACACTGTCCATATGTGTTCATGCACCCTGTCCATATATGTCCATGCACACTGTCCATATGGGTGCATGCACACTGTCCATGTGTGTCCATGCACACTGTCCATATGTGTCCATGCACACTGTCCATATGTGTTCATGCACACTGTCCATATGTGTCCATGCACACTGTCCATATGTGTTCATGCACACTGTCTATATGTGTCCATGCACACTGTCCATATGTGTTCATGCACACTGTCCATATGTGTCCATGCACACTGTCCATATGTGTTCATGCACAATGTCTATATGTGTTCATGCACACTGTCCATATGTGTTCATGGACCCTGTCTATATGTGTTCATGCACTCTGTCTATATGTGTTCATGCACCCTGTTTATATGTGTTCATGCACACTGTCCATATGTTTTCATGCACACTGTCTATATGTGTCCATACACCCTGTCTATATGTGTTCATGCACACTATCCATATGTGTTCATGCACACTGTCCATATGTGTCCATGCACACTGTCCATATGTGTCCATGCACACTGTCCATATGTGACCATGCACACTGTCCATATGTGTCCATGCACACTGTCCATATGTGTTCATGCACACTGTCCATATGTGTTAATGCACACTGTCCATATATGTCCATGCACACTGTCCATATGTGTTCATGCACACTGTCCATATGTGTTGTCCATATGTATTCATGCACCCTGTCCATATGTTTTCATGCACACTGTCCATATGTGTTCATGCACCCTGTCTATATGTGTTCATGCACCATGTCCATATGTGTTCATATACCCTGTCCATATGTGTTCATGCACCCTGTCCATATGTGTTCATGCACCTGTCTATATGTGTTCATACACTCTGTCCATATGTGTTCATGCACCCTGTCCATATGTGTTCATGCACCCTGTCCATATGTGTTCATACACCCTGTCAATATGTGTTCATACACCAGGTCCATATGTGTTCATACACCATGTCCATATGTGTTCATGCACCCTGTCCATATGTGTTCATGCACCCTGTCCATATGTGTCCATGCACACTGTCCATATGTGTTCATGCACACTGTCTATATGTGTTCATGCACACTGTCCATATGTGTCCATGCACACTGTCCATATGTGTTCATGCACACTGTCCATATGTGTTGTCCATATGTATTCATGCACCCTGTCCATATGTTTTCATGCACACTGTCCATATGTGTTCATGCACCCTGTCCATATGTGTTCATACACCTTGTCTATATGTGTTCATGCACCATGTCCATATGTGTTCATATACCCTGTCCATATGTGTTCATGCACCCTGTCCATATGTGTTCATGCACCCTGTCTATATGTGTTCATGCACCCTGTCTATATGTGTTCATACACTCTGTCCATATGTGTTCATGCACCCTGTCCATATGTGTTCATGCACCCTGTCCATATGTGTTCATACACCATGTCCATATGTGTCCATACACCCTGTCTATATGTGTCCATGCACACTGTCCATATGTGTTCATGCATACTGTCCATGTGTGTTCATGCACACTGTCCATATGTGTTCATGCACACTGTCCATATGTGTCCATGCACACTGTCCATATGTGTTCATGCACACTGTCCATATGTGTCCATGCACACTGTCCATATGTGTTCATGCACACTGTCCATATGTGTCAATGCACCCTGTCCATATGTGTCCATGCACACTGTCCATATGTGTTCATGCACACTGTCCATATGTGTCCATACACCCTGTCTATATGTGTACATGCACACTGTCTATATGTGTTCATGCACACTGTCCATGTGTTTCCATGCACACTGTCTATATGTGTTCATGCACACTGTCCATATGTGTTCATGCACACTGTCCATATGTGTTCATACACTCTGTCCATATGTGTCAATGCACACTGTCCATATGTGTTCATACACACTGTCTATATGTGTTCATGCACAATGTCCATATGTGTTCATATACCCTGTCCATATGTGTCCATGCACCCTGTCCTTATGTGTCCATGCACCATGTCCATATGTGTCCATGCACCCTGTCCATATGTGTCCATGCACACTGTCCATATGTGTCCATGCACCCTGCCCTTATGTGTTCATACACACTGTCTATATGTGTCCATGCATACTGTCCATATGTGTTCATGCACCCTGTCCATATATGTCCATGCACACTGTCCATATGTGTGCATGCACACTGTCCATGTGTGTCCATGCACACTGTCCATATGTGTGCATGCACACTGTACATATGTGTTCATGCACACTGTCCATATGTGTCCATGTACACTGTCCATATGTGTTCATGCACACTGTCTATATGTGTTCATGCACAATGTCTATATGTGTTCATGCACACTGTCCATATGTGTTCATGGACCCTGTCTATATGTGTTCATACACCATGTCTATATGTGTTCATGTACTCTGTCTATATGTGTTCATGCACCCTGTTTATATGTGTTCATGCACACTGTCCATATGTTTTCATGCACACTGTCTATATGTGTCCATACACCCTGTCTATATGTGTTGTCCATATGTTTTCATGCACCCTGTCCATATGTTTTCATGCACACTGTCCATATGTGTTCATGCACCCTGTCCATATGTGTTCATACACCCTGTCTATATGTGTTCATGCACCATGTCCATATGTGTTCATATACCCTGTCCATATGTGTTCATGCACCCTGTCCATATGTGTTCATGCACCCTGTCTATATGTGTTCATACACTCTGTCCATATGTGTTCATGCACCCTGTCTATATGTGTTCATACACCATGTCCATATGTGTTCATGCACCCTGTCCATATGTGTTCATGCACCCTGTCCATATGTGTTCATATACCCTGTCCATATGTGTTCATGCACACTGTCCATATGTGTTCATGCACCATGTCCATATGTGTTGTCTATATGTGTTCATGCACCCTGTCCATATGTGTTCATGCACCATGTCCTTATGTGTTGTCTATATGTGTTCATGCACCCTGTCCATATGTGTTCATGCACAATGTCCATGTGTTGTCTATATGTGTTCATGCACCCTGTCCATATGTGTTCATGCACACTGTCCATATGTGTTCATGCACACTGTCCATATGTGTTCATGCACACTGTCCATATGTGTCCATGCACACTGTCTATATGTGTTCATGCACACTGTCCATATGTGTTCATGCACACTGTCCATATGTGTTCATGCACACTGTCTATATGTGTCCATACACCCTGTCTATATGTGTCCATGCACACTGTCCATATGTGTTCATGCACACTGTCCATATATGTTCATGCACACTGTCCATATGTGTTCATGCGCACTGTCCATATGTGTCCATGCACACTGTCCATGTGTTCATGCACACTGTCCATATGTGTCCATGCACCCTGTCCATATGTGTCCATGCACACTGTCCATATGTGTTCATGCACACTGTCCATATGTGTCCATACACCCTGTCTATATGTGTCCATGCACACTGTCTATATGTGTTCATGCACACTGTCCATGTGTGTCCATGCACACTGTCTATATGTGTTCATGCACACTGTCCATATGTGTTCATACACCCTGTCCATATGTGTCCATGCACACTGTCCATATGTGTTCATACACACTGTCTATATGTGTTCATGCACAATGTCCATATGTGTTCATATACCCTGTCCATATGTGTCCATGCACCCTGTCCATATGTGTCCATGCACCCTGTCCATATGTGTCCATGCACCCTGTCCATATGTGTCCATGCACACTGTCCATATGTGTCCATGCACACTGTCCATATGTGTTCATACACACTGTCTATATGTGTCCATGCACACTGTCCATATGTGTTCATGCACCCTGTCCATATGTGTCCATGCACACTGTCCATATGTGTTCATGCACACTGTCCATGTGTGTCCATGCACACTGTCCATATGTGTCCATGCACACTGTCCATATGTGTTCATGCACACTGTCCATATGTGTCCATGCACACTGTCCATATGTGTTCATGCACACTGTCTATATGTGTCCATGCACACTGTCCATGTGTTCATGCACACTGTCCATATGTGTCCATGCACACTGTCCATATGTGTTCATGCACAATGTCTATATGTGTTTATGCACACTGTCCATATGTGTTCATGGACCCTGTCTATATGTGTTCATACACCATGTCTATATGTGTTCATGCACTCTGTCTATATGTGTTCATACACTCTGTCTATATGTGTCCATGCACACTGTCCATATGTGTTCATGCACACTGTCTATATGTGTCCATGCACACTGTCCATATGTGTTCATGCACACTGTCCATATGTGTCCATGCACACTGTCCATATGTGTTCATGCACAATGTCTATATGTGTTCATGGACCCTGTCTATATGTGTTCATACACCCTGTCTATATGTGTTCATACACCATGTCTATATGTGTTCATGCACTCTGTCTATATGTGTTCATGCACCCTGTCCATATGTGTTCATGCACACTGTCCATATGTGTTGTCTATATATGTCCATGCACCCTGTCTATATGTGTCCATGCACCCTGTCCATATGTGTCCATGCACCCTGTCTATGTGTCCATGCACCCTGTCTATATATGTCCATGCACCCTGTCTATATGTGTCCATGCACACTGTCTATATGTGTCCATGCACCCTGTCCATATGTGTCCATGCATACTGTCCATATGTGTTCATACACACTGTCTATATGTGTTCATGCACCCTGTCCATATGTGTCCATGCACACTGTCCATATGTGTCCATGCACCCTGTCTATATATGTCCATGCACCCTGTCTATATGTGTCCATGCACACTGTCTATATGTGTTCATGCACCATGTCCATATGTGTCCATGCACACTGTCCATATGTGTTGTCTATATATGTCCATGCACCCTGTCTATATGTGTTCATGCACACTGTCCTTATGTGTCCATGCACCTTGTCTATATGTGTCCATGCACACTGTCCATATGTGTTCATACACACTGTCTATATGTGTCCATGCACACTGTCCATATGTGTTGTCTATATATGTCCATGCACCCTGTCTATATATGTCCATGCACCCTGTCTATATGTGTCCATACACCCTGTCTATATGTGTCCATACACCCTGTCTATATGTGTCCATACACCCTGTCTATATGTGTTCATACACCCTGTCTATATGTATCCATACACCCTGTCTATATGTGTTCATGCACCATGTCCATATGTGTTCATATACCCTGTCCATATGTGTTCATGCACCCTGTCTATATGTGTTCATGCACACTGTCCATATGTGTTCATGCACACTGTCCATATGTGTTCATGCACACTGTCCATATGTGTTCATATACCCTGTCCATATGTGTTCATGCACCCTGTCTATATGTGTTCATGCACACTGTCTATATGTGTTCATGCACACTGTCCATATGTGTCCATGCACCCTGTCTATATATGTCCATGCACCCTGTCTATATGTGTCCATGCACATTGTCCATATGTGTTGTCTATATATGTCCATGCACCCTGTCTATATGTGTTCATGCACACTGTCCATATGTGTCCATGCACCCTGTCTATATGTGTCCATGCACACTGTCCATATGTGTTCATACACACTGTCTATATGTGTTCATGCACACTGTCCATATGAGTTGTCTATATATGTCCATGCACCCTGTCTATATGTGTTCATGCACCATGTCTATATGTGTCCATGCACACTGTCCATATGTGTTCATGCACCCTGTCTATATGTGTTCATACACCATGTCTATATATGTCCATGCACCATGTCCATATGTGTTCATGCACCATGTCCATATGTGTTCATATACCCTGTCCATATGTGTTCATGCACCCTGTCTATATGTGTTCATGCACACTGTCCATATGTGTTCATGCACACTGTCCATATGTGTTCATGCACACTGTCTATATGTGTCCATACACCCTGTCTATATGTGTTCATGCACACTGTCCATATGTGTTCATGCACACTGTCCATATGTGTTCATGCACACTGTCTATATGTGTTCATGCACCCTGTCCATATGTGTCCATGCACACTGTCCCTATGTGTTCATGCACCCTGTCCATATGTGGTAACCACATGACCACTGATCTGCCACATTGTGTTAAATGCATTCACTTTATGATAAGTAAGACAATCATGTCGAACATGATGATTTACGTTTAGGAATGCAGTTTTTTCTCACTTCTGCAGCATTATGATAATATTACTCACTGAGCGGATGAAATAAATAATCTTTGCAATGACAAAAATCATTTAATGCATTTCCGCTAAATTCAGAAAAACATTGCCACACGAAATTACATCATTAATTACTATCAGTGGTAAGCAATTAATGTTAAGAAATGGCCTGACCTTTCTAGGATCAGTAATGTAATAATGTCAAAGTATGATTGTTTGGCAGTCAATGGACACAAACTCACACATTCATGTACAAACAAGCCGTTTAGAGAAGAAAAATAACATCTTAGCAGTCACCCAAAGGTTCGAGCCCAGACTTAGCAGTTGCTCACAGATTACGGCTCAGCTGTAGTCACCACCCAAAGGTTAGGTCCTCATCTTAGCCGTCGCCGGGTTCGGGCCCATATTAGCAATCACCCACAGGATAGTTATAGCTGGGCGAGTCACTCACATGTTAGAGCCCATCTTAGCCGTCATCCAAATGCTAAGGCCCCATCTTAGCAGTTGCCCAACAGGTTAGTCTTATTGCTGATGCCTAGTTTATTTGCATACATATATATTATCATACATACAGTTATACATTCATATCAAACATGCATCAAGTATATACATAATTTGATATTACATATTGTTTGACATATTGTCAGTTATTTGGTATGTATGTTTATATTAATGTCAAACCCCTTGCGGGGACCTAGACATGTTTTCCTGGACAGGCTTAGCCGACCTAAGTGGTTAACCAGTACTAAGCAATGTGTGTGAGGTGCCTTGCTCAATGACACTACATACCCGGGACCGCTCGATTCCAAATCCGACGCTCTACCATGCACTGGACCACGGACGCCACACTGGTATGTATACATATATTGAATTCTAATTTTGGATGAATGATGTCCCTTGACAGAAAAAGTACCCAAATTCCTAAGCGTTGTGATAATTGAAAAAAAGTACCCAAATTCCTAAGAGTTGTGATAATTAGTTTATACAAATTTATTTTAGCTCGATTGCGAAACAAGTTCTTATAACTTATATTAATCACTCTCGAGACCTCATTCCTGGTGGAATCCACCGCCAAGAGGGAGAGAAGAGGCAATGTGGAATTTAAATGCCTTGCCTAAGGACACAATCGTAACGGCTCCAGCGTTGTGATAATTGGAAAAAAGTACCCAAATTCTTAAGCGTTGTGATAATTGAAAAAAGTACCCAAATTCCTAAGCGTTGTGATAATTGAAAAAAGTACCCAAATTCCTAAGTGTTGTGATAATTGAAAAAAAGTATCCAAATTCCTAAGCATTGTGATAATTGAAAAAAAGTACCCAAATTCCTAAGCGTTGTGATAATTGAAAAAAAGTATCCAAATTCCTAAGCTTTGTGATAATTGAAAAAAAGTACCCAAATTCCTAAGCGTTGTGATAATTGAAAAAAGTATCCAAATTCCTAAGCGTTGTGATAATTGAAAAAAAGTATCCAAATTCCTAAGTGTTGTGATAATTGAAAAAAGTATCCAAATTCCTAAGCTTTGTGATAATTGAAAAAAAGAAACAATGATTAAAACAAAAAGAGGTAAAAGTATAAATGATCATTTCCATATGTTTTTAACTTTAAAAACTCTGGATTCAATGAATCACTAAAGTAAAAAGGACAATTTTAGATTTATTTCTTTCCTGTGCTATGATGGCTTTATCTAGATTCTTAAATCGAGGTATTTTTTAAAATGCTCGAAACAGGGAATAGTTTTCAAATACTTCATTCTAAATATAACAAATGTACACAAAATGATAATAATTATAAATGATATATAATTATATAATGTGCATACAAAACATATGGACAGATATAATTATCGTGTATAATACGAGTACAAGAATTAATTAATGCTTAAAGCCACACTATGGGTGGACTTACACACAGATATTTCAATTTTTCATATTTGATTTCGTCTACTATTTGTAAATTATAATTAAGTGATTTTATAATGGCCTTGTTATTGGGATGGAGCAAGTCATATTGAACCGAGGCCGAAGGCTGAATCCCAATAACAAGGCCAATATGAAATCACTTAATTAATGACAATTTTATTATTGACTATAGAATATGTTCAACAGTAACAACAAGCGACGACTAGCAACGGTAACAAAGCTCACCTTCATCGTCACTTATCGTCACTTATCGTCACTTATTATATGGTATTTGTAAAATTAATTAAATGTGGATCTACTTTCTACTTAGTGTTTACCAAGCCAGACGAACGTTTGCATGGTTGACGTGAGAAGTTCTGAACTGTGCGAATTACAAACGCTAGGCTTATCAAATCTAAAATTTAATCAATTCTAAATATCTGTGACCAAATAAGATCGATTTACACTCTTTTTTAAAGATTCTAACTAGCAAAGAATTTCGACAGGCAATCTCATACAGGCCGACATGCAATCTCATACAGGCCGACATAGGCAATCTCATACAGGCCGACATAGGCAATCTCATACATGCTGACAATCTCATACAGGCCGACATAGGCAATCTCATACAGGCCGACATAGGCAATCTCATACAGGCCGACATAGGCAATCTCATACAGGCCGACAATCTCATACAGGCCGACATAGGCAATCTCATACAGGCCGACATAGGCAATCTCATACATGCTGACAATCTCATACAGGCCGACATAGGCAATCTCATACAGGCCGACATAGGCAATCTCATACAGGCCGACAATCTCATACAGGCCGACAATCTCATACAGGCCGACATAGGCAATCTCATACATGCCGACATAGACAATCTCATACAGGCCGACATAGGCAATCTCATACAGGCCGACATAGGCAATCTCATACAGGCCGACAATCTCATACAGGCCGACAATCTCATACAGGCCGACATAGGCAATCTCATACAGGCCGACAATCTCATACAGGCCGACAATCTCATACAGGCCGACATAGGCAATCTCATACAGGCCGACATAGGCAATTCATACATGCCGACATAGGCAATCTCATACAGGCCGACATAGGCAATCTCATACAGGCCGACATAGGCAATCTCATACAGGCCGACATAGGCAATCTCATACATGCTGACAATCTCATACAGGCCGACATAGGCAATCTCATACAGGCCGACATAGGCAATCTCATACATGCCGACATAGGCAATCTCATACAGGCCGACAATCTCATACAGGCCGACATAGGCAATCTCATACAGGCCGACATAGGCAATCTCAGGCCGACATAGGCAATCTCATACAGGCCGACAATCTCATACAGGCCGACATAGGCAATCTCATACAGGCCGACATAGGCATCTCATACAGGCGTTTGGCGACATAGGCAATCTCATACATGCCGACATAGGCAATCTCATACAGGCCGACAATCTCATACAGGCCGACATAGGCAATCTCATACAGGCCGACATAGGCAATCTCATACAGGCCGACAATCTCATACAGGCCGACATAGGCAATCTCATACAGGCCAACAATCTCATACAGGCCGACATAGGCAATCTCATACAGGCCGACATAGGCAATCTCATACATGCCGACATAGGCAATCTCATACAGGCCGACAATCTCATATAGGCCGACATAGGCAATCTCATACAGGCCGACATAGGCAATCTCAGGCCGACATAGGCAATCTCATACAGGCCGACAATCTCATACAGGCCGACATAGGCAATCTCATACAGGCCGACATAGGCAATCTCATACAGGCGACAATCTCATACAGGCCGACATAGGCAATCTCATACATGCCGACATAGGCAATCTCATACAGGCGACAATCTCATACAGGCCGACATAGGCAATCTCATACAGGCCGACATAGGCAATCTCATACAGGCCCACAATCTCATACAGGCGACATAGGCAATCTCATACATGCCGACATAGGCAATCTCATACAGGCCGACAATCTCATACAGGCCGACATAGGCAATCTCATACAGGCCGACATAGGCAATCTCATACAGGCCGACAATCTCATACAGGCCGACATAGGCAATCTCATACAGGCCGGCATAGGCAATCTCATACATGCCGACATAGGCAATCTCATACATGCCGACATAGGCAATCTCATACAGGCCGACATAGGCAATCTCATACAGGCCGACATCCAGTAACCAATCAGATTTCAACGTTTTCATACAGGCCTCGTAAATCCCATATTGGTCGTGCTAGTTCCATACACATAGTTCCCACGGCCTGTGAAAACACTGTGAAAATGGTCAAAAACACTGATAAAATCTGATAAAATCCGCCATTTTGATTGGCAAGTTTTATAAATGGCAATTTCAGGATTTTAATAGTAATTCTTTACTTGCAATAACTTAATTAATTTTGGTTTCTTAATATAAAATTTAGTATGATTTTAAAGGTATTGAAATGCACTTTTTAAATATTAATTTATTTTTTGACAATGATGTATGGATTACAAAATTACAAGAACTTAACTTGCATATAGTTTTGAAAGTTTATTTTCACAGTTGAAATATTAATACAGGTAAATTATTATTTATTCGTCACTGATACGAAATTTGTGAAATGATACAAAAAATATGTCCATTAAGAGTTTTCCAACAATGTATGAACCATGGTGATGGGATGAAAACTATATATTTTCTGAAGAAAACAAAGTTACGCTACTATACAATATAAATATTATCTGATCAACTTTGCCAATCAAAATGGCAGCCACAGTATGAGTGATAACGTCACACAGGAACTATGTATTGCCCGAGTTAAGCATTGATACTGATGAGTTCACGCTCGTATTGGACTAGCAAATGACGCCGAGTTGCAGACAATATTCTATAATCAATTAATAATGTACTTTATACATCTGTATGATGTATCATTTTCTAAGAAAACAAGATATCTGCTAGGTTGAACATGACATACTCTTAGATTTTAAATATTGAGAAAAGTTACTCCATAATGTATGGATATGAACATTCCCAAAAAAGATATTTGATGCTTTCTACATCCATATTACAAAAAATCACATAATTATATTGGTTGGTGTTAATTTACATCTATATAAGAATACATTTGTTGGAATAAGATACATTAAAATGCGATTCTTAATGTAGTGGCTTAAAATGTTACGTGAATAAATATGCTTCCAATTCAGGATGTAAATTTGAAACCTTGTATTCCACTTATGTTCTGATGTAGATTCTTCACTTGCTGATTGTATTTGTACTTGCAGGATCTATGTTGTTTGCTATTCAGCCATGTGTTTAGCTCCACTCCATATCACTGGGCATGGCTTAATTGAGAGGTCACATATTTCCCATTGGTGTTCCATTTAAACGATACGATTTCTAACTATGCATAGTTTACTATAGGAGTCAATGGGAGTGGACACATCACTGATCTCCCACCACAGGCCATGCTTGACAGAGTTCTCTAGACACATCACTGATCTCCCACCACAGGCCATGCTTGACAGAGTTCTCTAGACACATCACTGATCTCCCACCACAGGCCATGCTTGACAGAGTTCTATAGACACATCACTGATCTCCCACCACAGGCCATGCTTGACAGAGTTCTATAGACACATCACTGATCTCCCACCACAGGCCATGCTTGACAGAGTTCTCTAGACACATCACTGATCTCCCACCACAGGCCATGCTTGACAGAGTTCTCTAGACACATCACTGATCTCCCACCACAGGCCATGCTTGACAGAGTTCTATAGACACATCACTGATCTCCCACCACAGGCCATGCTTGACAGAGTTCTATAGACACATCACTGATCTCCCACCACAGGCCATGCTTGACAGAGTTCTATAGACACATCACTGATCTCCCACCACAGGCCATGCTTGACAGAGTTCGATAGACACATCACTGATCTCCCACCACAGGCCATGCTTGACAGAGTTCTCCCAAATTTGAATCAATTCTAGACAAACCATCTATATATCCACATCAGAATCCAGCAACAACTTTTTTAGTTACTGTCCACACACACAGCCAAGGAAAATAACGCCCACAGTTTAGCAGTCGTCCACAGGTTAGGGCCCAGTTTAGTAGTCATCCACAGGTTAGGGCCCAGTTTAGCAGTCTTCCACAGGCAGGTTAGGGCCCAGTTTTAAGTCATCCACAGGTTAGTGCCCAGCTTTAACAGTCATCCACAGGTTAGGGCCCAGTTTTAACAGTCATCCACAGGTTAGGGCCCAGTTTTGCAGTTATCCACAAGTTAGGGCCCAGTTTAGCAGTCTTCCAGAGGTTGGGCCCAGTTTTAGCAGTCATCCACAGGTTAGGGCCCAGTTTTAACAGTAATCCACAGGTTAGGGCCCAGTTTTAAGTCATCCACAGGTTAGGGCCCAGTTTAGCAGTTATCCACAGGTTAGGGCCCAGTTTAACAGTCTTCCAGAGGTTAGGGCCCAGTTTTAGCAGTCATCCACAGGTTAGGGCCAAGTTTTAGCAGTTATCCAGAGGTTAGGGCCCAGTTTTAGCAGTCATCCACAAGTTAGGGCCCAGTTTTAGCAGTCATCCACAGGTTAGGGCCCAGTTTAACAGTCATCCACAGGTTAGGGCCCAGTTTAGCAGTTATCCACCGGTTAGGGCCCAGTTTAGCAGTCTTCCAGAGGTTGGGCCCAGTTTTAGCAGTCATCCACAGGTTAGGGCCCAGTTTTAGCAGTTATCCACAGGTTAGGGCCCAGTTTTAGCAGTCTTCCACAGGTTAGGGCCCAGTTTTAACAGTCATCCACAGGTTAGGGTCCAGTTTTAACAGTTTTCCACAGGTTAGGGCCCAGTTTTAACAGTCATCCACAGGTTAGGGTCCAGTTTTAGCAGTCATCCACAGGTTAGGTAGGACCCAGTGTTAGCACCTTTTCATGGTGGACATAGCTAGGTTCATAAACTATTAACGTCAACGATTTCTCTAAACATCACATTTTAAACCTTATAAGAAAGCTTCAATCCTGCAGAACAACCCCCCCAAAAAAACTGTCTCAAGCAAAACATCCATCCATCATTGTATTGTGATAGCAAATGATCACCTGAGATTGAAATTGAATGTACCTGTAAACAAAACAATGTGATCATATTTTACATGAAGATTTACAGCCGACTTGATAATCAGATAGCTGTTTTCACTTAAACTCACATCAATTTATTTAGCAAATGATGTTTTTTGTTGTGAATGTTGTGAAGTTATTTTATTGTGAATTTTATGTATGGTGATTCAAAATTATTTGTATGCTTAATGCTGAATATTTGATTAAGAAAACAAATACAAACAAAGGGGCTATGTATGTATTGGTCACCTAACTCATTTTTTACCCCAGGGGTCACCATTTTAACAACTTTGAAAGAGCATTGAACATCTCTCATCCTACCAATGAGAAGATATTTAAAGAATTTGTGTTATCTTTTGGCGGTAGCCATCTTATATTCGAAACAACATCCATTTTAACAAATCTGAAAAGGCGACCTGCATGGACTATAGCTATGACATTTGGCTACAAAATTTGGCCAAGCAGTTTCGGTGAAGAAGAATTTTTATATCTACAAAAAAAGAATGTCATTTGACCTTCATCTTGGGTGACAAAATCATCCGATTATGATAACAATTGCATCAAAGTCGATACCTTCGATATGATATATGACATGACCATAATATTATACGCCACACCCATTTTGCATAACGGGTCACCATTTGAATAACTTTGAAAGAGCATTGTACATCGATCATTCCTTAGTAACAAATATTCGTCAAAATCCGGCTGATGATTCGTGAGATTTTTTTAAGAATTTGTGCTATATTTAGACAGCGGCCATCTTGAATTACATAATGACCTGATTTTAACAATTATGTAATCCCACACCTACCCAAGTATCGTGACCAAAAATTGTGGTTATTGACCTAATGAGGAGACGACGTTTGTAAATGTTCACGGACGATGGACATACATACGATGATACATTATGGTTTAGTTTAATCATATTTTATTGCTCCATTTGTTTTACATATATATGTGAATACAAAACATGACAAATTAAATAACGGCAAGTGTGAGCTAACGTGATTTTTCAAATATTCCTACGGTGGTTATGAAAATGTCTCCTCAATTAATGTTTGTCGTGGAAATTACTAGATATAACGGTCAAAATTCAACATATTACAACGTAAAGATGTACAACTAGGCCTGGTCACTCTCCCCAAACATTGATCCCATCCCGACAATACAAGTGTGAACAAACTTTGAATGTTAGAATCTTCAACAGGCGATAACTCCTTGAACATTGAGCCCCACGATATGACTGCATAATTAGTATCGATATGGCTGCATAGGCAACTATTATTGATATGGCTGCATATGTAACTAATATCGATATGGCTGCATGTGTAACTAGTATAGATATGGCTGCATATGTAACTAGTATAGATATGGCTGCATATGTAACTAGTATAGATATGGCTGCATGTGTAACTAGTATAGATATGGCTGCATATGTAACTAGTATAGATATGGCTACATATGTAACTAGTATAGATATGGCTGCATATGTAACTAGTATAGATATGGCTGCATATGTAACTAGTATATATATGGCTGCATATGTAACTAGTATAGATATGGCTGCATATGTAACTAGTATAGATATGGCTGCATATGTAACTAGTATAGATATGGCTAGATATGGCTGCATATGTAACTAGTATAGATATGGCTGCATATGTAACTAGTATAGATATGGCTGCATAGGCAACTAGTATAGATATGGCTGCATATGTAACTAGTATAGACAGGGATAATTTTTGGCCGCGATCCCGCGATATTCTCACATAATGTGGCCGGAAATCGCATAAAATGTAACCAATTGTGTTAGAAAAATCGCATAAAGATCATCGCATTTCTACTGTTCAAACATAGCAAATAATGTGCCGGTAACGACGTTTCTTATTCGTCTCGATAATTGATCGAGCTCACTGGACGCTTTAATCTGGATTACCTCACCTACCAGGTCTGCTGAACGTTTTATTAATGCAATATATAGAGCCGCCGAGCGTCTTATGATACGGAGCGTTTGACTTTCGGTATTATGTTTTAATTTCCCGTTTCCACTGACGCTTTTCCCAATATGTTAAGTTCTAAATTAGGGTTTTTAATATCAACGAATCTGTTGACATATATGCCATGCACATTGAAGTGATATTTCCTTTGCATTTACCAAACATATCAAATTTACATGGATAAATTTGGTACACAGCAACTGTGAATTTGCAATCGATGGCAGCTTGACGAGTTTTTCAACGACAACTGGAGTTCATCATGTAATACATTTCAGGTTAGATCGTTGTGATCTGTGGTACCAATATGACTGGTGTTATAAATCATGCTTAGTTAAGATACATGTAGTTACCGTACCATCATTCTAGTAGAGTCACTAAATAAGCACGGATTCTGCTGCTCATA
Source organism: Archivesica marissinica (assembly GCA_014843695.1). Classification (NCBI taxonomy): domain Eukaryota; kingdom Metazoa; phylum Mollusca; class Bivalvia; order Venerida; family Vesicomyidae; genus Archivesica; species Archivesica marissinica. Next base: position 41,153,618 of record CM026386.1, read on the forward strand.
TTCAGAGGTCATGAAGTTTGCTCGCAGTTCTGCAAAAGCACAGGGAACCGATATTCCTAGTTGCACAGCAGATAATTTTGTGCAGTATGTGGCAGATAATGTCGACCACAATATCAGGACAATCGACGGCATGAATACATTCCATGGTATGGGCATGATTGCAACAATTACACCTGCAACGAAGAATAATCAACGAATTCCACGTGTTGTGGTCAGTGCAGCAGACATCTCGGCTATTGGTACTGTCAACATAGTGCCATTCATGCCAGAAAGCAATGGACTGAAATCCATATTGTATGAAAAGCTTTCTGATTTCACTGATGACAAAACAGCTATTCTTGATGAGTTGTGGAAAGTGTCATTGTCTGTGCGTTCGCCAAGATCAAGCTGGTCTGGCATGATGCAGATGGTCCACACTGGTGACCATCCAAGAAAATCATCAGTATTCTTCCTGCCAATGATAGACATGGATCCGGGTAACATGTCATGTGTGAAGTCAACTCTTCTGTTCATATGTGATCATGCTAGGCGTTACAATATAACACCGATTGTAACCTTTGATCAGCCACTTTGGTGGAAGGCCGTACAGTTCACCAGAGAACAATCCACTACGTTCCATTGTGCTGAGGTTAGGAGGATTTCACACACTGATGAGTTTCATTGGAAGTATTGGTCACATTATGGAAGGATCAGGGTTGCATGAACTCCTTGAAACAATATATGCAAACAATACAGTCATACACATGCTTAATGGGAAGGCAATACAGCGAGCAGTTCGGGGCCTACTACTTGTTGATGGAGCATTGAATGCTATGATTGTTTCTGCAGAGTTCCACATCAAGCCACCATGCATGATCACACACGATGGTACCGGTACAGATGAGAGTGTTGTCCAAGAAGAACCTGCCTCTTCATCAGTGACTCAAAGTGATCAGAGTGGAGATGCTACACTGACTGACCTTGACAAAATAGGTAATCTACACGACAGTCTTCTGACAGGAAAGTTGACTGTTGAGGAAGCCTGTGCAGCCGAGGAATTGATCAGAGTCACAGATAGGCTACAGATGAGAAAGCAGTCCATGCAGACTTCACGCACAGCAACTCTGTGGGCTACAGTTCATGGAGATGATGCAAATCCTTCGTAAGTTCGTGAAAGCCGAACGACTGGGGAACTGGGCTCTCCATATGAAAGCTATGCATGAAATGCTACCATACTTAGCTGCTTCTGGGCATAACTTGTATACCAATAGCCTCCATATCTACTTACAGCAGATGACAAAACGCCCCCAGAAGTCCCCATAAGTATACAGACAGTTCAGCGAAGGACTCCACGTTGTGCATAGGTCTGATCGATTGTGGGCAGGACTTTCAGCTGACCTTGTGATTGAAGGAGTATGAAAACGAGTGGTGGTTTGACCAGAGGACGTGGCATGTTAGAGACACAACGGCTTTTGTGACTGCTGTCACATCCACATTGTTCTGAGGTGAACAACGCAATGCAGCAGCTAACTGGTGTTAATTACACTACAAGTGATCAACACAAAGATTTAACAAAAGCCAGATAAGAGAAGGACATGAGTGACACTTGTGAACTGTTAACATTCTTGGAGTCACGAAATCCATTCTGTGACAACAGCAGTTTGCGAAGTATTGCCACTGGTGTGAACGCTGACAACAGAGTGAATGTTGATAAGGCAAGAGATATAGGAGGCAAAATCCTGACATCAATGTTGAACAAGTCAGTTCTTGATTACACATTCAAGAAGAAGGATCAAGTAGTGACACCGAGTGCATCATCTGTCAAAATCCACAATGAAACAATCCACATCGACCCAATGTTATTGTTTCAAAGGCTTATCACTGCGGGAACACGGACTGATCAGCTGCAAGATATATTCCAGTTTGAACTTTGCAGTTACCCAACATCCATTTTTGAAGCTAAATATGTAATGCGGGCTGCCAATAAACCGGCCCTGGCAGATGATCTGTGGACTCTGATGCCTGAAACAGTTTCTAAACCAATTGGCGACAGTCAATATGTTTTGGATGGGGTGCCCTTCTGCACCGAATACCATGGTCAAGTGGAACAACGTACACTCTCTTATGCAAACAATACACAGACTATGTCACTAGAAAATATGGACAAGCAGTAATTGTGTTTGATGGATATGGAGAAGAACTGTCCACGAAGGACAGTGCTCAGCAGAGACGAACAGGTGGACGAGTAGGAGCAACTGTGATGTTCTCGAGTGACATGGTAATGAAATCAAAGAAGGATGATTTTTTGTCGAACAAGCACAATAAGCAGAAATTTATAAACTTGCTAAGTGACCGTCTACAACAAGCTGGATGTCAAACACATCATGCAGATGGCGATGCTGATCTTCTGATTGTGCAAACTGCTGCAGGTTGCGCTGCCACTGGTCAAACAATTTTGGTAGGAGATGACACAGACCTGCTTGTGCTCCTTTGCTATCATATCAAGGATGATTCCCATAACATATTCTACAGGCCAGAACCAAAGGCAACCCAAAAGAATATCACACGATGTTGGGACATCAAAACCGTGCAGAGAATCCTGGGAAGGGGAGTCTGTAACCATCTTCAGGCATTAGGATGCGACACCACATCAAGGGTGTTTGGCATTGGGAAAGGGGTTGTTATGAAACTTATTCGTAATGACACTTATTTTCAGTTACACGCTGGTGTGTTCCTCGATGAAACTGCAACCCAGAGGGAGATAGTGAGTGCTGGTGAAAAGTATCTTGTGAGCATTTTAAAAGGTGCCCTGGAAGACACCATTGATAAGCTGAGATTACAGCGTTTCCACCATAAAGTAGCTACGAGCAAAACGTGTGTGCAGCCTGAAACACTGCCCCCAACATCAGCAGCAGGCAAGTATCACAGCCTGCGTGTATTTCATCAAGTTCAGGTATGGACGGGAGTTACAAACTTGTCTCCTTGTGTCTATGGCTGGGCTGTGCAGGATGGGAAATTGCTGCCATTGCAATGTGATCTTGAAGTGGCTCCCAAAACACTACTTGAAGTTGTACGATGTAACTGTAAGTCAGGATGTGAAACTCTACGTTGCACATGTCGCAAAGCAGGACTTGATTGTTCCACTGCATGTGGAGAGTGTAGGGGTATATGCTCAAACATGACTACCCAAATCGCTGAAGATGTCGGAGATGATGAGGATGACATGTAATTGGCCATCATCCAGATTTGTCATCGTTTTAGTGACATTTTGATATACTAGTATGTTATATCGTACATTTTATCATTGTTTAAACAGTAGGTCTATGTCTCTCTTTGTTCTGTTGTCTCATGTGGGATTTTATGTGACCTACATGTATGTGTTCTTGCTCTATATTGCAAAGTTTGGTAAACGACATGTCAGTCAAGTGATAGATATGATAGTTAATGGGTTTTTTTCGGGGTAAAAAATGGTATTTTGTTGTAAAAAATGGTATTTTGTTGTAAAAAATGGTATTTTGTTACATAAATTGGATGAATGCAAAATAAATATTATTTCAATGTGCAAGCCATGTATGTCAGCATATTCATTGTTATTAAAAACCCTAATTTAGAACTTAACATAATGAGAAAATGTTCATTAGAAGCGAAGATATCGAAAAATAAGGTTTTACGGCGGCCATCTTGGATTTGGGTGAAAATAACTAACTTCGCCTTTGTAGATTTTGGTAGATTTTTAGTATGTCATTCTAGTGACCTTCCTGATGACAAAAATGTATAAAAACTTTCTGTTGCAATTTGTGGTGGGTTGAGGTACTGTGGGCGATATTTTGACTGGACTACAATACCACATAAGAAAAGGTTAAAGCCGATTGCGGGCTGCCAGAGCCTCTTTCTATTCATGAAAGCTCCTACAGATGTAAATAACAATGAGTCCGAGGACGAGCTTCTGCAGCTAGTTCAGAACCTTCCATCACAACTTCAAAACCTAAATTCCAAGCTAAATGGTTAAATGACAATCCGTGGCTCCAGTACAATTCCACAAAATCAACCATGTATTGCAAGTTGTGCAGGGATCTAGGGATGAAAAATTCAATGGCAATTGGCACAGACAACTTCAGGACAACAACACTGAGTAGGCACCTTGAAAATGCTGATCATAAGAGGGCATTACTAGCTCCTAAGGGGAGGGAGGACCTAGCCAGTGATGTGGCAAACATTGATTCTAAAGAGTCTAGTGGGATTATTGCATTAATGAAGGTGGTATTTTGGATGGCTAAAGAAGAAATCCCACTGAGCAAGTATTCCAGTCTGGTACAATTGTTAGAACAATTAGATACCCCACACATCAAAGGTGCTACAGTTGGCAAAATAGATTACCAGAGCTACTACTCTGCATGTGAATTCCTGTCTGCCATTTCAACTGATATTGACAACAAAGTTACCAAACTTGTTATGGCGTCGCCAGTTTGTTGTTAAAAGCCAGGCTACCCCAGAAAGTCAACTGCTCAGTTATGGGCACTTATTATGGAATACCACAAAGATGACTTCCCTAACCTCATTAAGCTGGCACAACTTGCATTAGCCCACCCAGTTCACACGGCTGACTGAGAAGGCTTTCTCCACACAGAATGCCATCACAACCTCATGGATTTGTCTGGAAGGGGGCACTGGACAAATTTGACTTTAAATCGGCATTAAACACATTGAATAATGCCAAAGCCAGACACATGGAATAATGCCAAAGCCAGAAAAATTAATCTTAATTAAGGGAGATTATATATAGTCTATAATAGATGGAAAGCAGAATAAACTGCATTGAAAACGATTAAATACTGCTTTAAACTGTTATAATTGTTTTATTTGTGAAATCCCATTCGAATAAGGAAAATATCCCATTGCTTTCCAAAATATTCCATTCATTTTTGACAATAGGGTATTTTCTTCCATACATCAACAAAAATTATCCCTGTATAGATATGGCTGCATATGTAACTAGTATAGATATGGCTGCATATGTAACTAGTATAGATATGGCTGCATATGTAACTAGTGTAGATATGGCTGCATAGGCAACTAGTATAGATATGGCTACATATGTAACTAGTATAGATATGGCTGCATATGTAACTAGTATAGATATGGCTGCATATGTAACTAGTATATATATGGCTGCATAGGTAACTAGTATAGATATGGCTGCATAGGTAACTAGTATCAATATGGCTGCATGTGTAACCAGTATATATATGGCTGCATGTGTAACTAGTATAGATATGGCTGCATGTGTAACTAGTATCAATATGGCTGCATGTGTAACTATTATAGATATGGCTGCATAGGTAACTAGTATCGATATGGCTGCATATGTAACTAGTATCAATATGCTGCATGTGTAACTATTATAGATATGGCTGCATAGGTAACTAGTATCGATATGGCTGCATATGTAACTAGTATAGATATGGCTGCATAGGTAACTAGTATAGATATGGCTGCATAGGTAACTAGTATCAATATGGCTGCATGTGTAACCAGTATATATATGGCTGCATGTGTAACTAGAATAGATATGGCTGCATGTGTAACCAGTATAGATATGGCTGCATGTGTAACTAATATAGATATGGCTGCATATGTAACTAGTATAGATATGGCTGCATAGGTAACTAGTATAGATAAGGCTGCATATGTAACTAGTATAGATATGGCTGCATGTGCAACTATTATTGATATGGCTGCATGTGCAACTATTATTGATATGGCTGCATGTGCAACTATTATTGATATGGCTGCATGTGTAACTAGTATAGATATGGCTGCATGTGTAACTAGTATAGATATGGCTGCATATGTAACTAGTATAGATATGGCTGCATGTGCAACTATTATTGATATGGCTGCATGTGTAACTAGTATATATATGGCTGCATATGTAACTAGTATAGATATGGCTGCATGTGTAACTAGTATAGATATGGCTGCATGTGTAACTAGTATAGATATGGCTGCATATGTAACTAGTATAGATATGGCTGCATGTGCAACTATTATTGATATGGCTGCATGTGTAACTAGTATATATATGGCTGCATGTGTATCTAGTATATATATGGCTGCATATGTAACTAGTATCGATATGGCTGCATGTGTAACTAGTATAGATATGGCTGCATGTGTAACTAGTATAGATATGGCTGCATGTGTAACCAGTATAGATAAGGCTGCATGTGTAACTAGTATAGATATGGCTGCATATGTAACTAGTATAGATATGGCTGCATATGTAACTAGTATAGATATGGCTTCATATGTAACTAGTATTGATATGGCTGCATATGTAACTAGTATAGATATGGCTGCATATGTAACTAGTATAGATATGGCTGCATATGTAACCAGTATAGATATGGCTGCATATATAACTAATATAGATATGGCTGCATATGTAACTAGTATTGATATGGCTGCATGTGCAACTATTATTGATATGGCTGCATGTGTAACTAGTATAGATATGGCTGCATGTGCAACTAGTATTGATATGGCTGCATGTGCAACTAATATCGATATGGCTGCATGTGTAACTATTATAGATATGGCTGCATATGTAACTAGTATAGATATGGCTGCATATGTAACCAGTATAGATATGGCTGCATATGTAACTAGTATAGATATGGCTGCATATGTAACCAGTATAGATATGGCTGCATATGTAACTAGTATAGATATGGCTGCATATGTAACTAGTATAGATATGGCTACATAGGTAACTAGTATAGATATGGCTGCATGTGCAACTATTATTGATATGGCTGCATGTGCAACTAATATCGATATGGCTGCATGTGCAACTAGCATAGATATGGCTGCATATGTAACTAGTATAGATATGGATGCATATGTAGTATGCATACGTATCATGTATGCACGTATCATGTATGCATGTATCATGTATGCACATATCATGTATGCACGTATCGTGTATGCATGTATCATGTATGCACGTATCATGTATGCACATATCATGTATGCACGTATCATGTATGCACGTATCATGTATGCACGTATCATGTATGGACATAAGAACAAAGATTTATAATATTTTGAAAGGTTTGTTACCACTCTTTCCGTTTGAAAAAGTATTTCAAGTCATCGAAGCTTAGAGAATAAGGTTGTACATTAAGTTTAAATCAATTTAGGTATTATTATATCGCTTATTTTACCTCTTTTAAATTGTGTCAACACATAATTAACTGGAATACACAAAAGGAAATAGGTTACTTTGAATTCTGTTTTAAATATTTCACTTTGCAGATAAAATGTTTCTTTATTCAAGCATATGTCTAGAGTTCAAAGAAAATTATAATCCAATCATTTCCTTTATTAAAAGAAAAACATAACATAATGGATTTAGGAGATATTTGTTCATCTGTAATTTTAATTTTAATTTACACGTAATGACATGATATAGTAAGAAACCTTTCATGGCGCTAATAGTACCTATTCTTAGCATACAGTCACGAACATATCTGTCATTTCTTGGTTGAAAATATTTTAAATCCTGCAAATTGAAATATCAACTGAGCAACAGAACAAATAAAACTTGCAATATTTAATACTTTCGAAATTGATTGGTCAAATTTAGTAATAGCACCGGTTTGCTGAGAATGAGTGTATACGCATAGACACTGACTAGACACTGACTAGACACTCAGACACTGACTACACACTGACTAGACACTATACACGTACACACTGACTAGACACTGACTAGACACTGACTAGACACTAGACACTGACTAGACACTGACTAGACACTAGACACTGACTAGACACTAGACACTGACTAGACACTAGACACTGACTAGACACTAGACACTGACTAGACATTAGACACTGACTAGACACTAGACACTGACTAGACACTAGACACTGACTAGACACTATACACTGACTAGACACTATACACTAACACTATACAATATACACTAGACACTGACTAGACACTATACACTGACTAGACACTAGACACTGACTAACACTAGACACTGACTAGACACTATACACTGACTAGACACTATACACTGACTAGACACTAGACACTGACTAGACACTATACACTGACTAGACACTATACACTGACTAGACACTAGACACTGACTAGACACTAGACACTGACTAGACACTAGACACTGACTAGACACTATACACTGACTAGACACTAGACACTGACTAGACACTAGACACTGACTAGACACTATACACTGACTAGACACTAGACACTGACTAGACACTATACACTGACTAGACACTATACACTGACTAGACACTAACTAGACATATACACTGACTAGACACTGACTAGACACTAGACACTGACTAGACACTAACTAGACACTATACACTGACTAGACACTATACACTGACTAGACACTGACTAGACACTAACTAGACACTATACACTGACTAGACACTAGACACTGACTAGACACTATACACTGACTAGACACTATACACTGACTAGACACTAGACACTGACTAGACACTATACACTGACTAGACACTATACACTGACTAGACACTAACTAGACATATACACTGACTAGACACTATACACTGACTAGACACTATACACTGACTAGACACTAGACACTGACTAGACACTAACTAGACATATACACTGACTAGACACTAGACACTGACTAGACACTATACACTGACTAGACACTATACATGACTAGACACTAGACACTGACTAGACACTATACACTGACTAGACACTAGACACTGACTAGACACTATACACTGACTAGACACTGACTAGACACTATACACTGACTAGACACTATACACGACACTGACTAGACACTAGACACTGACTAGACACTATACACTGACTAGACACTAGACACTGACTAGACACTATACACTGACTAGACACTATACACTGACTAGACACTAGACACTGACTAGACACTATACACTGACTAGACACTATACACTGACTAGACACTAGACACTATACACTGACTAGACACTATACACTGACTAGACACTATACACTGACTAGACACTATACACTGACTAGACACTATACACTGACTAGACACTAGACACTGACTAGACACTAACTAGACAATATACACTGACTAGACACTAGACACTGACTAGACACTATACACTGACTAGACACTATACACTGACTAGACACTATACACTGACTAGACACTATACACTGACTAGACACTATACACTGACTAGACACTAGACACTGACTAGACACTATACACTGACTAGACACTATACACTGACTAGACACTATACACTGACTAGACACTATACACTGACTAGACACTATACACTGACTAGACACTATACACTGACTAGACACTATACACTGACTAGACACTAGACACTGACTAGACACTATACACTGACTAGACACTAGACACTGACTAGACACTATACACTGACTAGACACTAGACACTGACTAGACACTATACACTGACTAGACACTATACACTGACTAGACACTAGACACTGACTAGACACTAGACACTGACTAGACACTATACACTGACTAGACACTATACACTGACTAGACACTATACACTGACTAGACACTATACACTGACTAGACACTAGACACTGACTAGACACTAGACACTGACTAGACACTATACACTGACTAGACACTATACACTGACTAGACACTATACACTGACTAGACACTATACACTGACTAGACACTATACACTGACTAGACACTAGACACTGACTAGACACTATACACTGACTAGACACTATACACTGACTAGACACTAGACACTGACTAGACACTATACACTGACTAGACACTATACACTGACTAGACACTATACACTGACTAGACACTAACTAGACATATACACTGACTAGACACTAGACACTGACTAGACACTATACACTGACTAGACACTAGACACTGACTAGACACTATACACTGACTAGACACTATACACTGACTAGACACTAACTAGACATATACACTGACTAGACACTAGACACTGACTAGACACTATACACTGACTAGACACTAACTAGACATATACACTGACTAGACACTAGACACTGACTAGACACTATACACTGACTAGACACTGACTAGACACTATACACTGACTAGACACTAGACACTGACTAGACACTAGACACTGACTAGACACTATACACTGACTAGACACTAGACACTGACTAGACACTATACACTGACTAGACACTATACACTGACTATACACTGACTAGACACTAGACACTGACTAGACACTATACACTGACTAGACACTAACTAGACATATACACTGACTAGACACTAGACACTGACTAGACACTAGTACTACTAGACACTATACACTGACTAGACACTATACACTGACTAGACACTGACTAGACACTAACTAGACAATATACACTGACTAGACACTAGACACTGACTAGACACTATACACTGACTAGACACTGACTAGACACTAGACACTGACTAGACACTATACACTGACTAGACACTATACACTGACTAGACACTAACTAGACACTATACACTGACTAGACACTATACACTGACTAGACACTATACACTGACTAGACACTAGACACTGACTAGACACTAACTAGACATATACACTGACTAGACACTAGACACTGACTAGACACTAGACACTGACTAGACACTATACACTGACTAGACACTATACACTGACTAGACACTATACACTGACTAGACACTATACACTGACTAGACACTATACACTGACTAGACACTAGACACTATACACTGACTAGACACTATACACTGACTAGACACTATACACTGACTAGACACTATACACTGACTAGACACTATACACTGACTAGACACTATACACTGACTAGACACTAGACACTGACTAGACACTATACACTGACTAGACACTATACACTGACTAGACACTATACACTGACTAGACACTATACACTGACTAGACACTAGACACTGACTAGACACTAGACACTGACTAGACACTATACACTGACTAGACACTATACACTGACTAGACACTAGACACTGACTAGACACTATACACTGACTAGACACTAGACACTGACTAGACACTATACACTGACTAGACACTGACTAGACACTATACACTGACTAGACACTATACACGTAACACTGACTAGACACTAGACACTGACTAGACACTATACACTGACTAGACACTAGACACTGACTAGACACTATACACTGAC
>CM026386.1:41165868-41196471 GCA_014843695.1 Archivesica marissinica
GTTTGAACAATGCATACACATATCCAAATACAGAAAGAGGTTTGAACAATGCAATGAATGCATACACATATCCAAATACAGCAAGAGGTTTGAACAATGCATTCACATATCCGAATACAGAAAGTGGTTTGAACAATGCATACACATATGCAAATACAGAACAATGCATTCACATATCCAAATACAGAAAGAGTTTTGAACAATGCATACACATATCCAAATACAGAAAGAGGTTTGAACAATGCATACACATATCCAAATACAAAAAGAACAATGCATTCACATATCCAAATACAGAAAGAGGTTTGAACAATGCAATGAATGCATACACATATCCAAATACAGAAAGAGGTTTGAACAATGCAAATAATGCATACACATATCCAAATACAGAAAGAGGTTTGAACAATGCATACACATATCCAAATACAGAAAGAGGTTTGAACAATGCAATGAATGCATACACATATCCAAATACAGAAAGAGGTTTGAACAATGCAATGAATGCATACACATATCCAAATACAGAAAGACGTTTGAACAATGCAATGAATGTATACAGATATCCAACTACAGAAAGAGGTTTGAACAATGCAATGAATGCATACACATATCCAAATACAGAAAGAGGTTTGAACAATGCATACACATATCCAAATACAGAAAGTGGTTTGAACAATGCAATGAATGCATACACATATCCAAATACAGAAATAGGTTTGAACAATGCATACACATATCCAAATACAGAAAGAGGTTTGAACAATGCATACACATATCCAAATACAGAAAGATGTTTGAACAATGCAATGAATGCATACACATATCCAAATACAGAAAGAGGTTTGAACAATGCATTCACATATCCGAATATAGAAAGAGGTTTGAACAATGCATTCACATATCCGAATACAGAAAGAGGTTTGAACAATGCATACACATATCCAAATACAGAAAGAGGTATGAACAATACATACACATATCCAAATACAGAAAGAGGTTTGAACAATGCATACACATATCCAAATACAGAAAGAGGTTTGAACAATGCATACAGATATCCAAATACAGAAAGAGGTTTGAACAATACATACACATATCCAAATACAGAAAGAGGTTTGAACAATGCATTCACAAATCCAAATACAGAAAGAGCTTTGAACAATGCATACACATATCCAAATACAGAATGAGGTTTGAACAATGCATACACATATCCAAATACAGAATGAGGTTTGAACAATGCATACACATATCCGAATACAGAAAGATGTTTGAATAATGTATACACATATCCAAATACAGAAAGAGGTTTGAACAATGCATACACATATCCAAATACAGAAAGAGGTTTGAAAAATGCATTCACATATCCGAATACAGAAAGAGATTTGAACAATGCATTCACATATCCAAATACAGAAAGAGGTTTGAACAATGCATTCACATATCCAACTACAGAAAGAGGTTTGAACAATGCATACACATATCCAAATACAGAACAATGCATTCACATATCCAAATACAGAAAGAGGTTTGAACAATGAATACACATATCCAAATACAGAAAGAGGTTTGAACAATGCATACACATATCCAAATACAGAAAGAGGTTTGAACAATGCATACACATATCCAAATACAGAAAGAGGTTTGAACAATGCAATGAATGCATACACATATCCAAATACAGAAAGGGGTTTGAACAATGCAAAGAATGCATACACATATCCAAATACAGAAAGAGGTTTGAACAATGCATACACATATCCAAATACAGAAAGAGGTTTGAACAATGCAATGAATGCATACACATATCCAAATACAGAAAGAGGTTTGAACAATGCAATGAATGCATACACATATCCAAATACAGAAAGAGGTTTGAACAATGCATACACATATCCAAATACAGAAAGAGGTTTGAACAATGCAATGAATGCATACACATATCCAAATACAGAAAGAGGTTTGAACAATAATGCATACACATATCCAAATACAGAGAGGTTTGAACAATGCATACACATATCCAAATACAGAAAGAGGTTTGAACAATGCAAAAACAATGCATACACATATCCAAATACAGAAAGAGGTTTGAACAATGCATACACATATCCAAATACAGAAAGAGGTTTGAACAATGCATACACATATCCAAATACAGAAAGAGGTTTGAACAATGCACAAACCAAACAAAAAACAATGCACACACATATCCAAATACAGAAAGAGGTTTGAACAATGCATACACATATCCAAATACAGAAAGAGGTTTGAACAATGCATACACATATCCAAATACAGAAAGAGGTTTGAACAATGCATACACATATCCAATACAGAAAGAGGTTTGAACAATCACACACATATCCAAATACAGAAAGAGGTTTGATCAATGCATACACATATCCGAATACAGAAAGAGGTTTGAACAATGCATACACATATCCAAATACAGAAAGAGGTTTGAACAATGCATACAGATATCCGAATACAGAAAGAGGTTTGAATAATTCACACACATATCCAAATACAGAAAGAGGTTTGATCAATGCATACACATATCCAAATACAGAAAGAGGTTTGAACAATGCATACACATATCCAAATACAGAAAGAGGTTTGAACAATGCATACACATATCCAAATACAGAAAGAGGTTTGAACAATGCATACACATATCCAAATACAGAAAGAGGTTTGAACAATGCATACACATATCCAAATACAGAAAGAGATTTGAACAATGCAATGAATGCATACACATATCCAAAAACAGAAAGAGGTTTGAACAATGCATACACATATCCAAATACAGAAAGAGGTTTGAACAATGCATACACATATCCAAATATAGAAAGAGGTTTGAACAATGCATTCACATATCCGAATACAGAAAGAGGTTTGAACAATGCATTCACATATCCGAATACAGAAAGAGGTTTGAAAAATGCATTCACATTTCCGAATACAGAAAGAGGTTTGAACAATGCATTCACATATCCAAATACTGAAAGAGGTTTGAACAATGCATTCACATTTCCGAATACAGAAAGAGGTTTGAACAATGCATTCACATATCCGAATACAGAAAGAGGTTTGAAAAATGCATTCACATATCCAAATACAGAAAGAGGTTTGAACAATGCATACACATATCCAAATATAGAAAGAGGTTTGAACAATGCATTCACATATCCAAATACAGACAGAGGTTTGAACAATGCATTCACATATCCAACTACAGAAAGAGGTTTGAACAATGCATACAGATATCCGAATACAGAAAGAGGTTTGAATAATGCATACACATATCCAAATACAGAAAGAGGTTTGAACAATGCATACACATATCCGAATACAGAAAGAGGTTTGAATAATGCATACACATATCCAAATACAGAAAGAGGTTTGAACAATGCATTCACAAATCCAAATACAGAAAGAGGTTTGAACAATGCATACACATATCCAAATACAGAAAGATGTTTGAACAATGCAATGAATGGATACACATATCCAAATACTGAAAGAGGTTTGAACAATGCATTCACATATCCGAATACAGAAAGAGGTTTGAACAATGCATTCACATATGCGAACACAGAAAGAGGTTTGAACAATGCATTCACATATCCGAATACAGAAAGAGGTTTGAAAAATGCATTCACATATCCAAATACAGAAAGAGGTTTGAACAATGCATACACATATCCAAATACAGAAAGTGGTTTGAACAATGCATTCACATATCCAAATACAGAAAGAGGTTTGAACAATGCATACACATATCCGAATACAGAAAGAGGTTTGAATAATGCATACACATATCCAAATACAGACAGAGGTTTGAACAATGCATACACATATCCAAATACAGAAAGAGGTTTGAACAATGCATACACATATCCAAATACAGAAAGAGGTTTGAACAATGCATACACATATCCAAATACAGAAAGAGGTTTGAACAATGCATACACATATCCAAATACAGAAAGAGGTTTGAACAATGCATACACATATCCAAATACAGAAAGAGGTTTGAACAATGCATACACATATCCAAATACAGAAAGAGATTTGAACAATGCAATGAATGCATACACATATCCAAAAACAGAAAGAGGTTTGAACAATGCATACACATATCCAAATACAGAAAGAGGTTTGAACAATGCATACACATATCCAAATATAGAAAGAGGTTTGAACAATGCATACACATATCCAAATACAGAATGAGGTTTGAACAATGCATACACATATCCAAATACAGAAAGAGGTTTGAACAATGCATACACATATCAAAATACAGAAAGAGATTTGAACAATGAATGCATACACATATCCAAAAACAGAAAGAGGTTTGAACAATGTATACAGATATCCAAATACAGAAAGAGGTTTGAACAATGCATACACATATCCGAATAAAGAAAGAGGTTTGAACAATGCATACACATATCCAAATACAGAAAGAGGTTTGAACAATGCATACACATATCCAAATACAGAAAGAGGTCTGAACAATGCATTCACATATCCGAATACTGAAAGAGGTTTGAACAATGCATACACATATCCAAATACAGAAAGAGGTTTGAACAATGCATACACATATCCAAATACAGACAGATGTTTGAACAATGCAATGAATGCATGCACATATCCAAATACAGAAAGAGGTTTGAACAATGCATACACATATCCAAATACAGAAAGAGGTCTGAACAATGCATTCACATATCCGAATACAGAAAGAGGTTTGAACAATGCATACACATATCCAAATACAGAAAGAGGTTTGAACAATGCATACACATATCCAAATACAGAAAGAGGTTTGAACAATGCAATGAATGCATACACATATCCAAATACAGAAAGAGGTTTGAACAATGCATACACATATCCAAATACAGAAAGAGGTTTGAACAATGCATACACATATCCAAATACAGAAAGAGGTTTGAACAATGCATACACATATCCAAATACAGAAAGAGGTTTGAACAATGCATACACATATCCAAATACAGAAAGAGGTTTGAACAATGCATACACATATCCAAACAGAAAGAGGTTTGAACAATGCATACACATATCCAAATACAGAAAGAGGTTTGAACAATGCATGCACATATCCAAATACAGAAGGGTTGAACAATGCATACACATATCCAAATACAGAAAGAGGTTTGAACAATGCATACACATATCCAAATACAGAAAGAGGTTTGAACAATGCATACACATATCCAAATACAGAAAGAGGTTTGAACAATGCATACACATATCCAAATACAGAAAGAGGTTTGAACAATGCAATGAATGCATACACATATCCAAATACAGAAAGAGGTTTGAACAATGCATACACATATCCAAATACAGAAAGATGTTTGAACAATGCAATGAATGCATACACATATCCAAATACAGAACATGGTTTGAACAATGCATACACATATCCAAATACAGAAAGAGATTTGAACAATGCATACACATATCCAAATACAGAAAGAGGTTTGAACAATGTATACAGATATCCAAATACAGAAAAAGGTTTGAACAATGCATACACATATCCAAATACAGAAAGAGGTTTGAACAATGCATACACATATCCAAATACAGAAAGAGGTTTGAACAATGCATACACATATCAGAATACAGAAAGAGGTTTGAACAATGCATACACATATCCAAATACAGAAAGAGGTTTGAACAATGCATACACATATCCGAATACAGAAAGAGGTTTGAACAATGCATACACATATCCGAATACAGAAAGAGGTTTGAACAATGCATTCACATATCCGAATACAGAAAGAGGTTTGAACAATGAATTCACATATCCAAATACAGAAAGAGGTTTGAACAATGCATTCACATATCCGAATACAGAAAGAGGTTTGAACAATGCATACACATATCCAAATACAGAACAATGCATTCACATATCCAAATACAGAGAGATTTGAACAATGCATTCACATATCCAAATACAGAGAGGTTTGAACAATGCATTCACATATCCAAATACAGAAAGCGGTTTGAACAATGCATTCACATATCCAAATACAGAAAGAGGTTTGAACAATGCATACACATATCCAAATACAGAAAGAGGTTTGAACAATGCAATGAATGCATACACATACCCAAATACAGAAAGAGGTTTGAACAATGCATACACATATCCAAATACAGAAAGAGGTTTTAACAATGCATACAAATATCCAAATACAGAAAGATGTTTGAACAATGCAATGAATGCATACACATATCCAAATACAGAAAGGGGTTTGAACAATGCAAACAATGCATACACATATCCAAATACAGAAAGAGGTTTGAACAATGCATACACATATCCAAATACAGAAAGAGGTTTGAACAATGCAATGAATGCATACACAAATCCAAATACAGAAAGAGGTTTGAACAATGCAATGAATGCATACACATATCCAAATACAGAAAGTGGTTTGAACAATGCATACATATATCCAAATACAGAAAGAGGTTTGAACAATGCAATGAATGCATACACATATCCAAATACAGAAAGAGGTTTGAACAATGCAATGAATGCATACACATATCCAAATACAGAAAGAGGTTTGAACAATGCATACACATATCCAAATACAGAAAGAGGTTTGAACAATGCATACACATATACAAATACAGAAAGAGGTTTTATCAATGCATACACATATCCAAATACAGAAAGATGTTTGAACAATGCAATGAATGCATACACATATCCAAATACAGAAAGATGTTTGAACAATGCAATGAATGCATACACATATTCAAATACAGAAAGAGGTTTGAACAATGCATTCACATATCCGAATACAGAAAGAGGTTTGAACAATGCATACATATATCCAAATAGAGAAAGAGGTTTGAACAATGCATACACATATCCAAATAGAGAAAGAGGTTTGAACAATGCATTCACATATCCGAATACAGAAAGAGGTATGAACAATGCATACACATATCCAAATACAGAAAGAGGTTTGAACAATGCATACACATATCCAAATGCAGAAAGAGGTTTGAACAATGCATACAAATATCCAAATACAGAAAGAGGTTTGAGCAATGCATTCACATATCCGAATACAGAAAGAGGTTTGAACAATGCATTCACATATCCAAATACAGAAAGAGGTTTGAACAATGCATACACATATCCGAATAGAGAAAGAGGTTTGAATAATACATACACATATCCAAATACAGAAAGAGGTTTGAACAATTCATTCACATATCCAAATACAGAAAGAGGTTTGAACAATGCATACACATATCCAAATACAGAAAGAGGTTTGAACAATGCATTCACATATCCAAATTCAGAAAGAGGTTTGAACAATGCATACACATATCCAAATACAGAAAGAGGTTTGAACAATGCATACACATATCCGAATACAGAAAGAGGTTTGAACAATGCATACACATATCCAAATACAGAAAGAGGTTTGAACAATGCATTCACATATCCAAATACAGAAAGAGGTTTGAAAAATGCATACACATATCCAAATACAGATAGAGGTTTGAACAAGGCATACACATATCCGAATACAGAAAGGGGTTTGAACAATGGATACACATATCCAAATACAGCAAGATGTTTGAACAATGCATTCACATATCCGAATACAGAAAGTGGTTTGAACAATGCATACACATATCCAAATACAGAACAATGCATTCACATATCCAAATACAGAAAGAGGTTTGAAAATTGCATACACATATCCAAATACAGAAAGAGGTTTGAACAATGCATACACATATCCAAATACAGAAAGAGGTTTGAACAATGCAATGAATGCATACACATATCCAAATACAGCAAGAGGTTTGAACAATGCATTCACATATCCGAATACAGAAAGAGGTTTGAACAATGCATTCACATATCCGAATACAGAAAGTGGTTTGAACAATGCATACACATATGCAAATACAGAACAATGCATTCACATATCCAAATACAGAAAGAGGTTTGAACAATGCAATGAATGCATACACATATCCAAATACAGAAAGAGGTTTGAACAATGCAATGAATGCATACACATATCCAAATACAGAAAGAGGTTTGAACAATGCATACACATATCCAAATACAGAAAGAGGTTTGAACAATGCAATGAATGCATACACATATCCAAATACAGAAAGAGGTTTGAACAATGCATACACATATCCAAATACAGAAAGAGGTTTGAACAATAATGCATACACATATCCAAATACAGAAAGAGGTTTGAACAATGCATACACATATCCAAATACAGAAAGAGGTTTGAACAATGCATACACATATCCAAATACAGAAAGAGGTTTGAACAATGCATACACATATCCAAATACAGAAAGAGGTTTGAACAATGCATACACATATCCAAATACAGAAAGAGGTTTGAACAATGCATACACATATCCAAATACAGAAAGAGGTTTGAACAATGCATACACATATCCAAATACAGAAAGAGGTTTGAACAATGCATTCACATATCCAAATACAGAAAGAGGTTTGAACAATGCATACAGATATCCGAATACAGAAAGAGGTTTGAATAATGCATACACATATCCAAATACAGAAAGAGGTTTGAACAATGCATACACATATCCAAATATAGAAAGAGGTTTGAACAATGCATTCACATATCCAAATACAGAAAGAGGTTTGAACAATGCATACAGATATCCGAATACAGAAAGAGGTTTGAATAATGCATACACATATCCAAATACAGAAAGAGGTTTGAACAATGCATACACATATCCAAATATAGAAAGAGGTTTGAACAATGCATTCACATATCCAAATACAGAAAGAGGTTTGAACAATGCATACAGATATCCGAATACAGAAAGAGGTTTGAATAATGCATACACATATCCAAATACAGAAAGAGGTTTGAACAATGCATACACATATCCGAATACAGAAAGAGGTTTGAATAATGCATACACATATCCAAATACAGAAAGAGGTTTGAACAATGCATTCACAAATCCAAATACAGAAAGAGGTTTGAACAATGCATACACATATCCAAATACAGAAAGATGTTTGAACAATGCAATGAATGGATACACATATCCAAATACTGAAAGAGGTTTGAACAATGCATTCACATATCCGAATACAGAAAGAGGTTTGAACAATGCATTCACATATGCGAACACAGAAAGAGGTTTGAACAATGCATACACATATCCAAATACAGAAAGAGGTTTGAACAATGCATTCACATATCCAAATACTAAAAGAGGTTTGAACAATGCATTCACATATCCGAATACAGAAAGAGGTTTGAAAAATGCATTCACATATCCAAATACAGAAAGAGGTTTGAACAATGCATACACATATCCAAATATAGAAAGAGGTTTGAACAATGCATTCACATATCCAAATACAGAAAGAGGTTTGAACAATGCATACAGATATCCGAATACAGAAAGAGGTTTGAATAATGCATACACATATCCAAATACAGACAGAGGTTTGAACAATGCATACACATATCCAAATACAGAAAGAGGTTTCAATAATGCATTCACAAATCCAAATACAGAAAGAGGTTTGAACAATGCATACACATATCCAAATACAGAAAGATGTTTGAACAATGCAATGAATGCATACACATATCCAAATACAGAAAGAGGTTTGAACAATGCATACACATATCCGAATACAGAAAGAGGTTTGAACAATGCATACACATATCCAAATACAGAAAGAGTTTTGAACAATGCATACACATATCCAAATACAGAAAGAGGTTTGAACAATGCATTCACATATCCAAATACAGAAAGAGTTTTGAACAATGCATACACATATCCAAATACAGAAAGAGGTTTGAAAAATGCATTCACATATCCAAATACAGAAAGAGGTTTGAACAATGCATTCACATATCCGAATACAGAAAGAGATTTGAACAATGCATTCACATATCCGAATACAGAAAGAGGTTTGAACAATGTATACAGATATCCAAATACAGAAAGAGGTTTGAACAATGCATTCACATATCCGAATACAGAAAGAGGTATGAACAATGCATACACATATCCAAATGCAGAAATAGGTTTGAACAATGCATACACATATCCAAATACAGAAAGAGGTTTGAACAATGCATTCACATATCCAAATACAGAAAGAGGTTTGAACAATGCATACACATATCCAAATACAGAAAGAGGTTTGAACAATGCATTCACATATCCCAATACAGAAAGAGGTTTGCACAATGCATTCACATATCCGAATACAGAAAGTGGT
Source organism: Archivesica marissinica (assembly GCA_014843695.1). Lineage (NCBI taxonomy): Eukaryota > Metazoa > Mollusca > Bivalvia > Venerida > Vesicomyidae > Archivesica > Archivesica marissinica. Next base: position 41,176,226 of record CM026386.1, read on the forward strand.
TTGAACAATGCATTCTCATATCCGAATACAGAAAGAGGTTTGAACAATGCATTCTCATATCCGAATACAGAAAGAGGTTTGAACAATGAATTCACATATCCAAATACAGAAAGAGGTTTGAACAATGCATTCACATATCCAAATACAGAAAGAGGTTTGAACAATGCATACACATATCCAAATACAGAAAGAGGTTTGAACAATGCATTCACATATCCCAATACAGAAAGAGGTTTGCACAATGCATTCACATATCCGAATACAGAAAGTGGTTTGAACAATGCATTCTCATATCCGAATACAGAAAGAGGTTTGAACAATGCATTCTCATATCCGAATACAGAAAGAGGTTTGAACAATGAATTCACATATCCAAATACAGAAAGAGGTTTGAACAATGCATTCACATATCCGAATACAGAAAGAGGTTTGAACAATGCATACACATATCCAAATACAGAACAATGCATTCACATATCCAAATACAGAGAGATTTGAACAATGCATTCACATATCCAAATACAGAGAGGTTTGAACAATGCATTCACATATCCAAATACAGAAAGCGGTTTGAACAATGCATTCACATATCCAAATACAGAAAGAGGTTTGAACAATGCATTCACATATCCGAATACAGAAAGAGGATTAGAGTCTTATATAATTGTTAAGTCGTGATAGCGCAGTGGATGCGCGTTCGCTTCAGGTGCGAAAGGTCCGGAGTTCGAGCCCCACTGGAGCCGTTACGATTGTGCCCTTAGGCAAGGCAATTAAATTCCACGTTGCCTCTTCTCTCTCCCTCGTGGCGATGGATTCCATCAGGAATGAGGTCTCGAGAGTGATTTATATAAGTTAAAATAACTTGTTTCGCAATCGAGCTAAAATAAATTTGTATAAACTAACGTTAATATAATTGTTCTCATCAAAAGTAGTATTATTTAACTTAATTTTCACTTAATAATAGTTACTGATCCTCTGTTGAACTAGTTATTGCATTGTGTTCATTTGCAACATTCTCCTGTCATATGTCATATGTTAAATAAAAGGCTACATTTTATATTGCATGCGTCAAATTTAGCAAATGTTTGCATACGTATTTATGGAACGCCGTAGCTGCATATTAATGGACTGTGAATATTATCAACGTACTATTACGGTATCATATGGTATAACATAGGATGCTATTAACACATTAGTTGTTTCCATTGTAACAATTATTTACTGTCATACTGTCTTGGTTCTGTTTTCACATTCTTAGTTATACGTAAATGTATATGAATTTCAGCTTTCTTGAAATAAGCACTATTTTTGTGGTTTATAAATTTCAACGTTCATAGTAGTAGTATTAAATGATACATGCTTAGCTATTAAGACCACCGCCGAAATACGCTACTATTATACAATATTTGATCTAGGGTCATTTTTCACTTACTTCAAATGATATATAATTTTAATGAATTTGATGAAATAAATATATTCCTCTATGTAAATACAATACTATGTGAGTAGTATAAATTCGACCGAACGTGCAAACAACATAGATCCAAAACACCTCGTCTGACCAGGATCTATGTTGTTTGCTATTCAGACAAGTGTTTTGTTTGCTCCACTATCCCAATAGCAAAGAGCATAGACCCTAATCAGAAGGCATGTTATGTGCCGTCTGATCTGGCTGTATGCTGTCTGCAAAAGTGAGATTCTCTAGATTTCACATATCGGTGTGGATAGAACAACGTGAGATACCATGTCATGATAATTTGCTATGTATATTTGTTATGTATATTTTTTGTATTGTACATAGGTGCGACGATAATAAAATTAAGTCCATTTCAAATACGAGATCATATTAAACAAAATGAAATGTCGAAGTGTCCCGTTTTATATGCAATATTATTAAAAAGAATGTCTTTAAACTAAGAACAAATCGTATGAAAACATTACGTGACTAACAATAATGAATGTATATGTATGCTATCATACTAATATGTATTATCACAAAAAGACAAGTGGGTTTCGCTCTTTGCCAATATAGCTTCTTAGTTGCTTTATCGTTGCTTTAAATAACACGATGTCAACCTGTTATTAATGTAATTTGTGTATATTACATTTTGTTTCTCATGTCATGTATACTAGTATGCATGTATATTGTATTGCCAAAGGCAAGGTTATTGTCGATTTTGCAATAAAGCATATTCTCTGTATTAATAAAACATACTAAAAGTGATGTAGCACATTAATATCATTGGTGTTATGATTTTGCTACGAAGGGGCCGAATACAAAAGACTAACCTAGTCATAATAAGGTTATAAAATTATATTTGTTCAAGTACATTAAAACTGTTAAAAATGACTTTCTTGACTACAAAGCTTATGTAACACTGATTTTGTAACGAATAATAATAATTTTAGAAATCAGTTTGAACATGAATATATCATTAAGGGGATAAATAAAGGGCATATTCGTAGCTAGGTCATTCGTGAAAGCACACTATTCAGGATTCCCTAGGTCTGAATGTTTGTCTGCTGCGCCACCTCTGTTGCCAATTGAAAACGGTTGGAGCCAATTTGAACAAAATTGGAGCCAACTAAGAGCCATATAGTTCACAGATAAATATTTGAAGCCATCATGTATTTGACGAAACATGTTGTGCAAAAAAGGTGGAATATTTTCGCAAATTCACAAAAATTAGCATCAGTATTTGCTTTTATGGTGCAATTGGCGCCCGACAGCGTGGACTCTGCTATATCGGAGCTTATTCTATGAGCTAAAATCCAATCTTACACCTAAAAACACCTTTACTTTTATTTTATGTTTTAGTGCGAATATTAGTGGCCGATCATACCGTTCATACCCCACCCCCACTGAGAGCCCCTCACATTCATGTTGTGGACCTCATTACTACCATTCAATACACACTTGAAGAACTAGTGCGCATTAAACAATTTAGTTCACGTTAATTGGTTTAAACTTTATTTATTTTACAACGATTGCGAGGCCATTTTTAACAACTTATATTAATCGCTCTCGTTGGCGCAGATGAAAGCGTAAATGTGGTCATTCGTGTGGGAGGAAACCGGAGTACCCGGAGAAAACCCACCTGTCCGATCTGGCGACCACAGTACCATCTGACATACTTCCCGGTCCGAGGATCGAACACAGGTTGCATTGGTGAGAAGCGAGCGTTCGATTAGCTCGGTGGTTAAAGTTCACGTTAATTAATCACCATGTCAATGGACATTAGACATGAAATTCATGTAAATCTTCTTCATTTGATAACAAATATTTGCAAGAGCATATTCCTACATCTTCAGCCAGGAGGTTGTATATACGTAAATAGGCAGAAGAATGTAGTCCCAAAAACTAATATAGTTCTTTTTTTTAGTATTTTTCTTTTTGGTAAAAATGCATTTTCATGACAGACATAGTATAGGTTTTGTGTCTTTTGAGAAATTATGTGACTTGAGAAGACTTCAGACTAGTTGATGTGTAGAAAATGTGTGGTATAAGAATTCAGGCCATTGCAAACTGAACGTTGTTATATTTTATTATTTGGCGGAGGAATATAGTGTGTAAACACAGTGACGTTTTTCACAGGTGAGCACCTGGTTGTGGAAGAGCTTTGCTCTTTTAGAGTTTCATTTGAATACGTCTTCACAGTGGATATGGTATCAGAAGAAATGGAAGATTGGAAATATAAATGAACTGTATGCTTTTACTTTTTACAATGTATTTAATAGGCAATTAATTTGTTGTTTTACAACCAGAATCAGAATCTATTCTTTTTCAGGAACTATTTGCCATCACTGACTCGTTTCCACAAGTGCAGATTTCTTTCCGCGGATTTGTTTTCAAATTCATATACGTAGAATGGTCGTAGTTACCCATATACAGTATATTAAAGCACATAAAGGACATGCTAAGTGCTAAATCTAAGCACATTTATATATGTCTGTTCTATTCTTATTACCTGGCATATGCGTAATGCATATTGGTACATGCCATTTCTGAACGTAATTCTAACAGCAACAATGATAAATATAATGTGTTATTATACCACGTGTGTACTCAATGCAACATTTCCATAGGCAAACAGTCAATATTATTTACTGTTCGCACACGATCAGTCAATATTTTCGATAATGTTGACTGCATTTGGCTTCCGGTCTGAATCAGTAAAACGCTCATTGGGATATTGCTAATAAAAGCGTCTCGCTTAATAAGTAGACGCTTATTGAAATTCATGTATAAAAGCTACTAGATACGTAACAAAGAAATATCAGCTATTATTTCACTGATAAGTTTCTGTATTTCTGTATTTCATTGGAAAGTATAAAATAAAGAAACGTATTCTCATCATGGGCGTAGCTTGGCTGGAATCGATGTGTAGGCCAACATAAATCTTAAGACGGGAGGGGGTCCGGGGGTCGTCCCCAGGTAAACTATTTATAGCGTATATAATTTAATCCTGGCTTCCCGATTTTTGTTGCAGATTTGGCATTTTTATGTTTTCGATTTTTCGGGGGAAAGTGTAGGCCACGGCCTACACGGCCTATAGGAAGCTACGCCAATGCTCATTAGTTCACCGCAGAAAGACACCAAAAAGGCAGCCCAAATAACAACCGTAAAGCCATAACTTCATACCAATCACGCCGAACCAAACTATTTGAAAACGGACTACATTATAAGCTATTCTCATATCTCAGACTCAAGCTCCTGTGATTTGACTGCTTGAATCTGAGATTTACACCCAGCTAAACCAATCAGAAGTCTGGGATTGGACAAAGGTTTATAACCTCTATGTTCGAATTCATACACATTTGGCTTTCCACACGTGATAAAATACCGTTTGGGTTACAGTTTTCAGAAATAGCTTCTATATATGTATAGGCTACTACTTTAAAGAGAACGATTTCAAGATTACGGGATTGACTCTATATCCGGTTCCGGGTAATGGGCTCTCTAAACCCGATTCCTGCATACTTGTTTGTAATGAATGAATTGGCTTGATTCATTTGTCGTGTTCTCAGTTAATGTACCCGGTTGTAAAGGTAAATGTTTACCTTAGCAGCATGATGTACCCATTAAGCGTCATAAGGTACACAGACAAAGATGAAACACGGGAAACCTATTGATTGATCGAGATATATATAGTGCGGACATGTGTCACACGGTACACAGTAAACACACACTATAGCCCATATCCGTGATTTACTGCTTTGGCGCTAAAATTAATGTACTAGATATTGACCCAAATAGCTAAATATACAGTAACAAATGATTTACATTAACATAAAAATATTTTTAATGGTAAATATACAGTAAAAAATTATTTACATTAACATATGGTAAATATACAGTAACAAATTATTTACATTAACATAAAAAAAAAATTATGGTAAATATACAGTAACAAATTATTTACATCAACATAATTTATGGTAAATATACAGTAACACATTATTTAAATATGGTAAATATACAGTAACTAATTATTTACATTAACATATGGTAAATATACAGTAACCAAGTATTTACATTAGCATATGGTAAATATACAGTAACACATTATTTAAATATGGTAAATATACAGTAACTAATTATTTACATTAACATATGGTAAATATACAGTAACACATTATTTAAATATGGTAAATATACAGTAACTAATTATTTACATTAACATATGGTAAATATACAGTAACCAAGTATTTACATTAGCATATGGTAAATATACAGTAACACATTATTTAAATATGGTAAATATACAGTAACTAATTATTTACATTAACATATGGTAAATATACAGTAACACATTATTTAAATATGGTAAATATACAGTAACTAATTATTTACATTAACATATGGTAAATATACAGTAACCAAGTATTTACATTAGCATATGGTAAATATACAGTAACACATTATTTAAATATGGTAAATATACAGTAACTAATTATTTACATTAACATATGGTAAATATACAGTAACCATGTATTTACATTAGCATATGGTAAATATACAGTAACCATGTATTTACATTAGCATATGGTAAATATACATTAAACAAATTATTTACATTAACATATGGTAAACATACAGTAACAAAATTATTTACATTGACATATGGTAAATATACAATAACTAATTATTTACATTGACATATACAGTAACTAATTATTTAAATATGGTAAATATACAATAACAAATTATTTACATTAACATATGGTAAATATACAGTAACTAATTATTTAAATATGGTAAATATACAATAACTAATTATTTACATTAACATATGGTAATATACAGTAACTAATTATTTACATTAACAAATGGTAAATATACATTAAACAAGTATTTACATTGACATATGGTAAATATACAGTAACAAATTATTTACATTAACATATGGTAAATATACAATAACTAATTATTTACATTAACATATGGTAAATATACAGTAACAAATTATTTAATTATGGTAAATATACAGTAACAAATTATTTACATTAACATATGGTAAATATACAGTAACTAATTATTTACATTAACATATGGTAAATATACAGTTACCAATTATTTACATTAACATATGGTAAATATACAGTAACTAATTATTTACATTAACATATGGTAAATAGTACATGTCACGATGGATAATTTGCACGACACATTTATACATGCTTACATGCACGATTGTATATTGCTAACATTACATAGTACATGTATTAACAATATACATAATTCAGAATATCGCAAGTCATACAAACATGATCACATTGATAAAACAATGTACATATACATAAATATGACGACAGCAATTCACTATCAACACTGTCAATATATCTAATTAAATATGTAACACTAAAGCAAATAGTTATATGTGATAATATGTGATAATATAGAAGAAGTATGCTTTAATAACATATGCATGCCATGTTGACTTACTTTAAATGCTTTTATGTTTTATAAGTAACACACCAAACATCTTTCATGCAATTATTAAGAATGTATTACGTAAATATTAAATTTATTATTAGTATATAAATCAAACTATTTTATTATATAGATTAATATTCTGAAAACTAAAATATATAACAAATTGGACTTTAATTTACATTTAATTGATATTAAGACAAGATAAGTAATGTTTTTATTAATGTGACATGTGATCGTTTTATTTGTTAGTTCGGGTTTTACGGCTGCATCCGCACCATTTTGGGCTATATCGTCGGCGGGCAGTTTATCTAACACCTTTCCTGGGCAGGCTCCAGCTCCGGTTTACTTGTACTTGGGTGCACCAAACTCCGTACGAAACTGCAAACTTTTTCATATAAATGAGACACGGCCTGAGCTGGGCTCGAACCCGTGACCATCAGATGATAGGTTTCAGTGGTATAACAGTCAGCGTAACCACTCAACCACATGGGCGGACTTAGTGACATGTGCATTCAGTTTATAAGTACAGTATCTCAACAATATATACAGTAGTACCAGTAGCACAGTCGACCTATAAGTCACCCTAAACTAATAAATCAATTATTTACAATGGTTAATATGATATTAAAGTATCTATATATACTAGAGGACATACGTTTAAAGTTTAAACTTATTTACAACGATTGCGAAGCAAGTCCTAACAACTTATATTAATCACTCTCGTTGGCGCGGGTGAAAGCGTATATGTGGTCATTCGTGTGGGAGGAAACCTGAGTACCCGGAGAAAACCCACTTGTCCAATCTGGCGAACACCGTACCATCTCACATACTTCTCGGCCCGAGAACCGCTGCGCTAATCGGACAACTAGAGGACATAGAAAACGCACACCTACATTATATACTAGAGGACATAGAAAACGCACACCTACATTATATACTAGAGGACATAGAAAACGCATACCTACATTATATACTAGAGGACATAGAAAACGCACACCTACATTATATACTAGAGGACATAGAAAACGCGCACCTACATTATATGTATACTAGAGGACATAGAAAACGCACACCTACATTATATACTAGCGGAAATAGAAAACGCACACCTACATTATATGCTAGATGACATAGAAAACGCGCACCTACATTATATGTATACTAGAGGACATAGAAAACGCACACCTACATTATATACTAGAGGACATAGAAAACGCGCACCTACATTATATGTATACTAGAGGACATAGAAAACGTACACCTATATTATATGATTATTATTACATGAACACGAAATACGAAGGATTCCAAACAGATCCAAACAAAACACAAACTGAACAACTAAACTAAAAATAATACAAAATGTTTAAAACTATGTATTTATATAGTTATTGTTTTTCATGTAAAAACACATTTATCCGAAGTGTGCGTTTTCTATAGCCTCTAGTATATGTAACACGACAGACAATTTACAGACATCAACATATAAACGAAGCCATTTAGCTACCATGCAGTGCATAAGTAGTCGCCAAATCTATCCCACCTCCATAGATATTACTGGGACTACATAGAGATTTAGGTTAATATACTATTATATCTCCATGCAAACGACAGCCATTTATCTACCATGCAGTGGATAGGTAGTTGCCATATCTATCCCACCTTCATAGATATTACTGGGACTTCATAGAGATTTAGGTTAATATACTATTATATCTCCATACAAACGACAGCCATTTAGCTATCATGCAGTGGATATGTAGTCGCCATATCTGTCCCACCTCCATAAACATTACTGGGACTTCATAGAGATTTAGGTTAATATACTATTATATCTCCATACAAACGACAGCCATTTAGCTATCATGCAGTGGATATTTAGTCACCATATCTATACCACCTCCATATATATTACTGGGCCTACATGAGGTTATGAACATTGGTTTGGCTACTATATTGTCAATGTATGTTGTATTGGTAATCGCGACAAGAGATGCTTCTATGAGGGAATGAGTAAATATATACAAAACTGAGGAGTAGTAGCTAATTGTCAAATTAAAATGTTATTAAAAAATTTATATTAACTTGTGAAATTCGATACAAGCACTAGCGCGCAACTAATATGTTTTGAGAGACTAATTATCAACGATAATCTTGTAATTATTATTAAATAATTTAATCACAAGAAATAGTTTGAATGTGTGAATCGATAGAGAAGGTGAATATCCTTATGTTACACGTGTGATATAACAATTCGAGAATCTGACTCTAGCGGACGAGAACACGATTCCGGGTTTTGTCTTTGATATATCTAAGATCAGATATATCAGCAACGAGACGGAATTCCAAGAAATTGTTGAGAGCGAGAGAGAGAGAGAGAAGAGAAAAGAAGAGAAGAGAAGAGAAGAGAAGAGAGAGGGTAGTTTCTGCAAACTCGGTCGACACATTCAAATCCAGATTACACCGCCACTGGAATGTAACACAGGGCACAGGAGGCTCGGCCTAAATCTTAAATTCCCATAAAAATTAAGCTTTGTATAAGCTTTGTTGAATACATGTCAAAATGAAATAAAATGGCACCTTTATTGGGAACTAATCAAAGTTTACATATATGTGTATTACTCCTGTCTGTGTTGTCGTGCCATTGAATTAGCGTGACCGTCGGGATGCGTGACCGTCGGGAAAACATGTACACATATTTAATACACGTTGTTGCACATGTGATAAAGAAGATTCATACCTCGTTTACATTTAGAATGAACAGTGTTATTAAGCCCACCAGAGGCTCGCGTTTATTTATCGTCGCTACCGGTTGCCTATATGAGCCACACCACTTGAAGATATTAGATCTAGGTCTCTCCTCCACAAGCTCACGGCAGAAACATGGGTCAAGGACTTCGATGACGGAAACTGCGCCATCGGAATCGCGTGACTCTATACATATAGAATATCTTACTACTAACGTCCTTACTTGGCGAGACAGCAACACCTATTGTGAATTGTTACTGTTACTGTCTCTTATAATTCATTGAGTGGCAATGTACATCGATATGTTTTTATTATATTGAATTGTGTTTGTTGTACATTGATGAGACGTAAATAAAGAATAAAATCGAGTCTCTTGTAACTCTGAATTGAGTGGCAATGTACTTTTTAATATGTAAACTATATTCTATGTTTGTTATATGCTGTACATTGATGAGACTGAAATAAAGAATAAAATATAGTGCTGGCGGCGGCGGATAGTTGGTTTTCTTTTACCCGGCTTCTTATAGGGGACGGTGGGACGCAGACTTCTTGATGACGTGAGGACCCCAGAGAAGTAACCGGAACCATTATTGCCGCTGTGAGCTGACACACCGTGGATGATATGACCCTACAAGGGACCCCTTCGAAGGATGGATACAGGATTTGTCACTCTGAGAAGAACGAAGATGCCTTTCCAGTTGTCAACATTAGCAACTTAGATGACAGTATTAAAGAAATTTAGAAACCAGTCGCCCAAATGCCTCGACTATAAAGAAAACTATATCGTTCATTCGAGATTTTTGGAGGATAGTGCAATGATACAGACATAAACTCATTCTAGAGTATCCTCTGGTTCTTTTACGTACACGGTGTAAAGCACCGACACGAGACCTCGGTTTAAAGTTCCATCTGAAATACTTTATCTGAAATACGATAATATCTTTAAAACTCAATATGTAAGATGGAATAAGCCAACAGAAACATAGAAATCTGAGTGTATATATATATATATATATACATACATAATAGATCAGCTTCCACGTATTGCTGAATACTGTACTTAATTTTTTTAATTTAAACTTTATTTATTTTACAACGATCGCCAAACAAGTTTTAACAACTTATATTATTCACTCTCGTTGGCGCGGATGAAAGTGTAAATGTGATCATTCGTGTGGGAGGAAACCAGCATGTCCGATCTGGCGACAACCATACCATCTCACATACTTACTGGTCCGGGGATCGAACCCGGGTTGCATTGGTGAGAAGCGAGTCTATTTACTAATACTGTACTTATCATGTAGTCTTTAATTAATATGTTTCTATGTCATTGTATATCTATTTGTATTAGTTTCCCTCTTAAAATAAAGTCTTTATTATTATTATTATTATTATCCATGGATTACCAGTACAATGAGTTAACCACTGGACAACAGATCCAGAGGATCGCATATGTCACATGTAGTCCAGCAAAATATCGCCCACAGCACCTCAACCCACCACAAATTGCAACAGAAAGTTTTTATACATTTTTGTCATCAGGAAGGTCACTAGAATGACATACTAAAAATCTACCAAAATCTACACAGGCGAAGTTAGTTATTTTCACCCAAATCCAAGATGGCCGCCGTAAAACCTTATTTTTCGATATCTTCGCTTCTAATGAACATTTTCTCATTATGTTAAGTTCTAAATTAGGGTTTTTAATAACAATGAATATGCTGACATACATGGCTTGCACATTGAAATAATATTTATTTTGCATTCATCCAATTTATGTAACAAAATACCATTTTTTACAACAAAATACCATTTTTTACCCCGAAAAAACCCCATTAACTATCATATCTATCACTTGACTGACATGTCGTTTACCAAACTTTGCAATATAGAGCAAGAACACATACATGTAGGTCACATAAAATCCCACATGAGACAACAGAACAAAGAGAGACATAGACCTACTGTTTAAACAATGATAAAATGTACGATATAACATACTAGTATATCAAAATGTCACTAAAACGATGACAAATCTGGATGATGGCCAATTACATGTCATCCTCATCATCTCCGACATCTTCGGCGATTTGGGTAGTCATGTTTGAGCATATACCCCTACACTCTCCACATGCAGTGGAACAATCAAGTCCTGCTTTGCGACATGTGCAACGTAGAGTTTCACATCCTGACTTACAGTTACATCGTTCAACTTCAAGTAGTGTTTTGGGAGCCACTTCAAGATCACATTGCAATGGCAGCAATTTCCCATCCTGCACAGCCCAGCCATAGACACAAGGAGACAAGTTTGGAACTCCCTTCCATACCTGAACTTGGTGAAATACACGCAGGCTGTGATACTTGCCTGTTGCTGATGTTGGGGGCAGTGTTTCAGGCTGCACACACTATATGGTGGAGCTACTTTATGGTGGAAACGCTGTAATCTCAGCTTATCAAGGGTGTCTTCCGGGGCACCTTTTAAAATGCTCACAAGACACTTTTCACCAGCACTCACTATCTCCCTCTGGGTTGCAGTTTTATCGAGGAACACACCAGCGTGTAACTGAAAATAAGGGTCATTACGAATAAGCTTCATAACAACCCCTTTCCCAATGCCAAACACCCTTGATGTGGTGTCGCATCCTAATATGGCATGTGCTAATAGAAGATGGTTACAGACTCCCCTTCCCAGGATTCTCTGCACGGTTTTGATGTCCCAACATCGTGTGATATTCTTTTGGGTTGCCTTTGGTTCTGGCCTGTAGAATATGTTATGGGAATCATCCTTGATATGGTAGCAAAGGAGCACAAGGAGGTCTGTGTCATCTCCTACCAAAATTGTTTGACCAGTGGCAGCGCAACCTGCAGCAGTTTGCACAATCAGAAGATCAGCATCGCCATCTGCATGATGTGTTTGACATCCAGCTTGTTGTAGACGGTCACTTAGCAAGTTTATAAATGTCTGCTTATTGTGCTTGTTCGACAACAAATCATCCTTCTTTGATTTCAATACCATGTCACTCGAGAACTCCACAGTTGCTCCTACTCGTCCACCTGTTCGTCTCTGCTGAGCACTGTCCTTCGTGGACAGTTCTTCTCCATATCCATCAAACACAATTACTGCGTGTCCATATTTTCTAGTGACATAGTATGTGTATTGTTTGCATAAGAGATTGTACGTTGTTCCACTTGACCATTGTATTCGGTGCAGAAGGGCACCCCCATCCAAAACATATTGACTGTCGCCAATTGGTTTAGAAACTGTTTCAGGCATCAGAGTCCACAGATCATCTGCCAGGGCTGGTTTATTGGCAGCCCGCATTACATATTTAGCTTCAAAATGGATGTTGAGTAACTGCAAAGTTCAAACTGGAATATATCTTGCAGCTGATCAGTCCGTGCTCCCGCAGTGATAAGCCTTTGAAACAATAACATGGGGTCGATGTGGATTGTTTCATTGTGGATTTTGACAGATGATGCACTCGGTGTCACTACTTGATCCTTCTTCTTGAATGTGTAATCAAGAACTGACTTGTTCAACATTGATGTCAGGATTTTGCCTCCTATATCTCTTGTCTTATCAACATTCACTCTGTTGTCAGCGTTCACACCAGTGGCAATACTTCGCAAACTGCTGTTGTCACAGAATGGATTTCGTGACTCCAGGAATGTTAACAGTTCATAAGTGTCACTCATGTCCTTCTCTTGTCTGGCTTTTGTTAAATCTTTGTGTTGATCACTTGTAGTGTAATTAACACCAGTTAGCTGCTGCATTGCGTTGTTCACCTCAGAACAATGTGGATGTGACAGCAGCCACAAAAGCCGTTGTTTCTCTGACATGCCACGTCCTCTGGTCAAACCACCACTCGTTTTCATACTCCTCATCAATACTTGTTCAATCACAAGGTCAGCTGAAAGTCCTGCCCACAATCGATCAGACCTACGCACAACGTGGAGTCCTTCGCTGAACTGTCTGTATACTTATGGGGACGTCTGGGGGAGTTTTGTCATCTGCTGTAAGTAGATATGGAGGCTATTGGTATACAAGTTATGCCCAGAAGCAGCTAAGTATGGTAGCATTTCATGCATAGCTTTCATATGGAGAGCCCAGTTCCCCAGTCGTTCGGCTTTCACGAACTTCGAAGGATTTGCATCATCTCCATGAACTGTAGCCCACAGAGATGCTGTGCGTGAAGTCTGCATGGACTGCTTTCTCATCTGTAGCCTATCTGTGACTCTGATCAATTCCTTGGCTGCACAGGCTTCCTCAACAGTCAACTTTCCTGTCAGAAGACTGTCGTGTAGATTACCTATTTTGTCAAGGTCAGTCAGTGTAGCATCTCCACTCTGATCACTTTGAGTCACTGATGAAGAGGCAGGTTCTTCTTGGACAACACTCTCATCTACCGGTACCATCGTGTGTGATCATGCATGGTGGCTTGATGTGGAACTCTGCAGAAACAATCATAGCATTCAATGCTCCATCAACAAGCAGGAGGCCCCGAACTGCTCGCTGTATTGCCTTCCCATTAAGCATGTGTATGACTGTATTGTTTGCATATATTGTTTCAAGGAGTTCATGCAACCCTGATCCTTTCATAATGTGACCAATACGTCCAATGAAACTCATCAGTGTGTGAAATCCTCCTAACCTCAGCACAATGGAACGTAGTGGATTGTTCTCTGGTGAACTGTGTATCACTTGTACGGCCTTCCACCAAAGTGGCTGATCGAAGGTTACAATCGGTGTTATATTGTAACGCCTAGCATGATCACATATGAACAGAAGAGTTGACTTCACACATGACATGTTACCCGGATCCATGTCTATCATTGGCAGGAAGAATACTGATGATTTTCCTGGATGGTCACCAGTGTGGACCATCTGCATCATGCCAGACCAAGCTGATCTTGGCGAACGCACAGACAATGACACTTTCCACAACTCATCAAGAATAGCTGTTTTGTCATCAGTGAAATCAGAAAGCTTTTCATACAATATGGATTTCAGTCCATTGCATTCTGGCATGAATGGCACTATGTTGACAGTACCAATAGCCGAGATGTCTGCTGCACTGACCACAACACGTGGAATTCGTTGATTATTCTTCGTTGCAGGTGTAATTGTTGCAATCATGCCCATACCATGGAATGTATTCATGCCGTCGATTGTCCTGATATTGTGGTCGACATTATCTGCTGTGCAACTAGGAATATCGGTTCCCTGTGCTTTTGCAGAACTGCGAGCAAACTTCATGACCTCTGAATATGAGCAGCAGAATCCGTGCTTATTTAGTGACTCTACTAGAATGATGGTACGGTAACTACATGTATCTTAACTAAGCATGATTTATAACACCAGTCATATTGGTACCACAGATCACAACGATCTAACCTGAAATGTATTACATGATGAACTCCCGAAATGAAACGCCTTCCAGTTGTCGTTGAAAAACTCGTCAAGCTGCCATCGATTGCAAATTTACAGTTGCTGTGTACCAAATTTATCCATGTAAATTTGATATGTTTGTTAAATGCAAAGGAAATATCACTTCAATGTGCATGGCATATATGTCAACAGATTCGTTGATATTAAAAACCCTAATTTAGAACTTAACATAATGAGAAAATGTTCATTAGAAGCGAAGATATCGAAAAATATGGTTTTACGGCGGCCATCTTGGATTTGGGTGAAAATAACTAACTTCGCCTGTGTAGATTTTGGTAGATTTTTAGTATGTCATTCTAGTGACCTTCCTGATGGCAAAAACGTATAAAAAGGTTCTGTTGCAATTTGTGGTGGGTCCATCTATATATTGACCGGACTAAATGTCAATACAATTTCATGGGATAGTCAAATACCAAGATCGTGTCGTTACCCGTCAATATGTAACATTAATATTATGGTTATAGCTGTTTAATTAATACTTATGGCGCACATTTATTGCATCTCAACTTTACAGACGGATCTGTAGTCCAGTGGTAACACGCTGGACTGGTAATCCAGGGATCGCAGGTTCGACCCCCCGTCTGACCCTAATAAAATTAACAGTATTTCAGATGGGACTTTAAACCGAGGTCTCGTGTCGGTGCTTTACACAGTGCACGTAAAAGAACCAGAGGAGAGTCTGGAATGGATCTCTGTCTGTATCATTGCACGCACGCACGCACGCACGCACGCACGCACGCACGCACCCCACCACCCACCACCACCCACCACACCACACCACCCCCCCACCAGCACGCACGCACGCACGCACGCACGCACGCACGTACGCACGCACGCACGCACGCACGCACATACGCATGTTATCCTTTATGCACTGCTTAGTAAACGAAAATATGGTTTGAAAATGTGTGGTTACTGAACAAACCAATTAATCAAATAAGCTCGTTCGATTCCAGCATGAATGAAAACTAAATAAATTCTTCTAAAACAACACAGATTTAAAACGATAGCAATGAATGACAAGCATAATATTATTGATTAGATAGAAATGAGTTACAAAAATACCTTACGAATGCTGCAAATAGAAACATAGACATACAGTCAAACATGTGTTAGTGGTCACCTCCATTAAGCAGTCAACCTGTATTAAGCAGCCATTTTCTAGATACCAAATATGTTGTTTTATTATACATTCCCCCTCTCGGATTATTAAGCGGCCACCTGTGCTAATCAGCCACCTGTGCTAAGCGGCCACCTGTGCTAAGCAGCCACCTGTGATAAGCAGCCACCTGTGCTAAGCAGTCACCTGTGCTAAGCAGCCACCTATGCTAAGCGGCCACCTGTGCTAAGCAGCCACCTGTGCTAAGCCGACACTTTCTGTCATTGCCTTGACTGGCTGCTAACGACAGGGATGACTGTAACCTAACCGTTGGCATCGATTCAAACAAGAGAATATCCATGAGGCTAACACGATTCATGTTTATTCAACGAGTCCGGAAATAGTTCGGGCGTCCCCCAGGGATGCGAGTCTAACCAAGGACAATACATATATCTTAATCTGATTTGTATCAGTTGCAAGTTTTGTTCAGAATGTCATTGTATTTAATTAGGGGGGTAATTTTAGACCCACCATGAATCATAGATTGTTCGCAAACATGTGACAAATAGCTCAATTAATTAACTTCATAAAACAAACGAGGTGTCTGTAATTTAGTTTGTTTTTTTCAACGTATTTAACTTGGTACATATTTGATAATGGATATCGACAGACGGATCTGTAGTCCAGTGGTTAACACGTTGGACTGGTAATCCAGGAATCACAGGTTCGATCCTTCGTCTGATCCTAATAAAATTAACAGTCTTTCGGATGGGTCTTTAAACAGAGGTCTCGTGTCGGAGCTTTACACCGTGCACGTAAAAGAACCAGAGAAGACTCTGGAATGGGTTTCTGTCTGTATCATTGCACTATCGTCCAAAAATCTAAAATGACTAATCTCTTCAGGAGGTTTCGCTCATATTGGCAACCGGTAGCGACGATAAATAACCGGAAAACGCACATTATGGATATCTGAGTCGGGAGTGTCACCCATCACTACATAATGAGAAACATACGTCAGTTACTGCACCTGCATACTCCCTTTAATATGTAGATCCTCTTTAAGTCGTTTCCTCTGTTTTTATCATTGTTTTCTTTGCACAATATGCTATCATTGTTCTTCCACTTTCTCATCTTATAATTATTAGGATACTATATCTCGACATATAGCCTACAGTACATCCAATGAGTAAACATCTGCAATGTTATCAATTAATAAACATGATTTGGATGCAATCACATTTATCTTAAAGCGACATTACATCATAATAAAGGATGTTTTGGGTAAAATATAATACTAATATGTGTGTGTTTACAAAAATCGAAATAGTCGCTCAGAAACGATAAAATTCCAATAAATTTAAACCGTCGTATACGCGAATTTGTTTATCAACACACGAGATGTAAACACGCACAGCGCGCATGCGTGAAACAACAGAGGATGTAGAAAACAATGTATATATTTTGAACATGAAAGACTATCTATCTATCTTCCTCTAATGTCGAACCCCTTGCGGGGATGTAGAAATTTCCCTAAAAGACTAAGCTAACAGAGGTATGAATCAACATATCAAGTAATTTAATTAAAAGGACAACGTGGGACAAATGGGGACGATGCATTCCGAATGTAAACAAGTGCGGACGATGCGTTCCGGTTGTAAACAAGTCCGTGACCGATCGACTCGGAAAGTCCTACTTTCGGTTTCGAGTTTGTTATATCGCCAAAAAACACTGTTTACCAAATGAACACAAGCATACAAAGTATACTGTTAGAATGTGTAGCAGCATTGCTACCCATATGCAAAAATTGAAATTTTCAAATATCTTTTATTTCATACGATGTAATGCTGCTTTAACGCAACATCTGGTTAGGGGACAACTGTAAAACAAAGGATTCCAACTGAAAGGACCGCTATTCATTTAAGGATAAATCTGCCAGCGAGATACCTCATTATGTATTTGTCCTGATATAAATGTTCACTGTCGGTGTAAGTCGTAATATCATTAAGAGGAAATTAATTGATAACATTTTTTTATTTAAGTTTATTTAACGTCGCTACCTGTTGCCCATTTGAGCGACGGGCAGTTTACCTAACAACACTTTTCCTGGGCAGGCTCCAGCGGTTAACCAGTACTTGGTGCACCAACCTCCGTAAGAAACTGCCAACTTTTGCATATAAATGAGACACGCACGCACGCACGCACGCACGCACGCACGCACGCACGCACGCACGCACGCACGCACGCACGCACGCACGCACGCACGCACGCACGCACGCACGCACGCACGCACGCACGCACGCACGCACGCACGCACGCACGCACGCACGCACGCACGCACGCACGCACGCACGCACGCACGCACGCACGCACGCACGCACGCACGCACGCACGCACGCACGCACGCACGCACGCACGCACGCACGCACGCACGCACGCACGATGACCGGTCAGTGATTGTCACTAACGGCTTCAAGCAACACTGGTGTAGAATGATCAGCTCTTTACTTACCTAGTGATAATACATAATATATTGTTCAAAACAGTTAGGATGAGTGCTTCCGTGGCCGAGTTTTTACGGTAATTCACTACAAGTACATTTCCAATCCCCGCTGCTCGTTCGAATCTCACTGGGGGTGTTCATGTTAGGAAGCTATCTAGCTGACTTGTGGCAGGTCGGTGGTTCTAACCGGGTGCATGCCGGTGCCTAATATACTGCTAGTAGGGGCATCATGGTAATTCCGCCACCATTAACAGCTTGAGATCCACAATAAGACCTAAGTTTAGTGCGACTTTACACCCCCCCCCCTTCCCCAGAAGGTAAAGAAGCCAACACAAGGAAGTAGAGACTGGATTAACGGCACATTTCTGCAGCTCAGTTTCTGGTACACAAACAATATCTCAATGATCCTTGATCCTCCGTAATATACACGTACCGCGACCCTATCCTGACCCGTACCAATAAAGTACACTGTCTATAATTGCATATACAGGACGGCTGTTGAAGATTGAACCCGCACCAACTATAAACCCTCAGACAATCTAAATAGACGTCATTGTTTACTTTCACTGTCCTGTGAGAATACTTAGCCTCGGTCGCTAAGCTTATTACTGGAAATGTCCTTAAAGAAAGCCTTTGAACAAAATACGTGGCAGTGGAACGGATATAAAAACGTTCTAATCGAAGGCGATACGCACCTAGTATCAATAGAAACGCAAGAATGACGAGAATTTGACATCACTATATTGGTTATAAGATTCATTGATTGGACGAAATAATAACAGCTATGGCGACAGGTTTACGACCAGTGCGGGTAAATTAGAATTTCCTTTAAGGAATAAAAAGAAACACATTTATCATACAAGGGTTGTTGGTTTGTCAGGTACAGGTGGCGATTGTTTAATGAGAGGCTGGGTCGCACTATTGTCGTGGGGTGTTTGGGCTTTCTATATATAAAACTATTGGTCCTTTTAGTTGGAATCCTTCGTTTTTACTGTTGTTTTCTAACCAGTTAGATAAATGTGATTAGGCCTAGGACAAGGCATTAGAAATTGAAATTAATAAATTGACCAGAAATGCGATTAAATTGAAACTGTTTTCAAACATAATGAAGCATTTAAATATGTTTTTTCGACATACGGTTAATTGTATTTCTTGAGAACAGACCGTTAACCTAATAAACTGATACATTATAATTAGACATGTATACAAGTATTAGTCTTTGCAGCTTATATCTTATTTCCCATGAAAATGTTACTGGTCATTGTTTACATGTTTCATTATGCTAGTCGATGTTTTAGTTTGTTGAGTGCCTCATGGTAGATTGACGTAAGAGTTCAAATGAGTTCTCTCGTTAACTAAAGTCTATATTATTATTTTTTTTATTTTTTATTTTAAAAAAATAAATATGTTTGCTTACAAAATAAACATATTTGTAGTAAATTTACCTCTTGTTATCTCTTTCTTTATATTCATGTATTACAACTTCCTAACTCAACAGTCAGTGTACAAACAC
>CM026386.1:41197471-41202471 GCA_014843695.1 Archivesica marissinica
GCACGCACGCACGCACGCACGCACGCACGCACGCACGCACGCACGCACGCACGCACGCACGCACGCACGCACGCACGCACGCACGCACGCACGATGACCGGTCAGTGATTGTCACTAACGGCTTCAAGCAACACTGGTGTAGAATGATCAGCTCTTTACTTACCTAGTGATAATACATAATATATTGTTCAAAACAGTTAGGATGAGTGCTTCCGTGGCCGAGTTTTTACGGTAATTCACTACAAGTACATTTCCAATCCCCGCTGCTCGTTCGAATCTCACTGGGGGTGTTCATGTTAGGAAGCTATCTAGCTGACTTGTGGCAGGTCGGTGGTTCTAACCGGGTGCATGCCGGTGCCTAATATACTGCTAGTAGGGGCATCATGGTAATTCCGCCACCATTAACAGCTTGAGATCCACAATAAGACCTAAGTTTAGTGCGACTTTACACCCCCCCCCCTTCCCCAGAAGGTAAAGAAGCCAACACAAGGAAGTAGAGACTGGATTAACGGCACATTTCTGCAGCTCAGTTTCTGGTACACAAACAATATCTCAATGATCCTTGATCCTCCGTAATATACACGTACCGCGACCCTATCCTGACCCGTACCAATAAAGTACACTGTCTATAATTGCATATACAGGACGGCTGTTGAAGATTGAACCCGCACCAACTATAAACCCTCAGACAATCTAAATAGACGTCATTGTTTACTTTCACTGTCCTGTGAGAATACTTAGCCTCGGTCGCTAAGCTTATTACTGGAAATGTCCTTAAAGAAAGCCTTTGAACAAAATACGTGGCAGTGGAACGGATATAAAAACGTTCTAATCGAAGGCGATACGCACCTAGTATCAATAGAAACGCAAGAATGACGAGAATTTGACATCACTATATTGGTTATAAGATTCATTGATTGGACGAAATAATAACAGCTATGGCGACAGGTTTACGACCAGTGCGGGTAAATTAGAATTTCCTTTAAGGAATAAAAAGAAACACATTTATCATACAAGGGTTGTTGGTTTGTCAGGTACAGGTGGTGATTGTTTAATGAGAGGCTGGGTCGCACTATTGTCGTGGGGTGTTTGGGCTTTCTATATATAAAACTATTGGTCCTTTTAGTTGGAATCCTTCGTTTTTACTGTTGTTTTCTAACCAGTTAGATAAATGTGATTAGGCCTAGGACAAGGCATTAGAAATTGAAATTAATAAATTGACCAGAAATGCGATTAAATTGAAACTGTTTTCAAACATAATGAAGCATTTAAATATGTTTTTTCGACATACGGTTAATTGTATTTCTTGAGAACAGACCGTTAACCTAATAAACTGATACATTATAATTAGACATGTATACAAGTATTAGTCTTTGCAGCTTATATCTTATTTCCCATGAAAATGTTACTGGTCATTGTTTACATGTTTCATTATGCTAGTCGATGTTTTAGTTTGTTGAGTGCCTCATGGTAGATTGACGTAAGAGTTCAAATGAGTTCTCTCGTTAACTAAAGTCTATATTATTATTTTTTTTATTTTTAAAATAAATATGGTTGCTTACAAAATAAACATATTTGTAGTAAATTTACCTCTTGTTATCTCTTTCTTTATATTCATGTATTACAACTTCCTAACTCAACAGTCAGTGTACAAACACAATGAGAGACATTACTGGTTTTTCTATTACCTCCCTTGATGGATAAACAGTCAGTGTACAAACACAAAGAGAGACATTACTGGTTTTTCTATTACCTCCCTTGATGGATAAACAGTCAGTGTACAAACACAATGAGAGACATTACTGGTTTTTCTATTACCTCCCTTGATGGATAAACAGTCAGTGTACAAACACAATGAGAGACATTACTGGTTTTTCTATTTCCTCCCTTGATGGATAAAGTCAGATTTATCCCTAAATGTATATTGGTCCTTTTAGTTGGAATCCTTTGTTTTTACTGATGTCGTATAAACAGATGTTGCGTTAGGATAAATGTAGTTTTATCAAATCGTGTTAATTAATTGAACCAATATTTACAGTAAGGTATCCATTGGACATGCTAAAGGATATCTGTCGAGATTTAATA
Source organism: Archivesica marissinica (assembly GCA_014843695.1). Classification (NCBI taxonomy): domain Eukaryota; kingdom Metazoa; phylum Mollusca; class Bivalvia; order Venerida; family Vesicomyidae; genus Archivesica; species Archivesica marissinica. The sequence continues at coordinate 41,199,557 of CM026386.1, forward strand.
ATTTCATAATTATAAGACGAGAATACGGATGAGAATAGAAAACATGTGGTGCAAAGGAAACAGCGATAAAAACAGACTAACCAATTAAGAGGACCAATCTACTATCAGGAGTATTCAGGGGCAGTAACTGACTAATGTTTCTCATTACTCAAGCGACTGCATCGACCTTTTACTTGTCCTGTTTATGTGAACTATGTACACACTGTTAATTCATCCATTCCTGATCTAATCAGAAGTCGATTTGATTTCGCCGGTAAAACATATTCTTAATTGCTCGATATTGCATTTTTCCCTCGTCCGAATCTTAAATATCAGTATTTTAAATATTTGTAGTGCCATGATTAGCGGATTATAAATGGTTCTTACCACGTAAGACGTGGTTCTCACAGACGGGTCTGTAGCCCAGTGGTAACACGTTGGACTGGTAATCCAGGGATCGCAGGATTAATAAAATTAACAGTCTTTCAGATGGGACGTTAAACCGAGGTCTCGTGTCGGTGCTTTACACCGTGCACGTAAAAGAACCAGAGGAGACTCTGGAATGGGTCTCTGTCTGTATCATTGCACTATCCTCCAACATCTAAAATGACTAATATCTTCAGGAGGCGTCGCTCGTATGGGCAACCGGTAGCGACGATAAATAAACGTAATAAAAAAAAAGATAAAAAAAAGACATGGTTCATATTGTAAAATGCTATCTTATCACTGTCATTTGTAGAATGGCTATGTGCAATGTATGTGCTTATATTAATTGAAATGTATGTAATGTACATATGTGATACAGACATAAAGATATATTATTAATAATTTTCTTTTGTTGGAAATATTTAAGTGCTCATATGTGATACAGAAATAAAGATATATTATTTATAATTTTCTTTTGTTGGAAATATTTAGTGCTCATATATGATACAGAAATAACAAGAACAACTAGTACATATAAATATGCGATAGAAGAACGATCTAAAACTCACTCTGCATAATACACGCTCGGATTGAGTGAATGCATATACGTGCATAATACACACCCGGATTGAGTGAATGCATATACGTGCATAATACACGCCCGGATTGAGTGAATGCATATACGTGCATAATACACGCCCGGATTGAGTGAATGCATATACGTGCATAATACACACCCGGATTGAGTGAATGCATATACGTGCATAATACACACCCGGATTGAGTGAATGCATATACGTGCATAATACACGCCCGGATTGAGTGAATGCATATACGTGCATAATACACGCCCGGATTGAGTGAATGCATATACGTGCATAATACACACCCGGATTGAGTGAATGCATATACGTGCATAATACACGCCCGGATTGAGTGAATGCATATACGTGCATAATACACGCCCGGATTGAGTGTATGCATATACGTGCATAATACACGCCCGGATTGAGTGAATGCATATACGTGCATAATACACGCCCGGATTGAGTGAATGCATATACGTGCATAATACACACCCGGATTGAGTGAATGCATATACGTGCATAATACACACCCGGATTGAGTGAATGCATATACGTGCATAATACACACCCGGATTGTGTATTGCGTGTAATGTATTTAAATTATAAAGTGCATAATTTAAAGTAATTAAATGCAAACATGCTGACAATAACATGAACCCCTGTCCAATATATAGAGAATATTAGGTTACTGTCTTATAAATTTTAATTTATTAGGCGAGTCGGAGAAAAAATACAAGGCGAGGCTCAAATTTTAATTTATTAGGCGAGTCGGAGAAAAAATACAAGGCGAGGCTCTCTGCCTCGCCCTGTATTTTTTCTCCGACTCGCCTAATAAATTAAAATGTATAAGACAGTAACCTAATATTCTATTTATCCTACATTCTGAGTGTGCACCCGACACAAAAACAAACAAACTAGCCATGACAGCTTACAAACTTGCTACGCACTTGGTAATATGTTGCGCATTGATATTTATATCCACGGTTAGCCCTATGACGTTACGAAAGCTTTATTAGGCACTGACTAATAAAGCAAACTTTATTAGGCAGGCCGTTTTTGTACGTTATTTCGCATGTAGGTAGGATACAATAGTATATACCACATCCAATGGGAACCAATTATTGTTGCAGAATTTCAACTACGTAAATAGAAAATAGATTGACCTGGGCCATTTCTGGATCCCAGCTCAAGCCTGTATTTATATGCGCACACCACTGAAAGCTTGGAACTAGGAACTTGGAAAAGCAGTAATCACATAAATTCCCATTTGTCCAGAAAATATATGATTTATAATTTTCTTTTGTCGGAACTATGTAGTGCTATACTATGAAGCTGCACATATTAGTACTGTATAAACCATTTGTTTACTTTATTCCCTGCTGTGTGTTGTTTATGTAGCATCGATGCATATTACTTATATATAAAGATGAGGATGGATGTTGTGTTAGGAACGATTTATAACTGATGGTGAATACAAGAAGGGATTATACAATAAGGTTCAACGTATAGGTGGGACTGGCCCGGTCGACCTCCCCACGGCGTGCACATCACAGTCGGGGCACATCTCGCAACAGCAGCGTAGGATTCTGGGATATTCTGCTTGTCGATCTTGCAACAAGGGACACACGCTCCAGCATCGCCGTCTTGCGGAAGTGGTGGAGGTATGGCCAGACTCTGGAGCGACAGAGACGACCAGATGTCTAACTGCCAGATCCGTTTATATGCTGCTATGAGATGACAAACAGCGGAGAGACATGTGATCCTACAGAGGACCCTATTTCGAAAGAAAACAGAGAACCCTCACATAGGACTTGATGAGAAGATACCGCTATAACAGACGGATATGTAGTCCAGTGGTAACACGCTGGACTGGTAATTCAGGGATCGCAGGTTCGATACCCCGTCTGACCCTAATAAAACTAA
>CM026386.1:41209971-41242872 GCA_014843695.1 Archivesica marissinica
ACATATCCTGGTGGCAGATCACTGTCCAGTACATACATATATATCCTGGTGGCAGATCACTGTCCAGTACATACATATCCTGGTGGCAGATCACTGTCCAGTGCATACATATATATCCTGGTGGCAGATCACTGTCCAGTACATACATATATATCCTGGTGGCAGATCACTGTCAAGTATATACATATATATCCTGGTGGCAGATCACTGTCCAGTACATACATATATATCCTGGTGGCAGATCACTGTCCAGTACATACATATATATCCTGGTGGCAGATCACTGTCCTATACGACGTATCTAAATACAAGTAGTCATACTCGTGCGGGTAGGACTAGTAGATCTACAAACTTGCTCCAGTTTTCAAGGACGGTTATATGGGATTTATTCCAGAGAATGATTACACATCATCATCTATACAAACTATATTTACTATCTAGCTGCGATATATTTCCTTAAACAACCATTTTGTTTCACCATTATCCTTCAAACTATTAATTATAAAGCAACTGTATTTGTTCTTATCCAATACAATAGTGTTCCGAGTTATGTATCCACTTCAACTATACTAATTAACGAGATACTATCCGGTTTTTAATCGATTAATTAATTTTAGAATTATCGAACACAACGGTGAAATAAACATTTCTAAAGCCGTCTCTAAAACAGTTACTCCAGTCATAAACAGCGCAACTATAGTTCTATACTGACATAAGTGAACTGTGCATGTCTACTTCTTATATTTTGAAATGTTCAAGCACGTTGAGCTTTATGACCCCTGTGAATCAATCGCTGCGTCCGATATGAAGACATGTCATGCCACATTTCAGGAGCTTTTATCTAGACGGGAAGAGGGCTTAGTGAAAGATCGGAATATGTGACGAGTCTGGTAACGCGGATACTTCATAAATACAGTAGAAGTAAAGTAACGTAAAGTGTTTGCTTATTATAGTGTGACCCCTATTTAAAGAGCCAGCCATTTCTGACTTATGAGACAGCTCTTTTTATGAACATCAGTACTTCCCGCATCCTATGCTTGTGTGCCAGGTGCCAGGCTGGTAGGCAATCGGTAACACTTATTTAACTAGCTGGTGGCTCACCAACCGGCCATATCCACAGAACGAATCCCTAACGAGACTCGAACCTTCGACCTCCCGCTTCGTAGGCGGACGCCTTAACCATTAGGTCACGGAGACGGTACGATGACGCGGCGGCTTCACACATACAATTTAATAGTTTATACAAATTTATTTCGGCTCGATTGCGAACCAAGCTCTTACAACTTATATTAATCACTCTCGAAACCTCATTCCTGATGGAATCAATCACCACGAGGAAGAGAGAAGAGGCAACGTGGAATTTAAATGCGTTGCCTAAGAAGGGCAGTGATAGCGCAGTGGATGCGCGTTCGCTTCAGGTGAGAAAGGTCCGGAGATCGAGCCCCACTGGAGCCGTTACGATTGTGCCCTTAGGCAAGGCATTTAAATTCCACGTTGCCTCTTCTCTCTCCCTCGTGACGATGGATTACATCAGGAATGAGGTCTCGAGAGTGATTTATATAAGTTGAAATAACTTGTTCGCAATCGAGCTAAAATAAATTTGTATAAACCTAAGAAGGGCACACTCGTAACGGCTCCAGTGGGGCTCGAACTCCGGGCCTTTCGCACCTGAAGCGAAAGCGCTATCACTGCGCCATCACGACTTCCAATTTAATGTCATGATGGTTTCTCAAACAATCTGATGACAGTAGGGCTCCACTGGGGAGTTTTGGGGAGGGCAGTTTACTAATGCTGTTAGAACGTGTTGCCCAACCCATTTTTCTTTTTCTTTGCTTTATTATTTTTATGTATGTAATGTAAATGTCAAATAGCAAATATGGTTAAACTAAGAGCTTCACAAATACAATCTGATGATACGGTGGTAGCCTGGGAACAGGCGTCGATATAGTTTGTGTGTGTTTATTTATCGTCGCTACCGGTTGCCCATATGAGCGACGCCTCCTGCATAGATTAGTCATTTTAGATTTTTAGAGGATAGTGCACTGTTACAGACAGAGACCCATTCTAGAGTCTCCTCTGGTTCTTTTACGTACATGGTGTAAAGCACCGACACGAGACCTCGGTTTAAAGTCCCATCTGAAGATTTTATAAGGGTCAGACGGGGGATCGAACCCGCGATCCCTGGATTACCAGTACAGCGTGTTACCACTGGACTACAGGTCCGTCTGTTTGCCTGGTCAGTCATATAAATATATTTTAATACTGAGATCATTAATTGGACCGTATTGAGTTTCTGATAATGTCATTTTGCCAGATGTAAATTGGAACCCAGGCTAATACGGTGGTGGTGGCTTCACAGACAAGGTCAGGTGATACGATGGTTTCACACACAAGGTCAGGTGATACGATGGTTTCACACACAAGGTCAGGTGATACGATGGTTTCACAGACAAGGTCAGGTGATACGATGGTTTCACACACAATGTCAGGTGATACGATGGTTTCACAGACAAGGTCAGGTGATACGATGGTTTCACAGACAAGGTCAGGTGATACGATGGTTTCACAGACAAGGTCAGGCGATACGATGGTTTCACAGACAAGGTCAGGTGATACGATGGTTTCACAGACAAGGTCAGGTGATACGATGGTTTCACAGAAAAGGTCAGGTGATACGATGGTTTCACAGACAAGGTCAGGTGAAATGATGGTTTCACACACAAGGTCAGGTGATACGATGGCTTCACAAATGCAGCGGCTTCACAAACACAGTGTGATGGCACGCACATTTCACAAATACAGTTTTATGAGACGGCTGCTCCAAACACAACTGTCTGCTGACATGGCGCTATGGATTCGCAAACACAGTGTGATGGCACGCACATTTCACAAATACAGTTTTATGAGACGGCTGCTCCAAACACAACTGTCTGCTGACATGGCGCCATGGCTTCTCAAACACAGTGTGATGGCACGCACATTTCACAAATACAGTTTTATGAGACGGCTGCTCCAAACACAACTGTCTGCTGACATGGCGCCATGGCTTCACAAACACAGTGTGATGGCACGCACATTTCACAAATGCAGTTTTATGAGACGGCTGCTCTAAACACAACTGTCTGCTGACATGGCGCCATGGCTTCGCAAATGCAGTCTTTATACAATATTAATCAATACACAAAACTAGGGAAATGTTAATAGAGCCTTTCGAGGTGCGCGTGTGCGTGCGTGCGTGCGTGCGTGCGTGCGTGCGTGCGTGCGTGCGTGCGTGCGTGCGTGATAGGTTTCAAAGATAAAATTAGGATGCCCCTACAAGGGGATTTTGTTTTGATAATTTTAATTAACGTCGGCCTGTGGTTAATCGTGACCACCTCTCCAGAAGTATTATAGTCATTTAATTTATTGGAGGATAATACAGGGGACAGAAGACGACCCCTTTTCAGAAGCGTCCTGGGTTCTTTTACGGAACAGAACAGAACACAAATGTATTCATGACGAGTACATAATATACTCACAGGAAAAAGAAAGTGTGCACTTGGTTAGAGGGGAAATTATATACTTATATTCACACGTAAAACAGTGTTCTGATAATTAACAAATTTCAATTATAAGTAAAACATCGTGTAGCCAATACATATTTGCACATTTTGATACCAAATTTGCCTATTTATTGCTTCAATATATAAGTATAAAATTGTCCCTCAAACCAAGTGCACACTTTCTATTTCGTGTGAGTATATATACATGTACATACAATGATATACACATAAACAAGTGCTCAATAAAGCTATCGTATTGCTAATGTATTCTAATTTAATATAGAGGATGAACATTCCAGTTGGTGTTTTGGTGTAAATATAAGCATTCAGTATGGAGTTCCTATGGTTTAAAGGATTCTTAAGAAAACGATCCAAGTTTAATAACACCTTTCTATTATCACTGTTCATCAAAATGCAAAGGTTTAACATGATTGGTCTCATGTAGTAGTACTTATTAACGAGTTCTTTCCTTAAATCGGAGTAACACGAACAAATTAAAATAAAATGATACTCATCTTCAATATCTCTAACATTACAACATTGGCAATAATGCTCATTTCTCTGTACTATTATTGGATAATCTACCTGTATGGACTGGACTCTAAGCGAATAGGCAGAAGTCCTCATTCGTGTTAGAAATAGTCTCAAGTTGGACGGTAATATATCTAAGTATGCCTCGGTTTAAGGTCCTATCTGGGGGACTGTTGATATTATTACGGACAGATGGCGTGTCGAACCTGCGATCCCTCGATTCGCAGTCCAACGTGCTGACCATTGGGCCACTGACTAGTATTACAAGGAATACATATTCAGCACACTGTATGTTACTGCAGGACGGACAACAATTTAAGTCGTTTTAGAAAAGCATAGTACAGTCGAACTTATAGTAAGAGACAATAATAGGGAAAAGATAAAAGCTGTCTCTAAGCCGGAATGATCCGGCTAATTCGTTCCGTAATAACACAAACGGAATCTGAAAAAGTGGTCTCTTAATACAAGTGGTCTCTTTTAAAATAGACGTGGTCTTTCGAGCAAGTTTGACTGTATATATATTCAGAACCAATAAAGCACCGATAACTTACTTATTAAAACCGTTGATATTCAGTAACGTTCGATTGATGTCTTATTGCAGTGTGTTTGTATTTCGATATAATATTATATAAAATATCTAAAATGCCCCGAAAAAGAATACTACATATAAAATAAAACAAGATCACACGTTTTTATCTTTTTTTTACGTCAATTGATATGATTTGGCAATGATAGAAAACCAAGTGATCTTGTTTCATTACGGCCTCTAAGTGAGCTTTACGGCAACGCGAGTTGAGAAATGTGTGTCTCAATATTGATCGTAATAATATTTTCGTTTACCGGAAGTTTGGATTGGCGGGAAGAGGTGAGATTCAATGACGTAAGGAAATAAAAACGAGGCGCAGTGGGGCTTCCCTGTTCTAATTTATGCCGCTAATTATTGTTTTGATTCCGTTTGTAGCAACACATCTACAATATTATGGTACAGTGTAAACAATGAAATATATATATATATACATGCCAATTGAACGAATGTAACAACACATCGTTGGAAATAAGTTTATTATTTTCAATAATCGCCATTGGAAGAGTCTCTCTTAATATCGAATCGAAATAAAACTGGTAGTTTATTTTTCTGTTTGCATAAAACTTAGTAGCCATGCGCGCGCACACCGGTAAACCCGAAGTCTTCAAGAAACGCATAATCGTTGTCGTCAGTCTATCTTCCCTAGATGTCAAATTCCTTGCGGGGATGTAGTCATCTTCATACTATATTGTCTAGTTCAGATTCTTACTTTAACATTTTATTGGCTTTTCCCGTTGCTATTCAGTGTCTAGTTCATATTAATTAGATACTCCAAATGAATATAACTCTGATTGTACTCGCTTTGAGGCTATTAATAATTATAACACGACCCAGCTAATAACATACATACTTGTAGAGTAAAATCTACCTCGGGTTATTCTGCGACATACCTACCTTGAACGATGCGCGCGCAGCATCGTGTGTTGGCTATTCCATTTATACAATGCGTGTAAAGTTTTATGAATGAAAGTCACGTGATGTTTGTAAATACTACTGTGGGAATTCGCGGAAGTGAGCTATTTTTAGAATCAGATAATCTCTTGTCCGTCTTGTTTTTCTGTTAAGTAACGTTTCAGTTACTATTCTGTACAGTTTTATTTGACAAAATAAATAAAATTATTGATCAGTTACAACATTTGTTCATTTATGCACTAGATTGATATTTTCCATAAACACTAACGTCATCACCCCTTACGCGGGAGGATATTTCGAAAGCCAAATGCACGGCGTTTGAAGAAAATACTCCTTTGAGTCTCGTCTAAAATTATTAGAAGTAAGTCGTGTTAGAATCGAAATAATAAGTATCAACCGTGGTATATCGCAGAATAACCCGAGTTTGAGGTTCTGATGCGTAGAAATATATCACGAAGGCCGAAGGCCATATATATATGGCAAAGTTCATTGCCCAACTCCTTCCTCGCCTTTTGATTCTCTGTGTGTTTTACGTTTATTTATCGTCGTTACCGTACCGATTGCCCATATGAGCGACGCCTCCTGAAGAGATTAGTCATTTTAGATGTTTTGAGGATAGTGCAATGATACAGACAGAGACCCATTCTAGAGTCTCCTCTGGTTCTTTTACGTGCACGGTGTACCGCACTAAACACGATACCTCTGTTTAAAGTCCCAGCGTTGTCCCCGCGCAATGACATGTTTGTGTAATGACGACACGACGCAAGTTGACTCGACAACAAGGTCCGATTCCAAGCGTCCGGTATATCTGAAATACGCGCAGGAAACACGGCAAACTAATTTTCAGTCGCCAGAAATCAATGTACTCGTTTTCTATGGACAGCAGGCTCCGGCTACAGGATGGTCCAGTGTCGATTAAAATCAATGTTATACTAAATTAGGAATTCTCTATACATCATAATACAGTGTGATCAACTTATTCAATAATGTCAATATTGAATCATGTCTACTGTTCTTAACAATTATATGGTTTCATAGATTGCAATCGATAGAGATTTCTATAGCGTATTCAGTAGTCGTTACTATAGGCATCTTGAACAAACGATTGCTTTCTTGACACCTACTGGGACAAATCAAAGGCGTGACACACTTGTTATTTACAGCAAAAAACATCATGGCCTTGCACTGTAGGCCGTATTACTGTCCGATTAGCGCGCTCACTTCTCATCAATGCAACCCGGGTCCAATCCTCGGACCGGTAAGTAGGTGAGATGGTATGGTGGTCGCCAGATCGGACAGGTGGGTTTTTCCTGGGTATACTCCGGTTTCCTCCCACATGAATGACAACATTTACGCTCTCATCTGCGCCTACGAGAGTGATTAATATAAGTTGTTAAAGCTTGTTTCGCAATAAATATAAAATAAATAAAGTTTAAACCTTATTGCAAATACACGAGGACACTATCCCGGAATAGCATTTCCCCGTTAGTAATTAATACGAGTATATATTGCTGTGTGTTTCAAAATTACAAGCTTATCACACAATACCTCAATCTACAAGGAATCTAACATGTTCAACGAAGACGTACCAAATAGGAACTGTGAAGCACACACTGTGATTAGCTTGGCCTAACTCTCTACACCTTTGCAGTCGCCAATATCCGGTGTTACAGCCCATAAGCAAGCCGGTTGATAGCCGTAACGGAACTGAACGAACACGCTATGAACAATAAAGTACTGAATAGATCATGTTTCACTGTTCTAATGTAGAACGGTCACACGCGGGTATCCAACTCAAACATTACAAATACAGTGAACCGATGGCCAGGTCAAACATATGACATTTATTCCATGCGCACTTATTACTAAACATATACAAGGCCAAACAAATACTACCCCTCGTCTCCAGACTGACATATAACCCGAATCATATGCAGGCCCGTACGCAGGAAGAGGTGTGCGTAATGTTATTCAGTGGGGAGTCCAAACACTAGCGCGTAGCAGAAACCGCATCGTGCGCGCGTTGAATCTGAGGGGGTTCTCCCCCAATACCTTTTTAAGACCCCTTAATGCCTTGTCACCTTTGATCAATGCTGTGCATCAATATTGTTACGCACTATCATGGTTATTATATTTGTTAGCGTCCCATCGCACGTATGGATATGTTTATAGATGCTATGTACGGACGACGAGCGACAACCAGGGATAGGTAGCTTGACGGACGACACAGACGGATCTGTAGTCCAGGACCAAGCCCAAACGTGACTGAAAACGAGAACATATTGGAGAGTTACTAACTCAAATAGCGTAAGCATAAATTAATATAACAGTAATCAGCTGGTTCATTGGTTGAGTACATAAGGATATTGTTTTGAAACTCAGCATATTAAATTAAGCTTCCAGATACATTATTAGAAACTAATACCTATATACACGTGCAGAAATAATAATGATTATGCTACTGTGTTTTTTAAAACTACATTTATTTGACAACGATTGGGAAGCAAGTTTTAACAAATTATATTAATCACTCTCGTTGGTGTGGATGGAAGCGTATATGTGGTCATTCGTGTGGGGGGAAACCGAAGTACCCGGGGAAAACCCACTTGTCTGATCTGGTGATCACCCTACTAACTCACATACTTCCCGATCCTAGGATCGAACCAGGGTTGCATTGGTGAGAAGCGAGCGCGCTAACCACTGCGCTAATCGGACAGCAGTTATGCTACTGTTGCACACTGGATTGAATTTTGTTCAAAATCAGTTATACCGTCATCTGTTAAACTCTGGACTATTCTTGATTTGCATTTACGAAAGACGTATACATGTAGAAAAACAATTTTAATGTTGCTCATACCATATGACATTTCCTACAGCGTAGCAAATATAGTCGTCGGTATAAAGATAAAATCTCCAATGAACAGTAATAAAAATTTATTAAATAACAAGTGCGATATTATAATAATGTAGTTGACTCTTGCTAACTGAAGTCGATTGAAATGTTTAAATATGGTATTTACATTGAATAAAGCTCAGCAAACACATGACGTACGTTGGAAAGACGTTGTTTTGTGGTTGCGACGTCGGTGCCAAATTCCTACGTTACTACAACAGTAGGTAGGACGACAACGTCGTTATGCGACGTAATGTAAAATAGTGGACGTTATGGCAACGTCAGATTTGCAGCGCTGAAAAGACGTTGCAGTGTGACCATTACAACAATAACTAGAATCTGACGTTGTAGCGACGTTAGATATCCGATATCGTTAATGTCATCTTTAAGAAGTAGGTATAACGTTAAACATTTATTCGTTGTATTATTGTCGCGACTACGGCAACCATAATCTGACATGGTAGCAACGTTAGATATCAGATGTCGTCGTTGACAACGTCATATCTACAACATTACTACAACGTTAAATAATTGAAGTTGTAATAACGTCATATGCGTGGCGTTGGAAAGACGTGTATTCGTTGTTGTCGTTGCGACTACGGTAACCATAATCTAAGTTGTAGTAACGGTATATATTCAACGTCGATGACAACGTAATTTTAACGACGTTGTTACAGCGTTAAATAGTCGACGTTCTGACCTCATATTCACAGCGTTGGAAAGACGTCTATTCGTTGCAGTGTGGTAGCGAGTACCGCAACAGGATCTGGCGTTATAAGCAACGTTTTTACGACATTGATACAACGTTAAATGTTCGACGTCACGATAACGTCATGTTGCCAGCGTTGACGAGTCCTTGTTTATTAGTTGCATTGTTGACGCGACGTCCGCAACCATAGCACAACGTTGTAACAATGTTAGATATGCCACTTCGTAATAACGTCATGTTTCCAGTGTTGAAACGACATGGTTTATTAGTTGTATTGTGGTCATGACAATCGTAACCAGACTCCAACGTGTTTTTGTTTTATACCAATATTATTTTAGCTCGATTGCGAAACATGTTCTTTCAACTTATATTAATCACTCTCGAGACCTCATTCCTGATGGAATCCATCGCCACGAGGGAGAGAGAAGAGGCATGTGGAATGTAAATGCCTTGTTTACGGGCAAACTCGAAACGACTCCAGTAGGGCGCGAATAATGGGCAGTTCGCACCTGAAGCGAACGAGCTACCATGCGCTATCACGACTTCCACGAACATGTCATGTTACATCATTTTAATATATTGACGCAACTTTATGTGAGTGAGTGATTATTTTGTTTTTACGGCGCATCAGCACAGTTCAGGCTAGGTCGCGCCTGGTTAAATATAGTGTATAGAAGATAGTTAAAAATATAATAATTATATGTAGATAGCATATATGTGGCAGATTTGTGATGACGAATGGTCTATTTATCAAAGAATATGTATATATGATAGAAAGTGAATATCATGTCCTTCTTATATGTCCGAAATTTAGAGATTTTAGACAGAAATATTTAAAACGTTATTACTATACATGGCCAACTAATTTGATGTCAGAAAAATCAAATATTATTGGTAGAAATTTAGCAAAATACATATATTTCGCAAAAGTATATAGAAACTAAAATTAGTATAAGCAGAGAGTATATTAACATCTTGCTCTTTTGTAAATCCATGTCGTTACCTACATGTATACATGTACTTGCTATAGACATTGTATGAATGTTTAATGCAATAAAGATAGTGTTGTTGTTGTTGTTGTTGTTGTTGTTGCTGCTGCTGTTGCTGCTGCTGTTGCTGCTGCTGCTGCTGCTGTGCTGCTGCTGCTGCTGCTGCTGGTGCTGCTGCTGCTGCTGCTGCTGCTGCTGCTGCTGCTGCTGCTGCTGCTGCTGCTGCTGCTGCTGCTGCTGCTGCTGCTGCTGCTGCTGCTGCTGCTGCTGCTGCTGCTGTTGTTATTTATGACAAAAAGGTCAGTTGTAAAACAGTAAACATCTACAATTTATGGAATAGGGGTGATTCTTTTAAAAATACAATCATACTGTATTTAAAATCAACTGTTTCGAAAAGCTCCTTCGTTGTATCTGTATAATATGTGTAGGATATAAGCCGAAAACGATCCACTATGTAAAATATTGGACTGTATGAGGCGCGTATCGCCGAAGACAGTACATGCACCATTAGTTTACATATTGGATCCGTTTACGGTTGATATCTTTCTTAAAACACACACTTATACAACAAGATCCTACTAATTAAAATTGTTAATTTCGTCCATTTACGCGTAGTATTTAATATAATACGCTGGTCTTTTGACACCAGTCCAATATTATTAATAATGGACTGCAAGTACAAAGGTATGATGTCACGAAGATGTCTTACGTATGACAAATGAGTGCAGGTTCGATCCCCCGTCTGACCCTAATAAAATTAACAGTCTTTCATATGGGACGTTAAACCGAGGTCTCGTGTCGGTGCTTTACACCGTGCACGTAAAAGAACCAGGGGAGATTCTGGAATTGGTCTCTCTCTGTATCATGCACTATCCTCCAACACCTAAAATGACTAATCTCTTCAGGAGGCGTCGCTCATATGGGCAACCGGTAGCGACGATAAATAAACGTAAAACACACATACGCTAAATCCACACAGTCAATCAAGATGTGTTCAACATGAATTGAGAAATGGCATGGTATACGCCATGGTGGATATTCTCTTTTCAATAATAAAAATGAATGCGTGACACGGGTATGTCCAAGTCACAGCCGTGACATTACTGTTTCCTCTCTACGATCGAAGAGATAAACAGGATATGATTCACCCATGGTTGGTTTAATTAACTGCAGTTTGTATGCTTAATCAGTAATTTGTGAATATGAGACTTTTAAATGTTCATGTTGTCTATTGATTGGAATATATAGATAGTCTGAGAGAATCATGCATTTTCTAAAACGTGATTCACAAGCAAAAGTCAAGGCTAAATGGTGAATATATAGAAGCGTGATCAGTTAGCCGTAATTTAGAATTATGTAAGTTACGGGCGGCAGCACAGCCAACTTTGCCAACTGTGCTGCCGGCTTTAGACCCATCTGTGTATATTGGTGTATGATCTGAAAACAAATATGTATCTGATTTCATTTAATTTTAATCTAAACATGAGCGGGTTAACTTAGTATATGATTTCAGGTTATCATGAAGATATAAAATAACGTTAGGTTTAAACAGATCAAAACGAGATATATGATAGTATATATCTGATATAAATGTTTCATGTACATTGTCAACGTTAATATTTACTTTATCAATAGCTTCCTCGATGCGAAGCGCAAACTTATGTATCTCCTTTAGCTTCGCCTCATATGAAGCTTTATTGCTTATACCAAACACGATTTTGTATGGTGGCTTTCTTGGGTTTGATTTCAGCCTAAATGTAGAGAAAACAAGTTCATGTCGGAAATAATGGGAGTGTTCATTTGCTTCGACATATAAACTAGCTACTGGTGATGCTCTGAAAGCACCGAGTGCAACCGGTAAACCTTGATGATGTATTGGGTCAAGTTTTTTGATATATGAGTGTCTGGCTGATCCATAAACAGTATATCCATAATCTAGTTTGGATCGAACGAGCTCTCTATTCCGTGTAAGGAGGACCTTTCGATCAGTTCCACGGTCCGTTGTTCATTATATTGAACCATTTTGCTTTCAAGTATTGCAAGTGAGGAATAAACGAACCGTCTTTTTATTATCAAACACTAGTCAAAGAAATTTAGTTTTAGGAACGACTTGAATGCGGACTCAATTGAGAGTTAATACAGGGTCATTGTAAAGGTAATTGTCTTGACTGACCAAGTGAATACATTTGGTTTTGGCGTTCGAAAATCGAAAACCATTATTTAAAGCCCACACGTTGACTTATTTAACCCTTTCAACACCACATACCTCTAAATAGGCTTACAAAAAGTGTATATCCAGATGAGCCGGCTCGTGACGAGCCGTCTCATCAGGATCTGCACTTTTTGCCAGTAATATTACTATTTTAGACAAAATTACCCATTTTGATAAATGAACTGGTCCAAATGTAATTTTCTTATTCATTTTATTGGTCTAAAAATATCATGGACCAGTCCATGTGAGTTACTTGGTGTCGAATGGGTAAAACAAAGCTGAAGATGGCGTTCAACAGTGGCCATACACTTTGAACGATAACATATAACAAAAGCATCTACATACAAAGATCACATATAACAAAAGCATTTACAAACAAAGATCACATATAACAAAATCATCTACATACAAAGAACACTCAGTGTCTATTCCAATGCATTCCACAATGTTATTTATCTTAACATTAAAAAGTGCAACAAATAAAACACTGTCTTGCGGGACACCCATTCCTTGCTGAACCCACTCTAACCTTAAATGTCCTATCCACGAGAAAGTCGGATATAAAATATGGCATGAGATCTTTAAGGCCTAACTCGTGTATGTCTTTCAATACCAGGTTTCCATGTTGTGTCGTAAGCTTTTTCAAGATCGAAACATATAGAAACTACGTGTTGTTTCTTGATAAAAGCATACGGATAAACGTTTCTTAATTGTATCATATTAAATGGTCATTGGTACTTAATTCGTTCGTTCAGAAATCCAAGAGCAACATTTTGTATTACATGTGGTACTTATGGAATAGTACACCGATTTATTTTATGCTAATTGATGAAATACAGTGTTCTATCAGTGAGATATAATCCATATCACTCACTGCATATCACTCACTGTATTTTGCCGGACTACTTTTTTATTATCTCCCTTCCCAATACACCAACTTGCACCGTGTCACACGTGTCATTTAATTGTCACCGTTTACCTGGCTTCAATGACACTATTTACCTGTATTATTGTTTTTGTTATGAAACAAATCAAAAGCGAAATATAACTGACAATGTCTCGAATTTTGTAACTACAAATTGTAACAATAAATCCAATAAATGTTTTCATGTATTTTTCCTCGATTCAACTTTAAATTCAAGATGTATGTATCGACTCACGACGTATAGTCGTCAATGTATTCATTCGCGCAAAAACACGGCGGCCAGCTATTTTAATTTCTTAATTTTTTGTGTTTTCTGTGTTTGCTTTTCACCAATTAGCATAAAAGAAAAAGAAAATTTGTTTGTTTTAAGTGAATATGGAATATATCTCACCACGCGCTCGTGAAAATATTTGAAATGATCTCACATCGCAGTGAGTTATATTCCATATTCACTCAAAACAAACAAATATCCTCTATGTATCTGGAAATTGGGAGAGTTTGATTTCTCTGAATGTGTTGGTTTGTTTGCGTGTGATTTAGTGATGCTGCTTGTGTTGCATATCTAGCACTAACACGTTTTATTGCCTCTCGAAACACAATAGTATGTGTGGATTCGACCTGGAGGACCTCTCTCCGTCGTGCTTGGCTGAATGGTGCTCGCTGCAGTTGAGTGTGTGTTTTACGTGTATTTATCGTCGCTACCGGTTGCCCATATGAGCGACGCCTCCTGAAGAGATTAGTCATTTTTGAGTTTTTGGAGGTTAGTGCACGATACAGACAGAGACCCACTCCAGAGTCTCCTCTGGTTCTTTTACGTGCACGGTGTAGAGCACCGACACGAGACCTCGGTTTAAAGTCCCATCTGAAAGATTGTTAATTTTATTAGGGTCAGACGGTGGATCGAACCTGCGATCCCTGGATTACCAGTCCAGCGTGTTACTACTGGACTACAGATCAGTCTGTCGCTGCAGTTGAGACAGAAGGGTGGGTATTTGTACTTGTCTTCGTTGTGTGAATGACCATTGCCAGAACAAAGGTGGCACACTATAACCAGCTTTGTAATTGTTCTCCTTGACATTGCAACATTGCAACACTGAAGAGGATTTGGGACATACATATCTATACCTTTGTAAGCAGGTTACGGCCTGGTAATATATGGGTGCATATTGTCAGTATTATTGTGTATGGGCCAATTACAATGGGAAGGGCCAATTACTAATGTTGTTCAGAACTTGTGGCCCAACCCATTTGCTTTTGCTCTTATTATATATGTCTTTGAATTTATTATGTACATGTATATAGCAATAAAATATGATTAAACAAAAAAATATTATTGTGTTTCTTTCTCTGATATCTCTTGCGATTTTGATGTGTCTCGCAGCAGTGACATGTTGGTCCTGAATGTTCGCAACAATCTCTGCAAGATCAGGGCACTGCATTCCCCACTTCTGGAGTTGGGAGTCTGATGCGGGTGACATTTACACGTAATGTTGAAGCATTGTGTAAGGAAAAGTAAATTTCGCGAGTGATTTCGCAACCGATATTGATACACATGCAATATCTTCGATTGTTTACTCTATCACAGAAGAGGAGAGGTTTGACATTTTAGTGTTAACAGTTGTAGAATCAATCAACAATCTGGCGTATGTAGAAGTGTTTAATGGTTGACCTGAGGTGCGTTCGCTTTCCCCCCCCCCCCCGAATCATCACAGTCCGAGTTATCATTGGGTTGGTTTTTATTTGGGCTATCCATATTATTTTGATTCATCACTTGTAGCCTCCACACTCTGTGGAGTCCAACAAGGGGACACATAAAGGGAGCGGATACTCCTGTAATATATTCGGACCAGTAGTTCACGATCCAAGCATCAGCTGATCGGCTTTCAACCGACACGGACAAGGAAATATCGCTAATGTACCCCCACCGATTAGCCCTGAGCCAGCGCCTTTTAGGACAGAATATTGAAAAAATGTGTGTAACATACTTAGTAAATCTTTAATAGGTAACGTGAGTCATATATACTTGTACCCCCACCGATTAGCCCTGAGCCAGCGCCTTCTAGGACAGAATATTGAAAAAATGTGTGTAACATACTTAGTAAATCTTTAATAGGTAACGTGAGTCATATATACTTGTACCCCCACCGATTAGCCCTGAGCCACCGCCTTCTAGGACAGAATATTGAAAAAATGTGTGTAACATACTTAGTAAATCTTTAATAGGTAACGTGAGTCATATATACTTGTACCCCCACCGATTAGCCCTGAGCCAGCGCCTTCTAGGACAGAATATTGAAAAAATGTGTGTAACATACTTAGTAAATCTTTAATAGGTAACGTGAGTCATATATACTTGTACCCCCACCGATTAGCCCTGAGCCACCGCCTTCTAGGACAGAATATTGAAAAAATGTGTGTAACATACTTAGTAAATCTTTAATAGGTAACGTGAGTCATATATACTTGTACCCCCACCGATTAGCCCTGAGCCAGCGCCTTCTAGGACAGAATATTGAAAAAATGTGTGTAACATACTTAGTAAATCTTTAATAGGTAACGTGAGTCATATATACTTGTACCCCCACCGATTAGCCCTGAGCCAGCGCCTTCTAGGACAGAATATTGAAAAAATGTGTGTAACATACTTAGTAAATCTTTAATAGGTAACGTGAGTCATATATACTTGTACCCCCACCGATTAGCCCTGAGCCAGCGCCTTCTAGGACAGAATATTGAAAAGATGTGTGTAACATACTTAGTAAATATATAATAGGTAACGTGAGTCATATCTACTTGACGGCATTAAAAACGCAACATTTTAGAATTTTATTTTCTAGGTACATACTCTATATTGGAAATATTATTTCTGCGAATTATTACATGACAATGTGAGAAATAGATTATTGTAGGTGATTGTTTAGTGCATAGACTGGCTTAATGAAATTAATATGCGTTGAAATTCAATGTTGATTATTAAATATTCTTATGTAACTATATGGTTGCGTTTAAGTAAATTAATAATAGAAAAAGTATTATGAACGAAAAATCTGATAATTATACTGTTTAAAAGTGGAATAGGAAGTTTAAAAGTGGTATAGGAAGTTTAAAAGTGATATTGGATGTTTAAAAGTGGTGGAGGAAGTTTAAAAGTTGTATTGGAAGTTTAAAAGTGGTATTGGATGTTTAAAAGTGGCATAGGAGGCTTAAAAGTGGCATAGGAAGTTTAAAAGTGGTATAGGAAGTTTAAAAGTGGTATATAAAGTTTAAAAGTGGTATAGGAAGTTTAAAAGTGGTATAGGAAGTTTAAAAGTGGTATAGGAAGTTTAAAAGTGGTATTGAAGTTTAAAAGTGGTATAGGAAGTTTAAAAGTGGTATTGGATGTTTAAGTGGTATAGGAAGTTTAAAAGTGGTATAGGAAGTTTAAAAGTGGCGTAGGAAGTTTAAAAGTGGCATAGGAAGTTTAAAAGTGATATAGGAAGTCTAAAAGTGGTATAGGAAGTTTAAAAGTGGTATATGAAGTTTAAAATTGGTATAGGAAGCTTAAAAGTGGTATAGGAAGTTTAAAAGTGGTATAGGAGGTTTGTAAATAGCAAAGCAATAACTTCAAAAATGTCTGACATGTAAAAATGGGCTGTCCTAGGGCTTGGCGTGACCAGCCGACTGATCGTATCGGGCTAATACGACCACCACGTCTACACCGAATCAGAGGCCAAAATAACTGCGAAGTCATAATAGCGCAGCCACCTCAACAACAATGATCCTCTTCTCCGGCTTACGGGACGCCACCCACGGCAAACGGGCGGCTCACTTTTCGGGGGAGTTTCACCCCTCTGCAGAGAGATACAGCCGGCATATGTTATCCCCCCGCCGGCAAGGGGTCATGTGAATTGTGCCCAGGGGCATTTGAAATAACACAACATGCATATATTGGTAGTCTATTGAGTATTAATTCAGGAATCAATACTGACAATAATCAATGCTTCTATATATGTCGAGGACTGTGCTCACAGTCGATCAACTGTGCTTGGTGGTGGTAATGCTTGTTGAATTCGAGCCCCTTCTCCCAAGTGTGTAGGTCAAGCTAGAGTCCCGACTTTTAATATACATGTATTTCAAATCGCTGTTGCGTGATGCATCCACCAATTGTATTTGGTGTCATACAATGGACACTTAACTGGCTGTATTTAAATTATGTATGTACTTTTTCTGAGAATATACATCTATTAATTTATCTGCAACACAACTAAGAATCGCATTAAACATTTTTTTGCAGGGGTGTACATGTAATTAAGCGTTGGTCCAAATCCACTGAACATGATACGAGGAGCTAACCCCGCGACTCATCAGTACCTGTAGAAGTACACGTAACCGGAATGTAGCGGCCCAGTGGTCAACACGAAGGACTTGCAACCTAGGACTCGTAGATTCAATCCCTCCCTGTACCATATCACTTTTTAAACAACCGCGGGTGGCCTTGTGTCGGCGTTTTAAAAGAACTAGGGGAGCTTTTTCATCACTGCCCATTCCTCCAAGCCCTAACTTGACTATCTCTTTAGTGGTTTTCGATCATATGAGCTACATGTTGCAATGATAAACAATACACTCATACTTATCGGCTGTCCGAGTAGCGCAGTGGTTAGCGCGCTCGCTTCTCACCAATGCAACCCGTGTTAAATCCTCGGACCGGGTAGTAAATGAGATGGTACGGTGTTCGCCAGATTGGACAGGTGGGTTTTCTCCGGTTTCCTCCCACACGAATGACCACAAATACGCTTTCATTCGCGCCAACGAGAGTGATTAATAGAAGTTGTTAGAACTTGCTTCGCAATCGTTGTAAAATAAATAAAGTTTAAACTCATATAATTAATTACACAACTATGTGGACATTGCGTGAAACAATATTATTGTTAACATTTAATATATGTTCTAAAGATTTAAACATCTGCTTACGAATAAGCCCGCAGTATATAGTTAGTGCCAATTGACCCGTCTCTTTTTAGAGGTCATACAAATACAATGTAGCCATAAGGCATATGTTATTGCTGAAAATCAGTTACTGTTTAGTAAGGTAAATGTGTTCCACTCAGGTCGGCTACATTTATAATGTTCCTCTAAATAACCTTATCAATAAAGTGCACCCTCTATAAGTATATGTACGTAATAGTTCACGGAGACAGGTGAATATGCACCTACTATGCTGTTTTATAACTATTTTGCAATCAAGCATAATATTGAGCGTTTTCATTTACTCCCCGTGGCGAATGCAGCTGCTTCGTTCTCTCGATGTACCGGGGATATTTATGTTGTCGCTTTGCAGGAAACCATCACTTGTCCTGACCACCCGCGTAGATAAGCGAGTCGTTTCTTTCAAGGACTTATTTGATCAGTTCTCTGCTAAGATGTAATAATATTGTACAATCATTTTCTGATTACTGTGATGTTACGTTTGTTCCAGTGCCAAGAAAATGACAGTTCATGTGCATAAAAAACAACAAGTATCCATTGTGCGACATCAACATCAAAGTGGGAATTCAAGTATACTTCGTCTCATTCTAACAGACGGATCTGTAGTCCGGTGGTTAACACGCAGGACTGGTAATCCAGGTATAGCAGGGTCGACCACCCGTTTGACCCTAATAAAATTAACAGTCTTTCAGATGGGACTTTAAACCGAGGTCTCGTGTCGGTGCTTTATATCGTGCACGTAAAAGAACCCGGCAGAGGAGACTCTGGAATGGGTCTATGTCTGTATCATTGCACTATCCTCCAACAATATAAAATGACTAATCTCTTCAGGAGGCGTCGCTCATATGGGCAACCTGTAGCGACGGTAGATAAATAAACACGCGCCCACGCACCCCACAATTCGTAATCGGTCACCTGTTGTTTTATAATATATTAACCATACATATATATTTTCATATTGTAATTTAACCTTTCAAACGCTATAGAGCCAGATCAGACCGCACCGAATGCCGTCCGGATAGTGAATTTAAAACACACTTGGCTGAATAGCAAACAACATAGATTTTGATCAGACGCGGTGTTGCGCCGCAGCTCAGTGGTTGATCTGTATCTATGTTGTTTGTAGATTCCGTCCAATTTATTTGGCAGGTTAAGTTGACCCGATTAAAATAGAATTGGTCACGGTTGTATAGATGCTAGACATTCTGGAGCCCCCCCCTGTGATTTTGGCCGTTGATTTAAAATCACTTGCCCCTCACACCTGTATGTTACGAGTCCACTGGTGGTGTCGAATACCTTCAGGTGAGGAAGTTATCCAAACGCGGAGCGGAAGTCAGCGTCCCCCCCAGGTGTTTCGATGGACACCCACAAATAATAGTTGGGAGTCGCCATGACCCAAGCTGTCGGTGCGGCTTTAAACACAAACGTTTATCTACTAGTCATTCCGACTGATGACACACGCACATCTATTACTGTTCAATTACGAACGGTTGGGAACCAGCCGTTGAATACAAACATGTAATATTCAAGATGACCCTGCGTTGGAAACTAGTACCTAATCACATTTTCGACAAACAGTCGTCACGATGCACCAAATCAAGTTCATAGAAATTGACATCAATATAAAATATAATACTGGTCATTTTGTATTAAAGCAGCATTACATGTATGAAATAAAAGATATTTGAAAAATTCAAATTTTACGTATGGGTAGCAATGCTGCTACACATTCTAACATTATACTTTGTATACTTATGTTCAATCGGTAAACAATGTTTTTTGCGATAAAACAAACTCGAAACCGAAAGTAGGACTTTCCGAGTCGATCGGTCACGCATTTGTTTACAACCAGAACGCATCGTCAGCACTTGTTTATATTCGGAATGCATCGTCCCCATTTGACCCACGTCTTTTTTAATTAAATTACTTGAGATGTTGATTCATACCTCTGTTATCTAAGTCTTTTAGTGACATGTCTACATCCCCACGAGGGGTTCGACATTAGAGGAAGATAAATAGATAGTATTTCATGTTCAAAATATATACGTTGTTTTCTACATCCTCTGTTGTTTCACGCATGCGCGCTGTGCGTGTTTACATTTCGTGTGTTGATAAACAAATTCGCGTATACGACGGTTTATATTTATTGGAATTTTATGGTTTCTGAGCGACTATTTCGATTTTTGTAAACACACACACATTAGTATTTATATTTTACACAAAACATCCTTTATTGTGTAATGCTGCTTTAAGCATCTTTTAGCATTTTCTATCTACTAGTTGTATCGGTTCTCCATACAATGTCTAGTTTTCTAAGTAGAAAATAGATTTCGAGTGCGTTTTTACATTTATTTATCATCACTACCGGTTGCCCCATTTATAAGCGACGCCTGAAGAGATTAAGTCATGCTTAGATGACAAGTGCGTGATACAGACGGACACATTCCAGTCGCTTCTCATTTTACGTTTATTTACCGTCGCTACCGGTTGCCGATTTGAGCAACGCCTCCTCAATGGTCATTTTAGAAGAATAGTGCAATGATACAGAGACCCATTCCAGAATCTCCTCTGGTTCTTTTACGTGCACGGTGTAAAGCACCGACACGAGACCTCGGTTTAAAGTCCCACCTGAAAGACGTAATTTTCTTAGGGTCAAACGGGGGATCGAACCTGTGCAGAGTGTAAAGCACCGATACAAGTTTAAGGTACGCACATACATTGCTTAGTACTGGATAAACTGTACAAGGCGGCTATTGAGCTTCCAGGAAAACATGGGACAATATAGTGTTGGGAGTTGGACGTATGCCAGAACTATATCAATACCTCAACATTACACTCAGACAAGGTAACAAGTGAACACAATTGAACATTTAAATATTTTATATTTAATTTATACTGACATTAAAAAATTCACAAATGTGCACACAAGTTCATGTACAATGTAAATCAATAGTGTATAGATATAGAATGTATTCTATGTAATCCAAGGGGTATACATGTATTCTATGTAAATCCAAGGGGTATACATGTAGAATGTATTATATGTAAATCCAAGGTGTATACATGTAGAATGTATTCTATGTAAATCCAAGGAGCTTGTGTGTACAATGTATTCTATGTAAATCCAAGGTGTATACATATAGAATGCAATCTATGTAAATCCAAGGTGTATACATGTAGAATGTATTCTATGTAAATCCAAGGAGCGAGTTTGTACAATGTATTCTATGTAAATCCAAGGTGTATGCATATAGAATGTATTCTATGTAAATCCAAGGAGCTTGTGTGTACAATGTATTCTATATAAATCCAAGGAGCTTGTGTGTACAATGTATTCTATATAAATCCAAGGAGCTTGTGTGTACAATGTATTATATGTAAATCGAAGGAGCTTGTGTGTACAATGTATTCTATATAAATCCAAGGAGCTTGTGTGTACAATGTATTCTATATAAATCCAATGATCTTGTGTGCACAATGTATTCTATATAAATCCAAGGAGCTTGTGTGTACAATGTATTCTATGTAAATCCAAGGAGTTTGTGTATACAATGTATTCTATATAAATCCAAGGAGCTTGTGTGTACAATGTATTCTATATAAATCCAAGGATCTTGTGTGTACAATGTATTCTATATAAATCCAAGGATCTTGTGTGTACAATATATTCTATGTAAATCCAAGGAGCGTGTGTGTACAATGTATTCTATGTAAATCCAAGGTGTACACATATAGAATGTATTCTATGTAAATCCAAGGAACGTGTGTGCACAATGTATTCTATATACATCCAAGGAGCTTGTGTGTAAAATGTATTCTATATAAATCAAAGGAACTTGTGTGTACAATGTATTCTATATAAATCCAAGGAGATTGTGTATACAATGTAATCTATATAAATCCAAGGAGCTTGTGTGTACAATGTATTCTATGTAAACCCAAGGAGCTTATGTGTACAATGTATTCTATGTAAATCCAAGGTGTATACATATAGAATGTATTCTATGTAAATCCAAGGAGCTTGTGTGTACAATGTATTCTATGTAAATCCAAGGTGTACACATATAGAATGTATTCTATGTAAATCCAAGGAACGTGTGTGTACAATGTATTCTATATACATCCAAGGAGCTTGTGTATACAATGTATTCTATATAAATCCAAGGAGCTTGTGTGTACAATGTAAATCCAAGGAGCTTGTGTGTACAATGTATTCTATATACAACCAAGGAGCTTGTGTGTAAAATGTATTCTATATAAATCCAAGGAGCTTGGTTGTACAATGTATTCTATGTTAATCCAAGGAGCTTGTGTGTACAATGTATTCTATGTAAATCCCATGAGCTTGTGTGTACAATGTATTCTATGTAAATCCAAGGTGTATACATATAGATTGTATTCTATGTAATCCAAGGAGCTTGTGTGTACAATGTATTCTATGTAAATCCAAGGAGCTTGTGTGTACAATGTATTCTATGTAAATCCAAGGTGTATACATGTAGAATGTATTCTATGTAAATCCAAGGTGTATACATGTAGAATGTATTCTATGTAAATCCAAGGTGTATACATATAGAATGTATTCTATGTAATCCAAGGACCTTGTGTGTACAATGTATTCTATGTAAATCCAAGGAGCTTGTCCGTACAATGTATTCTATGTAAATCCAAGGTGTATACATGTAGAATATATTCTATGTAAATCCAAGGTGTATACATGTAGAATGTATTCTATGTAAAACCAAGGTGTATACATGTAGAATGTATTCTATGTAAATCCAAGGTGTATACATATAGAATGTATTCTTTGTAAACCCAAGGTCTATACATGTAGAATGTATTCTATGTAATCCAAGGAGCTTGTGTGTACAATGTATTCTATATAAATCCAAGGAGCTTGTGTGTACAATGTATTCTATATAAATCCAAGGAGCTTGTGTGTACAATGTATTCTATATAAATCCAAGGAGCTTGTGTGTACAATGTATTCTATGTAAATCCAAGGAGCTTGTGTGTACAATGTATTCTATATAAATCCAAGGAGCTTGTGTGTACAATGTATTCTATATAAATCCAAGGAGCTTGTGTGTACAATGTATTCTATGTAAATCCAAGGTGTATACATATAGAATGTATTCTATGTAAATCCAAGGAGCTTGTGTGTACAATGTATTCTATATAAATCCAAGGAGCTTGTGTGTACAATGTATTCTATATAAATCCAAGGAGCTTGTGTGTACAATGTATTCTATGTAAATCCAAGGTGTATACATATAGAATGTATTCTATGTAAATCCAAGGAGCTTGTGTGTACAATGTATTCTATGTAAATCCAAGGAGCTTGTGTGTACAATGTATTCTATATAAATCCAAGGAGCTTGTGTGTACAATGTATTCTATGTAAATCCAAGGTGTATACATATAGAATGTATTCTATGTAAATCCAAGGAGCTTGTGTGTACAATGTATTCTATGTAAATCCAAGGAGTTTGTGTGTACAATGTATTCTATATAAATCCAAGGAGCTTGTGTACAATGTATTCTATATAAATCCAAGGAGCTTGTGTGTACAATGTATTCTATATAAATCCAAGGAGCTTGTGTGTACAATGTATTCTATGTAAATCCAAGGAGCTTGTGTGTACAATGTATTCTATATAAATCCAAGGAGCTTGTGTGTACAATGTATTCTATATAAATCCAAGGAGCTTGTGTGTACAATGTATTCTATATAAATCCAAGGAGCTTGTGTGTACAATGTATTCTATGTAAATCCAAGGAGCTTGTGTGTACAATGTATTCTATGTAAATCCAAGGTGTACACATATAGAATGTATTCTATGTAATCCAAGGAGCTTGTGTGTACAATGTATTCTATATAAATCCAAGGAGCTTGTGTGTACAATGTATTCTATATAAATCCAAGGAGCTTGTGTGTACAATGTATTCTATGTAAATCCAAGGAGCTTGTGTGTACAATGTATTCTATGTAAATCCAAGGTGTATACATGTAGAATGTATTCTATGTAAATCCAAGGAGCTTGTGTGTACAATGTATTCTATGTAAATCCAAGGTGTACACATATAGAATGTATTCTATGTAAATCCAAGGAACGTGTGTGTACAATGTATTCTATATACATCCAAGGAGCTTGTGT
Source organism: Archivesica marissinica (assembly GCA_014843695.1). Taxonomy (NCBI): domain Eukaryota; kingdom Metazoa; phylum Mollusca; class Bivalvia; order Venerida; family Vesicomyidae; genus Archivesica; species Archivesica marissinica. The sequence goes on from CM026386.1 coordinate 41,234,394, forward strand.
ATACAATGTATTCTATATAAATCCAAGGAGCTTGTGTGTACAATGTAAATCCAAGGAGCTTGTGTGTACAATGTATTCTATATACAACCAAGGAGCTTGTGTGTACAATGTATTCTATATAAATCCAAGGAGCTTGGTTGTACAATGTATTCTATGTTAATCCAAGGAGCTTGTGTGTACAATGTATTCTATGTAAATCCAAGGAGCTTGTGTGTACAATGTATTCTATATAAATCCAAGGTGTATACATATAGATGTATTCTATGTAATCCAAGGAGCTTGTGTGTACAATGTATTCTATGTAAATCCAAGGAGCTTGTGTGTACAATGTATTCTATGTAAATCCAAGGAGCTTGTGTGTACAATGTATTCTATGTAAATCCAAGGTGTATACATGTAGAATGTATTCTATGTAAATCCAAGGTGTATACATGTAGAATGTATTCTATGTAAATCCAAGGTGTATTGTAGAATGTATTCTATGTAAATCCAAGGAGCTTGTGTACAATGTATTCTTTTTCTATAATCCAAGGGTATGTATTTAACCAAGGCTTGTGTGTACAATGTATTCTATGTAATCCAAGGAGCTTGTGTGTACAATGTATTCTATATAAATCCAAGGAGCTTGTGTGTACAATGTATTCTATATAAATCCAAGGAGCTTGTGTGTACAATGTATTCTATATAAATCCAAGGAGCTTGTGTGTACAATGTATTCTATGTAAATCCAAGGAGCTTGTGTGTACAATGTATTCTATGTAAATCCAAGGAGCTTGTGTGTACAATGTATTCTATATAAATCCAAGGAGTTGTAAATGTATTCTATTAAATCCAAGGGTGTAATGTATTCTATGTAATCCAAGGAGCTTGTGTGTACAATGTATTCTATATAAATCCAAGGAGCTTGTGTGTACAATGTATTCTATGTAAATCCAAGGAGTGTGTACAATGTATTCTATGTAAATCCAAGGAGCTTGTGTGTACAATGTATTCTATGTAAATCCAAGGAGCTTGTGTGTACAATGTATTCTATATAAATCCAAGGAGCTTGTGTGTACAATGTTTATTAATCCAAGGGTTTAATGTATTCTATGTAAATCCAAGGAGCTTGTGTGTACAATGTATTCTATGTAAATCCAAGGAGCTTGTGTGTACAATGTATTCTATATAAATCCAAGGAGCTTGTGTGTACAATGTATTCTATATAAATCCAAGGAGCTTGTGTGTACAATGTATTCTATATAAATCCAAGGAGCTTGTGTGTACAATGTATTCTATGTAAATCCAAGGAGCTTGTGTGTACAATGTATTCTATATAAATCCAAGGAGCTTGTGTGTACAATGTATTCTATATAAATCCAAGGAGCTTGTGTGTACAATGTATTCTATATAAATCCAAGGAGCTTGTGTGTACAATGTATTCTATGTAAATCCAAGGAGCTTGTGTGTACAATGTATTCTATGTAAATCCAAGGTGTAACATATAGAATGTATTCTATGTAATCCAAGGAGCTTGTGTGTACAATGTATTTATTAAATCCAAGGAGCTTGTGTGTACACTGTATTCTATATAAATCCAAGGAGCTTGTGTGTACAATGTATTCTATGTAAATCCAAGGAGCTTGTGTGTACAATGTATTCTATATAAATCCAAGGAGCTTGTGTGTACAATGTATTCTATGTAAATCCAAGGAGCTTGTGTGTACAATGTATTCTATATAAATCCAAGGAGCTTGTGTGTACAATGTATTCTATGTAAATCCAAGGTGTACACATATAGAATGTATTCTATGTAAATCCAAGGAACGTGTGTGTACAATGTATTCTATATACATCCAAGGAGCTTGTGTATACAATGTATTCTATATAAATCCAAGGAGCTTGTGTGTACAATGTAAATCCAAGGAGCTTGTGTGTACAATGTATTCTATATACAACCAAGGAGCTTGTGTGTACAATGTATTCTATATAAATCCAAGGAGCTTGGTTGTACAATGTATTCTATGTAAATCCAAGGAGCTTGTGTGTACAATGTATTCTATGTAAATCCAAGGAGCTTGTGTGTACAATGTATTCTATATAAATCCAAGGAGCTTGTGTGTACAATGTATTCTATGTAAATCCAAGGAGCTTGTGTGTACAATGTATTCTATGTAAATCCAAGGAGCTTGTGTGTACAATGTATTCTATATAAATCCAAGGAGCTTGTGTGTACAATGTATTCTATATAAATCCAAGGAGCTTGTGTGTACAATGTATTCTATATAAATCCAAGGAGCTTGTGTGTACAATGTATTCTATATAAATCCAAGGAGCTTGTGTGTACAATGTATTCTATATAAATCCAAGGAGCTTGTGTGTACAATGTATTCTATGTAAATCCAAGGAGCTTGTGTGTACAATGTATTCTATGTAAATCCAAGGAGCTTGTGTGTACAATGTATTCTATATAAATCCAAGGAGCTTGTGTGTACAATGTATTCTATATAAATCCAAGGAGCTTGTGTGTACAATGTATTCTATATAAATCCAAGGAGCTTGTGTGTACAATGTATTCTATATAAATCCAAGGAGCTTGTGTGTACAATGTATTCTATATAAATCCAAGGAGCTTGTGTGTACAATGTATTCTATATAAATCCAAGGAGCTTGTGTGTACAATGTATTCTATATAAATCCAAGGAGCTTGTGTGTACAATGTACTCTATATAAATCCATGGAGCTTGTTTGTACAATGTATTCTATATAAATCCAATGTGTATGCATATAGAATGTATTCTATGCAATCCAAGGAGCTTGTGTGTACAATGTATTCTATGTAAATCCAAGGAGCGTGTGTGTACAGTGTATTCTATATAAATCCATGGAGCTTGTGTGTACAATGTATTCTATATAAATCCAATGAGCTTGTGTGTACAATGTATTCTGTGTAAATCCAAGGACCTTGTGTGTACAATGTATTCTATATAAATCCAAGGAGCTTGTGTGTACAATGTATTCTATATAAATCCAAGGAGCTTGTGTGTACAATTTAAATCCAAGGAGATTGTGTGTACAATGTATTCTATATAAATCCAAGGTGTATACATATAGAATGTATTCTATGTAATCCAAGGAGCTTGTGTGTACAATGTATTCTATATAAATCCAAGGAGCTTGTGTGTACAGTGTATTCTATGTAAATCCAAGGAGCTTGTGTGTACAATGTATTCTATGTAAATCCAAGGAGCTTGTGTGTACAATGTATTCTATGTAAATCCAAGGAGCTTGTGTGTACACTGTATTCTATATAAATCCAAGGAGCTTGTGTGTACAATGTATTCTATGTAAATCCAAGGAGCTTGTGTGTACACTGTATTCTATATAAATCCAAGGAGCTTGTGTGTACAATGTATTCTATGTAAATCCAAGGAGCTTGTGTGTACAATGTATTCTATGTAAATCCAAGGAGCTTGTGTGTACAATGTATTCTATATAAATCCAAGGAGTATATATATAGAATGTATTCTATGTAATCCAAGGAGCTTGTGTGTACAATGTATTCTATGTAAATCCAAGGAGCTTGTGTGTACAATGTATTCTATGTAAATCCAAGGAGCTTGTGTGTACAATGTATTCTATGTAAATCCAAGGTGTATACATGTAGAATGTATTCTATGTAAATCCAAGGTGTATACATGTAGAATGTATTCTATGTAAATCCAAGGGTTTAAATGTATTCTATAAATCCAAGGAGGTTTGTAAATGTATTTATGTAATCCAAGGAGCTTGTGTGTACAATGTATTCTATATAAATCCAAGGAGCTTGTGTGTACAATGTATTCTATATAAATCCAAGGAGCTTGTGTGTACAATGTATTCTATATAAATCCAAGGAGCTTGTGTGTACAATGTATTCTATGTAAATCCAAGGAGCTTGTGTGTACAATGTATTCTATATAAATCCAAGGAGCTTGTGTGTACAATGTATTCTATGTAAATCCAAGGAGCTTGTGTGTACAATGTATTCTATGTAAATCCAAGGAGCTTGTGTGTACAATGTATTCTATATAAATCCAAGGAGCTTGTGTGTACAATGTATTCTATATAAATCCAAGGGTAAATGTATCATGTAATCCAAGGAGCTTGTGTGTACAATGTATTCTATATAAATCCAAGGAGCTTGTGTACAATGTATTCTATATAAATCCAAGGAGCTTGTGTGTACAATGTATTCTATATAAATCCAAGGAGCTTGTGTACAATGTATTCTATGTAATCCAAGGTTGTAAAATCCAAGGAGCTTGTGTGTACAATGTATTCTATATAAATCCAAGGAGCTTGTGTGTACAATGTATTCTATATAAATCCAAGGAGCTTGTGTGTACAATGTATTCTATGTAAATCCAAGGAGCTTGTGTGTACAATGTATTCTATATAAATCCAAGGAGCTTGTGTGTACAATGTATTCTATATAAATCCAAGGTGTATAATATAGAATGTATTCTATGTAATCCAAGGAGCTTGTGTGTACAATGTATTCTATATAAATCCAAGGAGCTTGTGTGTACAATGTATTCTATATAAATCCAAGGAGCTTGTGTACAATGTATTCTATGTAAATCCAAGGAGCTTGTGTGTACAATGTAAATCCAAGGAGCTTGTGTGTACAATGTATTCTATATAAATCCAAGGAGCTTGTGTGTACAATGTATTCTATGTAAATCCAAGGAGCTTGTGTGTACAATGTAAATCCAAGGAGCTTGTGTGTACACTGTATTCTATATAAATCCAAGGAGCTTGTGTGTACAATGTATTCTATGTAAATCCAAGGAGCTTGTGTGTACAATGTATTCTATATAAATCCAAGGAGCTTGTGTGTACAATGTATTCTATGTAAATCCAAGGTGTCTTAAATGTATTCTATGTAAATCCAAGGAGCTTGTGTGTACAATGTATTCTATATAAATCCAAGGAGCTTGTGTGTACAATGTATTCTATATAAATCCAAGGAGCTTGTGTGTACAATGTATTCTATGTAAATCCAAGGAGCTTGTGTGTACAATGTATTCTATATAAATCCAAGGGTTTGTAAATGTATTCTATGTAAATCCAAGGGTTGTTAAATGTATTCTTTAATCCAAGGTTTGTAAATGTATTCTATGAAATCCAAGGTGTTACATTAAATGTATTCTTGTAAACCAAGGTGTATACATGTAGAATGTATTCTATGTAATCCAAGGAGCTTGTGTGTACAATGTATTCTATGTAAATCCAAGGAGCTTGTGTGTACAATGTATTCTATGTAAATCCAAGGAGCTTGTGTGTACAATGTATTCTATGTAAATCCAAGGTGTATACATATAGAATGTATTCTATGTAAATCCAAGGAGCTTGTGTGTACAATGTATTCTATGTAAATCCAAGGTGTATACATATAGAATGTATTCTATGTAAATCCAAGGAGCTTGTGTGTACAATGTATTCTATGTAAATCCAAGGTGTATACATATAGAATGTATTCTATGTAAATCCAAGGAGCTTGTGTGTACAATGTATTCTATGTAAATCCAAGGAGTTTGTGTGTACAATGTATTCTATATAAATCCAAGGAGCTTGTGTACAATGTATTCTATATAAATCCAAGGAGCTTGTGTGTACAATGTATTCTATATAAATCCAAGGAGCTTGTGTGTACAATGTATTCTATATAAATCCAAGGAGCTTGTGTGTACAATGTATTCTATGTAAATCCAAAGAGCTTGTGTGTACAATGTATTCTATGTAAATCCAAGGAGCTTGTGTGTACAATGTATTCTATGTAAATCCAAGGAGCTTGTGTGTACAATGTATTCTATATAAATCCAAGGAGCTTGTGTGTACAATGTATTCTATGTAAATCCAAGGAGCTTGTGTACAATGTATTCTATGTAATCCAAGGAGCTTGTGTGTACAATGTAATCCAAGGAGCTTGTGTGTACACTGTATTCTATATAAATCCAAGGAGCTTGTGTGTACACTGTATTCTATATAAATCCAAGGAGCTTGTGTGTACAATGTATTCTATATAAATCCAAGGAGCTTGTGTGTACAATGTATTCTATGTAAATCCAAGGAGCTTGTGTGTACAATGTATTCTATGTAAATCCAAGGAGCTTGTGTGTACAATGTATTCTATATACATCCAAGGAGCTTGTGTGTAAAATGTATTCTATATAAATCCAAGGAGCTTGGTTGTACAATGTATTCTATGTAAATCCAAGGAGCTTGTGTGTACAATGTATTCTATGTAAATCCCATGAGCTTGTGTGTACAATGTATTCTATGTAAATCCAAGGTGTATACATATAGATTGTATTCTATGTAATCCAAGGAGCTTGTGTGTACAATGTATTCTATGTAAATCCAAGGAGCTTGTGTGTACAATGTATTCTATGTAAATCCAAGGTGTATACATGTAGAATGTATTCTATGTAAATCCAAGGTGTATACATGTAGAATGTATTCTATGTAAATCCAAGGTGTATACATGTAGAATGTATTCTATGTAAACCCAAGGTGTATACATGTAGAATGTATTCTATGTAAATTCAAGGTGTATACATATAGAATGTATTCTATGTAAATCCAAGGAGCTTGTGTGTACAATGTATTCTATGTAAATCCAAGGTGTACACATATAGAATGTATTCTATGTAAATCCAAGGAACGTGTGTGTACAATGTATTCTATATACATCCAAGGAGCTTGTGTATACAATGTATTCTATATAAATCCAAGGAGCTTGTGTGTACAATGTAAATCCAAGGAGCTTGTGTGTACAATGTATTCTATATACAACCAAGGAGCTTGTGTGTAAAATGTATTCTATATAAATCCAAGGAGCTTGGTTGTACAATGTATTCTATGTTAATCCAAGGAGCTTGTGTGTACAATGTATTCTATGTAAATCCCAGGAGCTTGTGTGTACAATGTAGCTTGTGTGTACATGTATCTATTAACCAAGGAGCTTGTGTGTAAATGTATTCTATATAAATCCAAGGAGCTTGTGTACAATGTAATCCAGGAGTTGTTTTTTTCTATTAAATCCAAGGTGTATACATATATTGTATTCTATGTAATCCAAGGAGCTTGTGTGTACAATGTATTCTATGTAAATCCAAGGAGCTTGTGTGTACAATGTATTCTATGTAAATCCAAGGAGTTTGTATGTAGAATGTATTCTATGTAAATCCAAGGTGTATACATGTAGAATGTATTCTATGTAAATCCAAGGTGTATATATGTAGAATGTATTCTATGTAAACCCAAGGTGTATACATGTAGAATGTATTCTATGTAAATTCAAGGTGTATACATATAGAATGTATTCTATGAAAATCCAAGGTGTATACATATAGAATGTATTCTTTGTAAACCCAAGGTGTATACATGTAGAATGTATTCTATGTAATCCAAGGAGCTTGTGTGTACAATGTATTCTATATAAATCCAAGGAGCTTGTGTGTACAATGTATTCTATATAAATCCAAGGAGCTTGTGTGTACAATGTATTCTATATAAATCCAAGGAGCTTGTGTGTACAATGTATTCTATGTAAATCCAAGGAGCTTGTGTGTACAATGTATTCTATGTAAATCCAAGGTGTATACATATAGAATGTATTCTATGTAAATCCAAGGAGCGTGTGTGTACAATGTATTCTATGTAAATCCAAGGTGTATACATATAGAATGTATTCTATGTAAATCCAAGGAGCTTGTGTGTACAATGTATTCTATGTAAATCCAAGGAGTTTGTGTGTACAATGTATTCTATATAAATCCAAGGAGCTTGTGTACAATGTATTCTATATAAATCCAAGGAGCTTGTGTGTACAATGTATTCTATGTAAATCCAAGGAGCTTGTGTGTACAATGTATTCTATGTAAATCCAAGGAGCTTGTGTGTACAATGTATTCTATGTAAATCCAAGGAGTTTGTGTGTACAATGTATTCTATATAAATCCAAGGAGCTTGTGTGTACAATGTATTCTATGTAAATCCAAGGAGCTTGTGTACAATGTATTCTATGTAATCCAAGGAGCGTGTGTGTACAATGTAAATCCAAGGAGCTTGTGTGTACAATGTATTCTATATAAATCCAAGGAGCTTGTGTGTACAATGTATTCTATATAAATCCAAGGAGCTTGTGTGTACAATGTATTCTATATAAATCCAAGGAGCTTGTGTGTACAATGTATTCTATGTAAATCCAAGGAGCTTGTGTGTACAATGTATTCTATGTAAATCCAAGGAGCTTGTGTGTACAATGTATTCTATGTAAATCCAAGGAGCTTGTGTGTACAATGTATTCTATATAAATCCAAGGTGTATTTGTGTAGAATGTATTCTATGTAAATCCAAGGTGTATGCATATAGAATGTATTCTATGTAAATCCAAGGTTTATACATGTAGAATGTATTCTATGAAAATCCAAGGTGTATACATATATAATGT
>CM026386.1:41243872-41331341 GCA_014843695.1 Archivesica marissinica
CATATTATAACACACGAGATACCAGACATACATTCCACCATATTATAACACACGAGATACCAGACATACATTCCACCATATTATAACACACGAGATACCAGACATACATTCCAGTATATTATAACACACGAGATACCAGACATACATTCCAATATATTATAACACACGAGATACCAGACATACATTCCAGTATATTATAACACACGAGATACCAGACATACATTCCAGTATATTGTAACACACGAGATACCAGACATACATTCACCATATTATAACACACGAGATACCAGACATACATTCACCATATTATAACACACGAGATACCAAATATACATTCCACCATATTGTAACACACGAGATACTAGACATACATTCCACCATATTATAACACTAGATACCAGACATACATTCCGCCATATTATAACACACGAGATACCAGACATACATTCCAGCATATTATAACACACGAGATACTAGACATACATTCCACCATATTATTACACATCAGATACCAGACATACATTCCAGTATATTATAACACATGAGATACCAGACATACATTCCAGTATATTATAACACACGAGATACCAGACATACATTCCAGCATATTATAACACACGAGATACCAGACATACATTCCGCCATATTATAGCACACGAGATACCAGACATACATTCCACCATATTATAACACACGAGATTCCAGACATACATTCCAGCATATTATAACACACTAGATACCAGACATACATTCCGCCATATTATAGCACACGAGATACCAGACATATATTCCAGCATATTATAACACACGAGATACCAGACATACATTCCAGCATATTATAACACACGAGATACCAGACATACATTCACCATATTATAACACATGAGATACCAGATATACATTCCACCATATTATAACACACGAGATACCAGACATACATTCCAATATATTATAACACACGAGATACCAGACATACATTCCAGTATATTATAACACATGAGATACCAGACATACATTCCAGCATATTATAACACACGAGATACCAGACATACATTCACCATATTATAACACACGAGATACCAGACATACATTCCAGTATATTATAACACACGAGATACCAGACATACATTCCACCATATTATAACACACGAGATACCAGACATACATTCCACCATATTATAACACACGAGATACCAGACATACATTCCACCATATTATAACACACGAGATACTAGACATACATTCCAGCATATTATAACACACGAGATACCAGACATACATTCACCATATTATAACACACGAGATACCAGACATACATTCCAGCATATTATAACACACGAGATACCAGACATACATTCCACCATATTATAACACACGAGATACCAGACATACATTCCACCATATTATAACACACGAGATACTAGACATACATTCCAGTATATTATAACACACGAGATACCAGACATAAATTCCACCATATTAAAGCACACGAGATACCAGACCTACATTCCACCATATTATAACACACGAGATACCAGACATACATTCCACCATATAACACACGAGATACCAGACATACATTCCACCATATTATAACACACGAGATACCAGACATACATTCCCCATATTATAACACACGAGATACCAGACATACATTCCACCATATTATAACACACGAGATACCAGACATACATTCCACCATATTATAACACACGAGATACCAGACATACATTCCACCATATTATAACACACGAGATACCAGACATACATTCCACCATATTATAACACCGAGATACCAGACATACATTCCACCATATTATAACACACGAGATACCAGACATACATTCCACCATATTATAACACACGAGATACCAGACATACATTCCAGTATATTATAACACACGAGATACCAGACATACATTCCACCATATTATAACACACGAGATACCAGACATACATTCCAGTATATTATAACACACGAGATACCAGACATACATTCACCATATTATAACACACGAGATACCAGACATACATTCCACCATATTATAACACACGAGATACCAGACATACATTCCAGTATATTATAACACACGAGATACCAGACATACATTCCACCATATTATAACACACGAGATACCAGACATACATTCCACCATATTATAACACACGAGATACCAGACATACATTCCACCATATTATAACACACGAGATACCAGACATACATTCACCATATTATAACACACGAGATACCAGACATACATTCCAGTATATTATAACACACGAGATACCAGACATACATTCCAGCATATTATAACACACGAGATACCAGACATACATTCCAGCATATTATAACACACGAGATACCAGACATACATTCACCATATTATAACACACGAGATACCAGACATACATTCCACCATATTATAACACACGAGATACCAGACATACATTCCACCATATTATAACACACGAGATACTAGACATACATTCCACCATATTATAACACACGAGATACCAGACATACATTCACCATATTATAACACACGAGATACCAGACATACATTCCACCATATTATAACACACGAGATACCAGACATACATTCCACCATATTATAACACACGAGATACCAGACATACATTCCACCATATTATAACACACGAGATACCAGACATACATTCCACCATATTATAACACACGAGATACCAGACATACATTCCACCATATTATAACACACGAGATACCAGACATACATTCCACCATATTATAACACACGAGATACCAGACATACATTCCAGCATATTATAACACACGAGATACCAGACATACATTCCACCATATTATAACACACGAGATACCAGACATACATTCCACCATATTATAACACACGAGATACCAGACATACATTCACCATATTATAACACACGAGATACCAGACATACATTCCCCATATTATAACACACGAGATACCAGACATACATTCCACCATATTATAACACACGAGATACCAGACATACATTCCACCATATACACACGAGATACCAGACATACATTCCACCATATTATAACACACGAGATACCAGACATACATTCCACCATATTATAACACACGAGATACCAGACATACATTCCAGTATATTATAACACACGAGATACCAGACATACATTCCACCATATTATAACACACGAGATACCAGACATACATTCCACCATATTATAACACACGAGATACCAGACATACATTCCAGCATATTATAACACATGAGATACCAGACATACATTCCACCATATTATAACACGAGATACCAGACATACATTCCAGTATATTATAACACACGAGATACCAGACATACATTCCAGCATATTATAACACACGAGATACCAGACATACATTCCAGTTTATTATAGCACACGAGATACCAGACATACATTCCGCCATATTATAACACACGAGATACCAGACATACATTCCGCCATATTATAACACACGAGATACCAGACATACATTCCAGTTTATTATAGCACACGAGATACCAGACATACATTCCAGCATATTATAACACATGAGATACCAGACATACATTCCAGTATATTATAACACACGCGATACCAGACATACATTCCACCATATTATAACATACGAGATACCAGACATACATTCCAGTATATTATAACACACGAGATACCAGACATAAATTCCGCCATATTATAACACACGAGATACCAGACATACATTCCAGTATATTATAACACACGAGATACCAGACATACATTCCAGTATATTATAACACACGAGATACCAGACATACATTCCAGTATATTATAACATACGAGATACCAGACATACATTCCGCCATATTATAACACACGAGATACCAGACATACATTCCACCATAATATAACACACGAGATACCAGACATACATTCACCATATTATAACACACGAGATACCAGACATACATTCCACCATATTATAACACACGAGATACCAGACATACATTCACCATATTATAACACACGAGATACCAGACATACATTCCACCATATTATAACACACGATATACCAGACATACATTCACCATATTATAACACACGAGATACCAGACATACATTCACCATACTATAACACACGAGATACCAGACATACATTCCACCATATTATAACACACGAGATACCAGACATACATTCCACCATATTATAACACATGAGATACCAGACATACATTCACTATATTATAACACACGAGATACCAGACATACATTCCACCATATTATAACACACGAGATACCAGACATACATTCACTATATTATACCACACGAGATACGAGACATACATTCACCATATTATAACACACGAGATACCGGACATACATTCACTATTTTAAAACACACGAGATACCAGATAAACACACCAGAATCGCCCATTGAAGCCGTAGTAAACAGTACCAAGCATGACATTACTGTACGAGATGAATCATTTTATAAGTACCGAACATATTCAGATAATATATACATAGTCATGCATTAAAGTTATAAGACATTGAAGATGTTTCAATTATTCTGCATAATACAAACGAAATGTCCGAGGTCATGATGTGAATAACCGTAGCGCCATTAGGTAGATACCCGATATCTTACGGTTGTTTGTGTTTTGGAAGTAAAGTGTATGTTATACTTAGGATGATAGTCCCCGCTGTTATTTATGGAGGAAGCCCCAAGGTGGATTTCCGAGCAAGTATTTCAGGACGGGCACATAGGTAGATCCATCGACGTTCTGAAAGCCAGCGCGATAGCTTCATCACAAACAAGAACCTGACACCCATGGAGTCCTCCGTTCTCTACCACTACATAGTTAATGTTACAGCCGCATGATTCGAGCCTTTTCACGGGTAGACAGACGGCCAAGCAATTACAGCTAGCTCTCACTTGATAACTTACCACAAGTTCCCGACCACCCGTCGGTAGAATACCACCGCCAGCCATCTCCCACTTTATGAATGGTTTGGGTATACCGTTGGCCGCACATTTCAGTTCGACATTATCACCTTCCTCTCTTGTGGTATCAGAACTAGTGTAGATGTCAATGATCTGGGGCTTCTCTGCTCACAAAACAAACGAAATATTATAACATATATTTGGACGAGCTGAAACCATGAGCCGACAATTGAAAACATTACGGTTAAACTTCATTCATAGTATTAACAACTTATATTAATCACTCTCGTTGGCGTGGATGAAAGCGTAGTGTGGTTATTCGTGAGGGGAGAAACAGGAATGCATTGGTGAGAAGTGAGCGCGCTAACCACCGCGCTAATCGGACAGCCAATCATGTTAGAAAATGTATATCCAAATGTGCTTCAGCTAGACAACTGGTATTAAGATCTGGAGACAAATTTATTTTAGCTGGATTATATTAATCTTTCTCGATACCTCATTCCTGGTGGAATACATCGTCTTGATGAAGAGAGGAAGATGCACTGTGGTTTTAGTGCCTTGCCTAAGGACAACACCATGGGACTCGAACTCACAACATTTCGACTTCACGGCGGACACCGTATTCACTACACCACGAGGGTCCCCTTGTACTAAGATACCACTTGCATTAAGGGATAACTGGTATTAGGAGACCACATGTTCAGTGCCCGCATGTACTTTTAGCGAACAAGTTAGGTTGTACTAAGATATAATTGTGTTCACTTCAATCAAGTACTTGTTAACCATTGGAGCCAGCCCAGGAAATGTGTTGTTAGGTAAACTGCCCGCCGTCGATATAGCCAAAATGGTGCTGATGAAGGCGTAAACCCGAACAAACAAACAAATCAATTGGATTTCCAATATTAATATGTTTCGATAACATGTCATACCTCCAAAACTAGTACACAGTCAAACCGAAGAAACTTTTAGGAAAGAGGTAACTATGCAAGCAGATTGCTTTCTCCTCAATCCTACATGTATGTACATAATATTTATACTTGACTATACTTGTTCAAAGAAATAAATATTGCTTAAACTAACAAATTGACTTTACTGTGAGGCGTTCATACAATGGAGCACGATGGTAGAATGATATAACCGAAGGCGAATTGAAATTGTTTCTATCTTGTTTCGTGTTTCATTGTAATTAATTAACTTTCACAGTAAAGTCAAAGGCTTTTTACACCCCAGTTGCGAAAATGAAAAGAAAGCGAAATGGCAATCAAATTTAAATTGGCTGTTTGTGTCTGTATGTGGCAGCGTACTATAGTCTCTAGCAGCACTGGTCTGTATGTGGCAGCGTACTATATAGTCTCTAGCAGCACTGGTCTGTATGTGGCAGCGTACTATAGTCTCTAGCAGCACTGGTCTGTATGTGGCAGCCTACTATAGTCTCTAGCAGCACTGGTCTGTATGTGGCAGCCTACTATAGTCTCTAGCAGCACTGGTCTGTATGTGACAGCGTACTATAGTCTCTAGCAGCACTGGTCTGTATGTGGCAGCGTACTATAGTATCTAGCAGCACTGGTCTGTATGTGGCAGCGTACAATAGTCTCTAGCAGCACTGGTCTGTATGTGGCGGCGTACTAGAGTCTCTAGCAGCACTGGTCTGTATGTGGCGGCATACTATAGTCTCTAGCAGCACTGGTCTGTATGTGGCAGCCTACTATAGTCTCTAGCAGCACTGGTCTGTATGTGGCAGCCTACTATAGTCTCTAGCAGCACTGGTCTGTATGTGACAGCGTACTATAGTCTCTAGCAGCACTGGTCTGTATGTGGCAGCGTACTATAGTATCTAGCAGCACTGGTCTGTATGTGGCAGCGTACAATAGTCTCTAGCAGCACTGGTCTGTATGTGGCGGCGTACTAGAGTCTCTAGCAGCACTGGTCTGTATGTGGCGGCATACTATAGTCTCTAGCAGCACTGGTCTGTATGTGGCAGCGTACTATAGTCTCCAGCAGCACTGGTCTGTATGTGGCAGCGTACTATAGTCTCTAGCAGCACTGGTCTGTATGTGGCGGCGTACTAGAGTCTCTAGCAGCACTGGTCTGTATGTGGCGGCGTACTATAGTCTCTAGCAGCACTGGTCTGTATGTGGCAGCGTACTATAGTCTCTAGCAGCACTGGTCTGTATGTGGCAGCGTACTATAATCTCTAGCAGCACTGGTCTGTATGTGGCAGCGTACTATAGTCTCTAACAGCACTGGTCTGTATGTGGCATCCTACTATAGTCTCTAGCAGCACAGGTCTGTATGTGGCAGCGTACAATAGTCTCTAGCAGCACTGGTCTGTATGTGGCGGCGTACTAGAGTCTCTAGCAGCACTGGTCTGTATGTGGCGGCATACTATAGTCTCTAGCAGCACTGGTCTGTATGTGGCGGCGTACTATAGTCTCTAGCAGCACTGGTCTGTATGTGGCGGCGTACTATAGTCTCTAGCAGCACTGGTCTGTATGTGGCAGCGTACTATAGTCTCTAGCAGCACTGGTCTGTATGTGGCAGCGTACTATAGTCTCTAGCAGCACTGGTCTGTATGTGGCAGCCTACTATAGTCTCTAGCAGCACTGGTCTGTATGTGGCAGCGTACTATAGTCTCTAGCAGCACTGTTCTGTATGTGGCAGCGTACTATAGTCTCTAGCAGCACTGGTCTGTATGTGGCAGCGTACTATAATCTCTAGCAGCACTGGTCTGTATATGGCAGCGTACTATAGTCTCTAGCAGCACTGGTCTGTATGTGGCAGCGTACTATAGTCTCTAGCAGCACTGGTCGGTATGTGGCAGCGTACTATATAGTCTCTAGCAGCACTGGTCTGTATGTGGCGGCGTACTATAGTCTCTAGCAGCACTGGTCTGTATGTGGCAGCGTACTATATAGTCTCTAGCAGCACTGGTCTGTATGTGGCGTCGTACTATATAGTCTCTAGCAGCACTGGTCTGTATGTTGCAGCGTACTATAGTCTCTAGCATGCACTGGCCTGTATGTGGCGGCGTACTATAGTCTCTAGCAGCACTGGTCTGTATGTGGCGGCATACTATAGTCTCTAGCATGCACTGGCCTGTATGTGGCGGCGTACTATAGTCTCTAGCATGCACTGGCCTGTATGTGGCGGCGTACTATAGTCTCTAGCAGCACTGGTCTGTATGTGGCAGCGTACTATAGTCTCTAGCAGCACTGGTCTGTATGTGGCAGCGTACTATAGTCTCTAGCAGCACTGGTCTGTATGTGGCAGCGTACTATATAGTCTCTAGCAGCACTGGCCTGTATGTGGCAGCGTACTATAGTCTCTAGCAGCACTGGTCTGTATGTGGCAGCGTACTATAGTCTCTAGCAGCACTGGTCTGTATGTGGCAGCGGACTATAATATCTAGCAGCACTGGTCTGTATGTGGCAGCGTACTATAATCTCTAGCAGCACTGGTCTCTATGTGGCGGCGTACTATAGTCTCTAGCAGCACTGGTCTGTATGTGGCGGCGTACTAGAGTCTCTAGCAGCACTGGTCTGTATGTGGCGGCGTACTATAGTCTCTAGCAGCACTGGTCTGTATGTGGCGGCGTACTAGAGTCTCTAGCAGCACTGGTCTGTATGTGGCAGCGTACTATAGTCTCTAGCAGCACTGGTCTGTATGTGGCAGCGTACTGTAGTCTCTAGCAGCACTGGTCTGTATGTGGCAGCGTACTATATAGTCTCTAGCAGCACTGGTCTGTATGTGGCGGCGTACTATATAGTCTCTAGCATGCACTGGCCTGTATTTTGCGGCGTACTATAGTCTCTAGCATGCACTGGCCTGTATGTGGCGGCGTACTATAGTCTCTAGCAGCACTGGTCTGTATGTGGCAGCGTATTATAGTCTCTAGCAGCACTGGTCTGTATGTGGCAGCGTACTATAGTCTCTAGCAGCACTGGTCTGTATGTGGCAGCGTACTATATAGTCTCTAGCAGCACTGGCCTGTATGTGGCAGCGTACTATAGTCTCTAGCAGCACTGGTCTGTATGTGGCAGCGTACTATAGTCTCTAGCAGCACTGGTCTGTATGTGGCAGCGGACTATAATCTCTAGCAGCACTGGTCTGTATGTGGCAGCGTACTATAATCTCTAGCAGCACTGGTCTGTATGTGGCGGCGTACTATAGTCTCTAGCAGCACTGGTCTGTATGTGGCGGCGTACTAGAGTCTCTAGCAGCACTGGTCTGTATGTGGCGGCGTACTATAGTCTCTAGCAGCACTGGTCTGTATGTGGCGGCGTACTAGAGTCTCTAGCAGCACTGGTCTGTATGTGGCAGCGTACTATAGTCTCTAGCAGCACTGGTCTGTATGTGGCAGCGTACTGTAGTCTCTAGCAGCACTGGTCTGTATGTGGCAGCGTACTATATAGTCTCTAGCAGCACTGGTCTGTATGTGGCGGCGTACTATATAGTCTCTAGCAGCACTGGTCTGTATGTGGCAGCGTACAATAATCTCTAGCAGCACTGGTCTGTATGTGGCAGCGTACTATAGTCTCTAGCAGCACTGGTCTGTATGTGGCAGCGTACTATAGTCTCTAGCAGCATTGGTCTGTATGTGGCAGCGTACTATATTCTCTAGCAGCATTGGTCTGTATGTGGCAGCCTACTATAGTCTCTAGCAGCATTGGTCTGTATGTGGCAGCGTACTATAATCTCTAGCAGCACTGGTCTGTATGTGGCAGCGTACTATATAGTCTCTAGCAGCACTGGTCTGTATGTGGCGTCGTACTATATAGTCTCTAGCAGCACTGGTCTGTATGTGGCGTCGTACTATATAATCTCTAGCAGCATTGGTCTGTATGTGGCGTCGTACTATATAGTCTCTAGCAGCATTGGTCTGTTTTTGGCAGCCTACTATAGTCTCTAGCAGCATTGTTCTGTATGTGGCAGCCTACTATAGTCTCTAGCAGCATTGGTCTGTATGTGGCAGCCTACTATAGTCTCTAGCAGCATTGGTCTGTATGTGGCAGCGTACTATAGTCTCTAGCAGCATTGGTCTGTATGTGGCAGCGTACTATAGTCTCTAGCAGCATTGGTCTGTATGTGGCAGCCTACTATAGTCTCTAGCAGCATTGGTCTGTATGTGGCAGCGTACTATATAGTCTCTAGCAGCACTGGTCTGTATGTGGCGTCGTACTATATAGTCTCTAGCAGCACTGGTCTGTATGTGGCGTCGTACTATATAGTCTCTAGCAGCATTGGTCTGTATGTGGTGTCGTACTATATAGTCTCTAGCAGCATTGATCTGTATGTGGCAGCCTACTATAGTCTCTAGCAGCATTGGTCTGTATGTGGCAGCCTACTATAGTCTCTAGCAGCATTGGTCTGTATGTGGCAGCCTACTATAATCTCTAGCAGCACTGGTCTGTATGTGGCAGCGTACTATAGTCTCTAGCAGCATTGGTCTGTATGTGGCAGCGTACAATAGTCTCTAGCAGCACTGGTCTGTATATGGCAGCGTACTATAATCTCTAGCAGCACTTGTCTGTATGTGGCGGCGTACTATTGTCTCTAGCATGCACTGGCCTGTATGTGGCAGCGTACTATTGTCTCTAACGGCACAATTACAACTTCAATTGCAAGATTTCACTGAGAATGTCACCACCTTGATTGTGTGACACCATAACAAACAATGCACTTTTATATTGAGCTTTACTTTTTCGTTTCAAATGTTAGAATTATGGATTTTACTATCACGAGTGAAGAAATTAATCCTTCACACATTGCACTAATTTACCCAATATTTCGCACATTGTGATACCAAATTAGCCTATATTTTGTTTCTAAAAGGATATGAATTTTACCTCTAAGGCACAGTTTCGTTTTGGTATCAGTATAAAGATGGCGTATGATTGACACACTGCAGCAACACTACTGTACAATGTATCTATGATTGATTTACATACGTATAACTCGGATCATCCTACTGATGTTGTCGTTCTGGAATCTACCATGGAGCTGGACTCTACAGATATACAGAGCCTGGTCGGACGGTTGCACGTTCTGTATCTTCATCCTCCAGTTGTTCGTGGCAGGTTTATCCAGCTGATACTTGAACGAGTTCTGTGTGTCCGTGTCTGTAGATACAGGGATGGTCGTGTTTGTTTCGTAATTCTGTACTAGCCATTGTACCTGGATGTAATGTTGATGGCAAACTATTAGTAAGCTTCAGTTATACAATGTGTGAGAGCGGCCATATATAAGTATGAGTCACTCTGGCGTCGGTTCGTTCGTTAATATTTAATTCCGTATATATGGAAAGCCTAAAACATAAGTAATTTGCATCTCAGAGGACATAAAAACAAAGTATAAACACCTTTCAGTAACGGAACAAAACTTCCATTATTCAATCCACATGTGAGTGTAGAACATCCATATTAACATAATATAAATCTTACCACAGTGTCGGTAATGTAATATACTATTTCAATATAGATTGCAAGGGAAATATATTTATAAAGTAACTATGCTCTATAATATGCAACTTTACTCGCAAGAGCTTCTCTAGGTTCTCTAGGTTCTCTTCTAGGTTCTCTATCTTCTCTAGGTTCTCTTCTAGGTTCTCTTCTAGGTTCTCTAGGTTCTCTATCTTCTCTAGGTTCTCTAGGTTCTCTTCTAGGTTCTCTAGGTTCTCTTCTAGGTTCTCTAGCTTCTCTAGGTTCTCTAGGTTCTGTCCATGGTTTTTATTAGTAACCAATGCATGCATAGCTTTCATAGTATATACAAATTTATTTTAGCTCGATTGCGAAACAAGTTATTTTAACTTATATAAATCACTCTCGAGACCTCATTCCTGATGGAATCCATCGCCACGAGGGAGAGAGAAGAGGCAATGTGGAATTTAAATGCCTTGCCTAAGGGCACAATCGTAACGGCTCCAGTGGGGCTCGAACTCCGGACCTTTCGCACCTGGAGCGAACGCCTATCCACTGCGCTATCACGACTTCCGTCAGCTTTCATCAATGTTCATAGTTACAATCTTTCATTCATATAAATAAAACAAACAAAACGATTGGACACAGAACAAGACATTGACATGTGTTCACGAGCCAAAACACGTTACACGACTTAATTTACCGGGGAAACATCGCCCATTTCCGTCTCCGACCTAGTTTGCCGAGTATCCCCGATTCAATACCGTTGCATACACGATACCGATACACGAATTAGAATGGCTATACACGCATGCGCGAAGTACTTATTACGTATTACACGTATTTATGTGCATTATGGCAAACATGTGACCTCGCCCATATAAATATATGCTCCATAAATAAATAAGCTCAATCATCGTTCGACCTATGACAAATGTATAACTAACATTTATAATGCTCGACAACACTCTATCCTGGAATAAACATACTGGCAATGTTCTCAAACAAATGTAACTCTTATTTATATTTACTGTCTCCTATAAAAAATATATCTATTCCAAATTGCAAACTATTTTGCAATGCTTATATATTGCCTACCTTACACTTTTGTTGTGTAATTTGGGATAACTGCAACTTATCTTTGGAAGATAAACTAAAGATAGGTTCCAAAAGAGAGCAGCTAGAATAATTCTAGATCAGGATTTCGAACACTCGATTATTATTATCCCAACTAAAATAGATGACCTTTCCAGAACGAGTCATATATCATAAAGCTATACAAACGTATAAAACATTACATAGAGCTGCTCCAGAATACTTAAAATCGTCGTTCACTTTTACTTCTGATATACATCCTGGAATTCTCAGATCAACCTCAGAATAGTAGTTAGGCACACCAAGATCAAACTGTGAATTATTTCGATATGCATTTGCAGGGTAATTTGTTTGGAATTCATTGCCTTACTTAGTTTTAAATGCTCCAACTAGCCAACCATTCAAAATTCCTTACTTACGGTGGAACAATAACAATACAAACTAATCTCATATTTCTACTAGTATTACTTCAGATGATAGTATATGTGTATTGCCATTGCTATATATAGTAGATTGTTGATTTCACTCATATTTTGAAGATACGTCATATCTGCACATTGTTATATAGATTTATTGTCATTAATTGTCTCATTCCCATTTTCTATTCTATTAGCCAATTCCATATATCATAATATTCCATTATATATTATATATAGTTTTCTCTACTATTCAGCTTTTACATTACTATATAATTATAATGTGCAGTCCCCACTTAGAGACCTATCTTTTAATTGCATTTGATTTGTATATATGTCGAAGGTCCCATGGTAGATAAACTCTTGCTAAATGGGTTCCCTAGTTAAATAGAATCTTTATTATTATTATTATTGTTATTATTATTGCATACTGCCCGTTTTCTAGCTGGTACTTGAACGAGTTCTGAGTGCTTGTTTGGTATTTTTCTAGCTGGTACTTGAACGAGTTCTGAGTGCTTGTTTGGTATTTTTCTAGCTGGTACTTGAACGAGTTCTGAGTGCTTGTTTGGTATTTTTCTAGCTGGTACTTGAACGAGTTCTGAGTGCTTGTTTGGTATTTTTCTAGCTGGTACTTGAACGAGTTCTGAGTGCTTGTTTGGTATTTTTCTAGCTGGTACTTGAACGAGTTCTGAGTGCTTGTTTGGTATTTTGACGACCGTAGGTTGTCGTTTAGTTGTGGCACAACATACGGGCGAGTAATCCAGTTGTTAGTACGTTGGTCTGCGAATTTATTGATCGCAGTTTCGATCACAACCTGATCATAATCATAGTACACGTATTCCAGGTGCACTATTACCCGATGTCACATGTGTCGGTGCTATAACCCACGTGCATTTACAATAACCAGGCAGGCTTCAGACTTTGGAGCGGTCACCTTCAATCCAGCTAAATCTAAATATCCCGTTATATCTCGGAAAGCAGCCGCCCTGGTTATTTAATTGGCTATCCAAGTGTTCTCTTTTTTATTCTGACAGTCACGTAAAAGAATTTATAGCCACATAACAGCAAAGCCTAGACCACTAGATATATATATGTTGTTCTCCTTGCCACATAGCAGCAAACCCTAGACCATTAGATATAGATATCTTGTTCTCCTTGTCATATAGCAACAAACCCTAGACCATTAGATATAGATATGTTGTTCTTCTAGCCACATAGCAACAAACCCTAGACCACTATATATAGATATGTTGTTCTCCTAGCCACATAGCAACAAACCCTAGACCACTATATATAGATATGTTGTTCTCCTAGCCACATAGCAACAAACCCTAGACCACTATATATAGATATGTTGTTCTCCTTGTCACATAGCAACAAACCCTAGACCACTAGATATAGATATGTTGTTCTCCTTGCCACATAGCAGCAAACCCTAGACCACTAGATATATATATGTTGTCCTCCTTGCCACATAGCAGCAAACCCTAGACCACTAGATATAGATATGTTGTTCTCCTTGTCACATAGCAGCAAACCCTAGACCACTAGATATAGATATGTTGTCCTCCTTGCCACATAGCAGCAAACCCTAGACCACTAGATATAGATATGTTGTCCTCCTTGCCACATAGCAGCAAACCCTAGACCACTAGATATAGATATTTTGTTCTCCTTGTCACATAGCAGCAAACCCTAGACCACTAGATATATATATATGTTGTTCTCCTTGTCACATAGCAGCAAACCCTAGACCACTAGATATAGATATGTTGTTCTCCTTGCCACATAGCAGCAAACCCTAGACCACTAGATATAGATATGTTGTCCTCCTTGTCACATAGCAGCAAACCCTAGACCACTAGATATAGATATGTTGTTCTCCTTGCCACATAGCAGCAAACCCTAGACCACTAGATATATATATATATATATATATGTTGTTCTCCTTGTCACATAGCAGCAAACCCTAGACCACTAGATATATATATATATATATAGATATGTTGTCCTCCTTGTCACATAGCAACAAACCCTAGACCACTAGATATAGATATGTTGTTCTCCTAGCCACATAGCAACAAACCCTAGACCACTAGATATATATATGTTGTTCTCCTTGCCACATAGCAACAAACCCTAGACAACTATATATATATATGTTGTTCTCCTTGTCACATAGCAGCAAACCCTAGATCACTAGATATAGATATGTTGTCCTCCTTGTCACATAGCAGCAAACCCTAGACCACTAGATATAAATATGTTGTCCTCCTTGTCACATAGCAGCTTAAAACTAAGCATCATGAGACAACTCCTAGGCCTCTGTGTGTGGCGTCTAGTGGTAGAATGTGGGATTTGGAATCGAAGGGTCCTGGGTTCTATGCTCGTTCTTGGCACGTACTATGTAGTCTCCTTAAGAATGGCATCTCACACACATTGCTTAGCACTGGTTAATCCTGTCGACTAAGCCTGCCCATGAAAATATGTCTATTTTCGCGAGCCTCTCTTTCTTCTTATGTCTATTTTCCGATATCAGTGCTCTAACCGGGGTCTATCCTATCGTAGACTCGCTGACGTTGTCTAGGGGGTTTCTCTACGGTCCTTCAATAATGCTCTAACCAGGGTCTATCCTATCGTAGACTCGCTAGCGTTGTCTAGGGGGTTTCTCTACGGTCCTATATTATAACTCAACACAGTCTACCATTTTCCTTTGTATAATATCATTTACAACAATCTCATTTATTTCAAATCTATAACATGTATCATATATTCGTGATATCTCGTATCTTATTATTCGCCTCACTATTTCCATGTGTTCATAATAGTTCTATGACTATACTAATTCCCTTCCTTTATCAAACTATTCCAATAGATATATTAGCCAAAACAATCGTTTCTTAAAAGGCCTAATTATCTTCCGTTCACGTATTTAATACGACTTTAATATTTAAGAGTTAATACTTCTTTAAATATTAATTTTTCTAACTATCATAGAAACAGTTTATATTCTAATAGTGAGTTACATATTTCCTTAACATGGATAAAAATGCACTAATTTCTTCATCATGTTTCATTTCTTAAATAGCAGAATTAACATCTATAACAGACATTACGGCGCCAAACATCTGTGATGTTATACAATATTATTACGTGTTTATATTTCATCAAGAACCTCGGCGATTATCTTACATAACTGACCACCTGCACTCGGTGGTGTCAAAATATATTTTATTTCCGCGCAAACAGAGAACTGATCATTTAGACGCGAAAATAATAGCAGACGATTATACATAATACAAAATAATCATAATCTTATATGGTTAACAATGTGTCATAATACATTTCTATTTATATATGACAATAATTTATTCGTGCAAATATATTGGGGTTTTTTATTATCTTTTGCACACTATACATGTTGTCTCAACGGGATGGAAAGAAACGGAAATGTAATTATTGCATCCAATATAACAGTTGTAGTAGGTCAACAATGGTACAGTGTATATCGGTCTTAATAGATAGAATGTAATAATACTAACATAGACGTTGACATTTATAACCTAAAGCCATAGTGTTTATTTCAAGAATGGTGAAATTCATATATGAACAAAGTTTCATCAAAATTCATCAACAACATCTTGAGTTATCATATACGCACACAGACACAGTTAATACGTGATCTCGATGACAGACATTATTGTATGTGGTTATAAAGTAAATTACTTATCACAACAACCCATTCTATAATTATAAACATTACCGGCATTCCCTTCGGTTTTTTATCAACCACGCATGCTAAGTATGCATCCCTGTCTTTCTCTACAACTAGTGTCGGGTAGCCGTCCACTATGGTGGTGTATGGGAACGTCTGTTTCATGTATAATGTGGGGTCCGCACTCAGAACTGAAAGAGTTGTCAGTCTAACCTACATATAGCCACGCTCAACTACAATTAAGTCTGTAATAACATATATGTATACTGTAGACATGTGTATACTGTAGATATATGTATACTGTAGATATATGTATAGTGTAGATATATGTATACTGTAGATATATGTATACTGTAGATATATGTATAGTGTAGATATATGTATACTGTAGATATATGTATACTGTAGATATATGTATAGTGTAGATATATGTATACTGTAGATATATGTATAGTGTAGATATATGTATACTGTAGATATATGTATAGTGTAGATATATGTATAGTGTAGATATATGTATAGTGTAGATATATGTATACTGTAGATATATGTATAGTGTAGATATATGTATAGTGTAGATATATGCATAGTGTAGATATATGTATACTGTAGATATATGTATAGTGTAGATATATGTATACTGTAGATATATGTATAGTGTAGATATATGTATGATGTAGATATATGTATAGTGTATATATATGTATACTGTAGACATGTGTATACTGTATATATATGTATACTGTAGATATATGTATAGTGTAGATATATGTATACTGTAGATATATGTATACTGTAGATATATGTATAGTGTAGATATATGTATACTGTAGATATATGTATAGTGTAGATGTATGTATACTGTAGATACATGTATACTGTAGATATATGTATAGTGTAGATGTATGTATACTGTAGATATGTGTATACTGTAGATGTATGTATACTGTAGATATGTGTATACTGTAGATGTATGTATACTGTAGATATGTGTATACTGTAGATATATGTATACTGTAGATATATGTATAGTGTAGATATATGCATAGTGTAGATATATGTATACTGTAGATATATGTATGCTGTAGATACATGTATACTGTAGATATATGTATACTGTAGATGTATGTATACTGTAGATATGTGTATACTGTAGACATGTGTATACTGTAGATATATGTATACTGTAGATATATGTATACTGTAGATATATGTATGATGTAGATATATGTATAGTGTATATATATGTATACTGTAGATATATGTATACTGTAGATATATGTATACTGTAGATATATGTATACTGTAGATATATGTATACTGTAGATATATGTATAGTGTAGATATATGTATACTGTAGATATGTGTATACTGTAGATGTATGTATACTGTAGATATATGTATACTGTAGATATATGTATACTGTAGATATATGTATACTGTAGGTATATGTATACTGTAGATATATGTATGCTGTAGATATATGTATGCTGTAGATACATGTATACTGTAGATATATGTATACTGTAGATGTATGTATACTGTAGATATGTGTATACTGTAGACATGTGTATACTGTAGATATATGTATACTGTAGATATATGTATACTGTAGATATATGTATGATGTAGATATATGTATAGTGTATATATATGTATACTGTAGATATATGTATACTGTAGATATATGTATACTGTAGATATATGTATACTGTAGATATGTGTATACTGTAGATATATGTATACTGTAGATATATGTATACTGTAGATGTATGTATACTGTAGATATATGTATACTGTAGATGTATGTATAATGTAGATATATGTATAGTGTAGATGTATGTATGCTGTAGATATATGTATGCTGTAGATATATGTATACTGTAGATATGTGTATACTGTAGATATATGTATACTGTAGATATATGTATAATGTAGATGTATGTATACTGTATATATATGTATATTGTAGATATATCTATGCTGTAGATATATGTATACTGTAAATATATGTATACTGTAGATATATGTAGTATACTGTAGATATATGTATACTGTAGATATATGTCTGCTGTAGATGTATGTATACTGTAGATATATGTATGCTATAGATACATGTATACTGTAGATATATGTATACTGTATACTGTAGATGTATGTATACTGTAGATATATGTATACTGTAGATATATGTATTCTGTAGATATATGTATGCTGTAGATATATGTATAGTGTAGATATATGTATACTGTAGATGTATGTATACTGTAGATATATGTATAGTGTAGATGTATGTATGCTGTAGATATATGTATGCTGTAGATATATGTATACTGTAGATATGTGTATACTGTAGATATATGTATACTGTAGATATATGTATAATGTAGATGTATGTATACTGTAGATATATGTATACTGTAGATATATGTATACTGTAGATATATGTATACTGTAGATATATCTATACTGTAGATATATGTATACTGTAAATATATGTATACTGTAGATATATCTATACTGTAGATATATGTATACTGTAGATATATGTATACTGTAGATATATATATGCTGTAGATATATGTATACTGTAAATATATGTATACTGTAGATATATGTAGTATACTGTAGATATATGTATACTGTAGATATATGTATACTGTATACTGTAGATGTATGTATACTGTAGATATATGTATACTGTAGATATATGTATACTGTAGATATGTGTATACTGTAGATATATGTATACTGTAGATATGTGTATACTGTAGATATGTGTATACTGTAGATATATGTATACTGTAGATATATGTATACTGTAGATATATGTATGCTGTAGATACATGTATACTGTAGATATATGTATACTGTAGATATATGTATGCTGTAGATATATGTATACTGTAGATGTATGTATACTGTAGATATGTGTATACTGTAGATATATGTATACTGTAGATATGTGTATACTGTAGATATATGTATACTGTAGATATGTGTATACTGTAGATATGTGTATACTGTAGATATGTGTATACTGTAGATATGTGTATACTGTAGATATGTGTATACTGTAGATATATCTATACTGTAGATATATGTATACTGTAGATATATGTATACTGTAAATATATGTATACTGTAGATATATGTAGTATACTGTAGATATATGTATACTGTAGATATATGTATGCTGTAGATACATGTATACTGTAGATATTTGTATACTGTAGATATATGTATACTGTAGATATGTGTATACTGTAGATATGTGTATACTGTAGATATATGTATGCTGTAGATATATGTATACTGTAGATATGTGTATACTGTAGATATATGTATACTGTAGATATATGTATAATGTAGATGTATGTATACTGTAGATATATGTATACTGTATATATATGTATACTGTAGATATATGTATACTGTAGATATATATATACTGTAGATATATGTATACTGTAGATATATATATACTGTAGATATATGTATACTGTAAATATATGTATACTGTAGATATATGTAGTATACTGTAGATATATGTATACTGTAGATATATGTCTGCTGTAGATGTATGTATACTGTAGATATATGTATGCTGTAGATATATGTATACTGTATACTGTAGATGTATGTATACTGTAGATATATGTATACTGTAGATATATGTATTCTGTAGATATATGTATGCTGTAGATATATGTATAGTGTAGATATATGTATACTGTAGATATATGTATAGTGTAGATGTATGTATGCTGTAGATATATGTATGCTGTAGATATATGTATACTGTAGATATGTGTATACTGTAGATATGTGTATACTGTATATATATGTATACTGTAGATATGTGTATATTGTAGATATATGTATACTGTAGATATGTGTATACTGTAGATATGTGTATACTGTAGATATGTGTATACTGTAGATATGTGTATACTGTAGATATGTGTATACTGTAGATATATCTATACTGTAGATATATGTATACTGTAGATATATGTATACTGTAAATATATGTATACTGTAGATATATGTAGTATACTGTAGATATATGTATACTGTAGATATATGTATGCTGTAGATACATGTATACTGTAGATATTTGTATACTGTAGATATATGTATACTGTAGATATGTGTATACTGTAGATATGTGTATACTGTAGATATATGTATGCTGTAGATATATGTATACTGTAGATATGTGTATACTGTAGATATATGTATACTGTAGATATATATATAATGTAGATGTATGTATACTGTAGATATATGTATACTGTATATATATGTATACTGTAGATATATGTATACTGTAGATATGTGTATACTGTAGATATGTGTATACTGTAGATATATGTATACTGTAGATATATGTATACTGTAGATATATGTATGCTGTAGATACATGTATACTGTAGATATATGTATACTGTAGATATATGTATGCTGTAGATATATGTATACTGTAGATGTATGTATACTGTAGATATGTGTATACTGTAGATATATGTATACTGTAGATATGTGTATACTGTAGATATATGTATACTGTAGATATGTGTATACTGTAGATATGTGTATACTGTAGATATGTGTATACTGTAGATATGTGTATACTGTAGATATGTGTATACTGTAGATATGTGTATACTGTAGATATATCTATACTGTAGATATATGTATACTGTAGATATATGTATACTGTAAATATATGTATACTGTAGATATATGTAGTATACTGTAGATATATGTATACTGTAGATATATGTATGCTGTAGATACATGTATACTGTAGATATTTGTATACTGTAGATATATGTATACTGTAGATATGTGTATACTGTAGATATGTGTATACTGTAGATATATGTATGCTGTAGATATATGTATACTGTAGATATGTGTATACTGTAGATATATGTATACTGTAGATATATGTATAATGTAGATGTATGTATACTGTAGATATATGTATACTGTATAAAAGTATACTGTAATATATGTATACTGTAGATATATGTATACTGTAGATATATATATACTGTAGATATATGTATACTGTAGATATATATATACTGTAGATATATGTATACTGTAAATATATGTATACTGTAGATATATGTAGTATACTGTAGATATATGTATACTGTAGATATATGTCTGCTGTAGATGTATGTATACTGTAGATATATGTATGCTGTAGATATATGTATACTGTATACTGTAGATGTATGTATACTGTAGATATATGTATACTGTAGATATATGTATTCTGTAGATATATGTATGCTGTAGATATATGTATAGTGTAGATATATGTATACTGTAGATATATGTATAGTGTAGATGTATGTATGCTGTAGATATATGTATGCTGTAGATATATGTATACTGTAGATATGTGTATACTGTAGATATGTGTATACTGTATATATATGTATACTGTAGATATGTGTATATTGTAGATATATGTATACTGTAGATATGTGTATACTGTAGATATGTGTATACTGTAGATATGTGTATACTGTAGATATGTGTATACTGTAGATATATCTATACTGTAGATATATGTATACTGTAGATATATGTATACTGTAAATATATGTATACTGTAGATATATGTAGTATACTGTAGATATATGTATACTGTAGATATATGTATGCTGTAGATACATGTATACTGTAGATATTTGTATACTGTAGATATATGTATACTGTAGATATGTGTATACTGTAGATATGTGTATACTGTAGATATATGTATGCTGTAGATATATGTATACTGTAGATATGTGTATACTGTAGATATATGTATACTGTAGATATATATATAATGTAGATGTATGTATACTGTAGATATATGTATACTGTATATATATGTATACTGTAGATATATGTATACTGTAGATATATATATACTGTAGATATATGTATACTGTAGATATATATATACTGTAGATATATGTATACTGTAAATATATGTATACTGTAGATATATGTAGTATACTGTAGATATATGTATACTGTAGATATATGTCTGCTGTAGATGTATGTATACTGTAGATATATGTATGCTGTAGATATATGTATACTGTATACTGTAGATGTATGTATACTGTAGATATATGTATACTGTAGATATATGTATTCTGTAGATATATGTATGCTGTAGATATATGTATACTGTAGATATGTGTATACTGTAGATATGTGTATACTGTAGATATGTGTATACTGTAGATATGTGTATAATATAGATGTATGTATACTGTAGATATGTGTATAGTGTAGATATATGTATACTGTAGATATATGTATAGTGTACATATATGTATACTGTAGATATATGTATGCTGTAGATATATGTATACTGTAGATATATGTATAATGTAGATGTATGTATACTGTAGATATATGTATAGTGTAGATGTATGTATAGTGTAGATATATGTATAGTGTAGATATATGTATACTGTAGATGTATGTATGCTGTAGATATATGTATGCTGTAGATATATGTATACTCTAGATATATGTATAATGTAGATGTATGTATACTGTAGATATATGTATAGTGTAGATATATGTATACTGTAGATATATGTATACTGTAGATATGTGTATACTGTAGATATGTGTATACTGTAGATATATGTATGCTGTAGATACATGTATACTGTAGATATATGTATACTGTAGATATATGTATGCTGTAGATATATGTATACTGTAGATGTATGTATACTGTAGATATGTGTATACTGTAGATATATGTATACTCTAGATATGTGTATACTGTAGATATATGTATACTGTAGATATGTGTATACTGTAGATATGTGTATACTGTAGATATGTGTATACTGTAGATATGTGTATACTGTAGATATGTGTATACTGTAGATATGTGTATACTGTAGATATGTGTATACTGTAGATATGTGTATACTGTAGATATGTGTATACTGTAGATGGTACAGCTACTGTGCATTATATTTTTGTTTTGTTTTTATAGTTGCTTGTTTTCCTTGTCCGTGTTAGGTTCTTGCCGTCACTTATGGGCAATATAAACAGACACTAATAATGACACAACCGTGTATAAGTCACATCATCGCAAACAATAACTGCTATCTTTGAATCTGATTAATGCATTCCATTGTCTCCATGAGTGTCTTGGTTATGGATCTAAATATAATAGTGTGTTTAAATTCAGTGAACATAAAGTTAGAATAGTATTTGAACAAACAGTCCTACTTACCTATGTGTAAGCCCGCTGTAAGGATGAAAATTCCAAAAGAAGACATTTCAAAACACAGAACACACTTTTCAAAAATACTCAAAACAGTTCGGCCATGTTGGGCGACAACTGTGAAGTATTAGAAATGTGATTGGTGGACGTTATCAGCCTGGCAAGCGAGTCCAGGTTGTAATCTTAGTGAGATGGGATGTCGGGATTAGATAAAACTGTTAGT
Organism: Archivesica marissinica; assembly: GCA_014843695.1. Taxonomy (NCBI): domain Eukaryota; kingdom Metazoa; phylum Mollusca; class Bivalvia; order Venerida; family Vesicomyidae; genus Archivesica; species Archivesica marissinica. The sequence continues at coordinate 41,267,945 of CM026386.1, forward strand.
CAATGTAAACAACCCAAGTTGATATACATTTGATGATATTCGAAAATAATATTATGTATGGCCGCTTGTGCGCCCCCCCCCCCCCACCAATCCGAAGGATCTCGGAGGGGGTATATGTTTGAGGTTGTCCGTTCGCGTGTCACTCCGTCCTTCCGTTTAGCTTAGCTTATATCAATTTATTTTAGCGCGATTGCGAAATAAGCTTTTACAACGTTAGATTAGTCGCTCTCGAGAGCTCATTCCTGGTGGAATCCATCGCCACGAGGGAAAGTAAAATAAAGTTGTTGTTATTATTATTATTATTATTATTAAAGGTAAGAGGCAATGTGAAATTTAAATGCACAATCGTAACGGCTATAACTGAGCGGGAACTCCTTTTGCCTCTATAGCGAATAACGTCCGTCCGTCCGTCATTCCGTCCGGAGTCATGAAACGCTAATTAAATATGCATCATCATAGTGCGAAGGTGCACGTATAACTCTTGTCCGCATCGGATGGGTAACACCAGAGTATCGCAGTACTTGAACAATTAAATAAAGTGGCCATAACAAAGTAACAGCTGTATGAAATGTCATTAACCTTAAAATAAAATTACCTAACCAGTGCGTTGTATTGTCCTACAAGTATGACTCAAATTATAACCAGAGTTATTGCCCATGGATTGATTAAATATTTTCCCTTGTATTCATTAACATTACAATAGTATGAACCGAGGTCTCGTGTCGGTGCTTTACATCATGTACGTAAACGAACCAGAGGAGACTCTGGAATGGGTCTCTGTATGTATCATTGCACTATCCTCCAACAATCTGAAATAACGAATCTCTTCAGGAGGCGTCGCTCATATGGACAACCGGTAGCGACGATAAATAAACCTAAAACACGCACTGCTCGATATAGGTTCAGTGTTTTTCGTTTGTTTGTCTTGGGGCAAGAGTAAACGGGGTTTTTTTTTCAAATTTTGAACGAAAGTTTATTATTCCTGCGTTCTGAACCGTCAATGTCCCTGTTATAGTTGTTACTGCTACTGTGATTATTGGATCGGTAACGTACTGTATCCCGATATGTCCTCCGTGATTATTGGCTCGGTAACGTACTGTATCCCGATATGTCCTCCGTGATTATTGGCTCGGTAACGTACTGTATCCCTTATATGTCGCTTATCACACAACAATGAGTTCAAGCCCTCCCAGGACCATCATTCTTTCATTTTAAACTTTATCCGTGTTGATGTGCACTGGTTTGTTTTGGAGAATGCGCTGAGTAGATTCTGAATACATGTCCATGTATTACAGCGTCTGGGGTTATAACACTTTACTCTAAGGGAAACAGGTTCCATTAATAGTAAACCGTACATTGACGGCAATGGAATAGTTTCACTGTTACATGTAGGGATGGGAATGGAACTCACGACCCCCTGGATGCAGCGATTGGGATTGAATCTCACTACTCCCTGGATTCTGGAGCTGAGATTGGAACACACGAACTCGCTGGACTAACCCCTGGATCCAGCGGCTGATAATGGAACTGACGACCCCCGGAATGAATACTGTGGCTAGGAATGGATCCACTGACAACTTTGGGTTTATATAGAACGTTGATACACTGAAACACAAACATCGAATGAAATAACTGCAACCCGCCATCAGTTGATTCAATCGATAACGACGTCAACATCACACAGACTGCAATATGCAACGCGATTGATTGGTATAGAAAGAAGTATGTACAATTAAATATGTGTGACCATCACTGTGGACCAGCATAATATTATGATTTCTATATAATTGTAATAAATTTAATTTCAGAAACAAATATTATTAATTAAGGGAAGGTTTGCCGAGGGTCATCATAATTCGTTTGTAATGTATTTGTATGAGAAGTAGTTATTGTCGCATCTATAGCTATTGTAAATATTTATTCCGTGACTCGTAGTTTCGTGTTCATTTAAATGAAATCAGAAACATATAGTATCTGTCCTGTTCATTTCCGGTGTACCATAAACCGTTACTCAACAATAACAACAACAACAGCAATCACTACTACTATACATTTGATAATCTTTGGTAGATCTATCACTTTTGGGAGCAAGATACTTTTCACAGATAGAATTATTAGACACAAACTAATGGAGCTCACTGTGTTTAAACATCATCTCTCGTGTGTGTGGATGAGTGTTTATGTGGTCATTCGTGCGGGAGGAAATAGGAGTGCCCAGAGAAAACTATACTCATGTTTCTGAAGAGGTAAGAATTTACTTATAATATCAAATAAATGACGCATTCTACTGGTCGGTGTGTACACAAACACACACAAGGACACGCTCGGACCTACACATGCACACGATCACGCATACATGCCATCATACACACGACCGTCCCCCACACACTTCCGTTTCTATATTTAGCGATCGTATCTTGCAGATAAGAGTTGTCGTTCTTCAATCAACACTAGAAAACACGGGTGTAATGTAGGTGGCGCTACGTTCGGAAATCAAGTTTCTCCAGGCTGTCATTTTGCTAGAAGTAAATTAGTAAAACATCGACAGACTGGAACCCAGGTTATGATGACACGGCATCATAGGTTTCCATATACTTGACTTGTTAGTTGTTAGAACCAGAGATTGGAATGGGGCTCTGTCTGTATCATTGCACTCTCCTCCAAAATGACTAATCTCTTCAGGTGTCGATCATATGGGCAACCGGTAGCGACGATAAATAAACGTAAAACACACACTAGTTAACTCGTCTTCGCGTTTCTGGATGGCGCCGGCCGGTTTTTTATGATCAAGGATCTAGTCGCTTCGTCCTAACGCCGCTGAATCCCAAGCATGTCCTGATCAATCTGCAAAAATGATACTCAATACCTGGATTGTGTTTGCTCGTTTTGGGATTACCAGTTTAAAAAAGCACCAACAACGTATGTTATATGGCGACTCTCCAGCTATCGAGTGGAGCAAGACCCCGGGTATCCCTCAGAGCAGTATTTCAGCCACAGACGGATACCCAGGTAGAATCACCAACCTTCCGATAGCTTCCTCACATGAAAGACTTTGACACCCACAGTGGGATTCAAACCTACAGCAATGAGGGGGAAATGATTTGAAGTGAACATTAACCACTCGGCCACGGAGCCTCTGCATGCCTTTGTTTCAGTTTTGGATTTATAATTAATATCAACAGCTCAAATTAAACTGTCACATTCAAGGCATTGTACCATGTTAGGCCGGTAAGAAGCATTTTTCATAGGGAGGTGTGTAATTTGTTCAAGGGCGAGGCAAAACACAAGCGCGTAACATGACACACGGCATTTGACGTGGGGTTTAGGGATCCCCCTTCCCCAAGATATTTTTAACTCCCTCCTTCTCTCACATCAAATCTTACATCGAGGTGTACCAGCTATCACAGTTAGGTCCAAAAATAAGGTAAAACAGTAATTTGTATATCAGAAAATAAGTTTATTTTGTATATAAAAAATTATAATATACCAGGAAAAAATATATATGTATATACAAATTGGTAAAATTATGCTACCTTGTACTACATATGTACTTTATTTGTTAGATAAAACAATACCAGCAATAATCCTCTGCGAGTAGTTTCTAATGCGGACATAGGCCCTGCCACAACACAAATGGAATATTATCGGAATGTAACATATTAATTAACAATTACAAACATTAAAAGCTCTCTCCTCAATCATGTAACAAGTATTAGAAGACAAGAATGCTAAACTCTCTCTTTCATTCTAATCCCTTTCCTGGAACTTGCTATGTTTATTATATACATTGTACAAACTCTAATATTGGGAAATAAAATATGTTTCAACTTATAAAGTGTTTGTGGTTTATTAAGTTCAATAAATGACCTGTACCATGAGAAAAACAACATAATGGTTATGATAGCATATAACATGTGAAACAATAATTATATAACGTCAAACCATAGTTATTCATGAAGCTTATTGTATAAAACATACAAGTGTTGTGTAGCAGTACGTTTCTTACACTCCATTTCAAGTACATTTAACAACTGTCACATGTTAGGGACTCAGCTAGACGGGGGTGAGCTGGGAGAAGTAGTCATGGGTGATGGAAAGACATTTTTTCATATGGAATAAAATGAAGACACTTTACGGAGTTGCCAAACTTCTCCCTTATATACATTAAATGTTCACCTATTTTGAAGGTCTTAAACCCTGCATGATGGCCCCACAAATATTCTTCATGATACAGTAGACACTAGTAGCTACGGTACTGTTTATGAGTAGGCTACATATAGAATATCTCCCAGCAAGATGCTACATATAGAATATCTCCCAGCTATATATAGAATATCTCCCAGCAAGATGCTACTTATAGAATATCTCCCAGCAAGATGCTACATATAGAATATCTCCCAGCAAGATGCTATATATATAGAATATCTCCCAGCAAGATGCTATATATAGAATATCTCCCAGCAAGATGCTACATATAGAATATCTCCCAGCAAGATGCTACATATAGAATATCTCCCAGCAAGATGCTATATATAGAATATCTCCCAGCAAGATGCTATATATAGAATATCTCCCAGCAAGATGCTACATATAGAATATCTCCCCACAAGATGCTATATATAGAATATCTCCCAGCAAGATGCTATATATAGAATATCTCCCAGCAAGATGCTACATATAGAATATCTCCCAGCAAGATGCTATATATAGAATATCTCCCAGCAAGATGCTATATATAGAATATCTCGAAGGAAATGAGATTACAATTCCTGTTAAATGATTGAAGACAAACAAGAAGATTTGTATAAATACAGCGATACAAAAACAATTCTGCTTATCAACACCATAGTAATTATTTTACAAACAATGAGATTGCCAAGTATAAGGTATCTGGCTAGGCAACACATATGTCTCTACCCAATGTCCGTTATCAAATGATATGTTATTAAAAAGCTGAACTAAATCATACAGCCTCAAACATATCTCTATTTCCCTGGAAATGTACGTACAAATATTTAATAAAAGTATGGTTTTAAAAGTGATTATTGGCATCGCGTTTGCTTCAGAGACATTTTACTCCTCCGCCTCGTACGGTATAAATGTCTAGATATAATGTTAATGTTTGCTTATAAAACACATGGAGAGAGAAGAACATGTACTGTTATACGCAATCATAAAATAACTGTTCCATATCAGGACGTTATCTCTTTCTAATTTTAATACACTTAAATCATCTGAGAAGTTATGTCACATACTATCAAACAATCACCATGGAAACAAGAACATAATTACTTTCTAATTACAAGTATGTTGTTCCAACGCAACAATGTATTTGGAGGCATTTTGACCAAAAACTACTAAATTTTCAAACATACACCATATATCAATGGCAAGCAAGTAGATGTAAACATTCATTTGGTAATAAATTAATTTGTTGGAAACGCTGTTATCCAGTGCATATTTCGGGCAAAATATCAAATTAATGTTTGCTGCTAAATTAAACACTTCAGAATCGAAGAATTTAGTATTGTAATTTATGACAGTACAAAAATAATGCTGACAAACTAAATGGCGAGTTATAGTAGAAATTTGTCTTAGTAACAATGGTAAATGTTCTTAACCAGTTAGTTACGGTGCACACCAGCAGCAAATAGTGCGCTATGAATATTATGGTGAAATCATATGCTGTGAAATGGCACATTGTGATGATCATTAAGAAATTGCAGATCAAATTTGTTTAACTTGCAACAATAACTCATGTTGTCATTAAGTCCTGAATCAATGGAAGTGAGGTTTAACTTGCAACAATAACTCATGTTGTCATTAAGTCCTGAATCAATGGAAGTAAGGTTTAACTTGCAACAATAACTCATGTTGTCATTAAGTCCTGAATCAATGGAAGTAAGGTTTAACTTGCAACAATAACTCATGTTGTCATTAAGTCCTGAATCAATGGGAGTAAGACTATATATAATTTAGCACGCTGGTTATCAAAATGCGAACAAATATCCCCAAAGTTCCCAAAAACTGAAGCAGTTGATTGTTAACAAGTAAACAACTACATAATAGTATAAAAGTGTGTTAGAAAATTGTGCAATATCTACATTTCTTTGTTCATGTTCCCATTAAGCTTCCTCAAGTGCCTGAAGAGTTATGGACCAGACACAAAATATGACCAGCAAATTATGGCCATGACCTCAGATTAACATGGCAATAAGACGATATGGACAGGACAGGAAATGGACATGCATGCACGACTCCCATATAGCCCACAGCCACCCACCTATTACAAATGTTGGGATTGGATAATGACATATCTGTTGCCTAACCAAAGAGAATTCATGCAGAGTATGTTAAAACGATAGAAGACTTCTAGAGTGAGTTTAGTAATAAAAGCACTGTAAATAATTGCTGATAAAATGATATGCATGTTCATTTCTATTTACATATACACAACATGATGATACATGCATATATATATATATATAATGAGATTGGAATGTGTAAAATATGCTAAATCATATATGTACAAATACATACACGTTTTTATTAAACGCTAATTACAAATGATATGTTATTGAAAGTGTATACGGCACAAACATTTATTTCATTGCAAGAAATGTTGACTTTTATTTCTCGATATCTAAACACACATACTGCTAGATGATTTGCTATGAGCAAAGTGATAAGTCACATATATGCAGACATCGTTCAAGTGACATTTGTTCATATGTAGAATGAGTATAAGGGAAAATTGTGTGTTTCTTGTCTCCTGACACTAAATATATACATGATATTGAACATTTCTTGGCCGACACTGAAATATTTGAAGTAACATTTTGCTACATTACAGTGACTATAATCCAAGGGATGGCAACGAGTAGAAAGATACTCCAGTACTCCACCACACTGTTCTCGTTGAGTAATCAATTGATTCTTGGCTAGATGTACATTGTATTAGTGGGATCGCATGTTTCATGTAATTCCTTTCTTAAAGTTTCATCCCTTTAATCAAAGTTTATTGACATAATTATTAAACAAACATATTAAAAGTCGACTAACAAACGCATAGCAATGACCTTTGATTAATCTCGCATCATTATTATCGTGTTTTCTTCGTCTTAAACGATAAAAGATATCAGCGGTACAAATACCTGCCAATAATGTCAAACTGTTGACTTGTTTATTGAAAGAATATCTGTAAACAAGGATTATTTTCCTACCTACGGTCTCCCCCGGATTACAGATTAAGTTAATTACTGTGTATTGGAAATTGAAAGGAACAATTGGCACTGTTCCGTTCCCCCCTCCAATACTCGATTATCATTTTACTTTCCGATACTCGGACATTCTTCCTAGTACTTGAATACTCATTGTCATCCTTCCTTTAAACTGATGACAAAGAATAAAAAATGTCCAAATGATAAAAATAACACATAAAGCTGCCAACTGATTTACGTTGCATTTCATTGGTCACGAGACAAGAAACAAGAGTACATTCTTCCCTAATGGAAGATTCAGCAGCAGTGAAGTAACGCCGTGGCAACCAGCATCACTATAGTCGTTATGCTAAATGTTAACATGGAAGCTCCACCAGGCATACCTGGTCTCTCGGGCACTTGGTTGTCCGATCCTGAAAGAATAACACCAAAATATATTACACAGTGTATGAAACAGTTCACTTTATATGTTTATTTTGAGCTTTACCAGCAGGAAGGCTAACGATGCTACACTTGACTATTACCGCCACTGTTTTTATTGTTGTTTTTTATTTAAGTAAATTTAATGTCGCTACCGGTTGCCCATTTGAGCGACGGGCAGTTTACCTGGCAGGTTCCAGCCGTTAACAAGTATTTGGTGCACAACCTTCGTAAAAAACTGCCAACTTTTTCATATAACCCATGACCATCAGTGATGATAGGTTACAGTCAGCGACCTCAACCACTCGACAATGGAGGCGGACTGGTTCTCTAACTTGCCTGGAAGGAGGGAGAATGCACTGTCGATTTATGCTTAGTTTACACAAATTTATTTTAGCTCGATTGCGAAACAAGTTCTTACAACTTATATTAATCATGCTCTAGACCTAATTCCTGATAGAATCCATCGCCATGAGAGAGAGAGAGAGAGAGCGAGAGAAGAGGCAACAATCGTAATGGCTCCAGCGGGACTCGAACTCCAGACTGTATATTTATGTGTCTTGGCTAAGGACACCACATTGGTTAATTTAATCACATTTTATTGCATGATCGTGATATACCATACAAAATGTAGGCGCAAAAACATGATAATACAAGGTTTGTGCCACAAGTTTTAACAACATTCAAAAATGAATCACCCGTGTCCCTATGAAACTACTATGTCTGTTATGTCCACATTATGGTGCTACAATATGAAATTCTCAAGAAATGATAAATCACATATTTTTTTATACAAATTTATTTTAGCTCGATTGCAAAACTGATATTAATCACTCTCGAGACCTCATTCCTGATGGAATCCATAGCCACGAGGGAGAGAGAAGAGGCAAAGTGGACTTTAAATGCCTTGCCTAGGGGCACAATCGTAACGGCTCCATGTGTCCTACAATCTTAAACCGGGTTATACTTCTATGTGTCCTACAACCTTAAGCCCGGTTATACTTCTATGTGTCCTACAACCTTAAGCCCGGTTATACTTCTATGTGTCCTACAACCTTAAGCCTGGTTATACTTCTATGTGTCCTACAACCTTAAGCCCGGGTTATACTTCTATGTGTCCTACAACCTTAAGCCTGGGTTATACTTCTATGTGTCCTACAACCTTAAGCCCGGGTTATACTTCTATGTGTCCTACAACCTTAACCCCAGTTATACTTCTGTGTCCTACAACCTTAAGCCCGGGTTATACTTCTATGTGCTACAACCTTAACCCCAGTTATACTTCTATGTGTGCTACAACCTTAATCCTGGGTTATACTTCTATGTCCTACAACCTTAATCCTGGGTTATACTTCTGTGTCCTACAACCTTAAGCCCGGGTTATACTTCTGTGTGCTACAACCTTAACCCCAGTTATACTTCTATGTGTCCTACAACCTTAATCCCAGGTTATACTTCTATGTGTCCTACAACCTTAATCCTGGGTTATACTTCTATGTGTCCTACAACCTTAAGCCCGGGTTATACTTCTATGTGTCCTACAACCTTAAGCCCGGGTTATACTTCTATGTGTGCTACAACCTTAAGCCTGGGTTATACTTCTATGTGTCCTACAACCTTAAGCCTGGGTTATACTTCTATGTGTCCTACAACCTTAAGCCTGGGTTATACTTCTATGTGTCCTACAACCTTAAGCCTGGGTTATACTTCTATGTGTCCTACAACCTTAAGCTGGGGTTATACTTCTATGTGTCCTACAACCGTAAGCCCGGTTATACTTCTATGTGTCCTACAACCTTAAGCCCAGTTATACTTCTATGTGTCCTACAACCTTAAGCCCGGGTTATACTTCTATGTGTCCTACAACCTTAAGCCCGGGTTATACTTCTATGTGTCCTACAACCTTAAGCTGGGGTTATACTTCTATGTGTCCTACAACCTTAACCCCAGTTATACTTCTATGTGTCCTACAACCTTAAGCCTGGGTTATACTTCTATGTGTCCTACAACCTTAAGCCCGGGTTATACTTCTATGTGTCCTACAACCTTAAGCTGGGGTTATACTTCTATGTGTCCTACAACCTTAATCCTGGGTTATACTTCTATGTGTCCTACAACCTTAACCCTGGGTTATACTTCTATGTGTCCTACAACCTTAAGCCCGGGTTATACTTCTATGTGTCCTACAACCTTAAGCCCGGTTATACTTCTATGTGTCCTACAACCTTAAGCCCGGTTATACTTCTATGTGTCCTACAACCTTAAGCCCGGGTTATACTTCTATGTGTCCTACAACCTTAAGCCCGGGTTATACTTCTATGTGTCCTACAACCTTAAGCTGGGGTTATACTTCTATGTGTCCTACAACCTTAACCCCGGTTATACTTCTATGTGTCCTACAACCTTAACCCCAGTTATACTTCTATGTGTCCTACAACCTTAAGCCTGGGTTATACTTCTATGTGTCCTACAACCTTAAGCCCGGGTTATACTTCTATGTGTCCTACAACCTTAAGCTGGGGTTATACTTCTATGTGTCCTACAACCTTAATCCTGGGTTATACTTCTATGTGTCCTACAACCTTAACCCTGGGTTATACTTCTATGTGTCCTACAACCTTAAGCCCGGGTTATACTTCTATGTGTCCTACAACCTTAAGCCCGGTTATACTTCTATGTGTCCTACAACCTTAAGCCCGGTTATACTTCTATGTGTCCTACAACCTTAAGCCTGGTTATACTTCTATGTGTCCTACAACCTTAAGCCCGGGTTATACTTCTATGTGTCCTACAACCTTAAGCCTGGGTTATACTTCTATGTGTCCTACAACCTTAAGCCCGGGTTATACTTCTATGTGTCCTACAACCTTAACCCCAGTTATACTTCTGTGTCCTACAACCTTAAGCCCGGGTTATACTTCTATGTGCTACAACCTTAACCCCAGTTATACTTCTATGTGTGCTACAACCTTAATCCTGGGTTATACTTCTATGTCCTACAACCTTAATCCTGGGTTATACTTCTGTGTCCTACAACCTTAAGCCCGGGTTATACTTCTGTGTGCTACAACCTTAACCCCAGTTATACTTCTATGTGTGCTACAACCTTAACCCCAGTTATACTTCTATGTGTCCTACAACCTTAAGCCCGGGTTATACTTCTATGTGTCCTACAACCTTAACCCCAGTTATACTTCTATGTGTCCTACAACCTTAAGCCCAGGTTATACTTCTATGTGTCCTACAACCTTAAGCCCAGGTTATACTTCTATGTGTCCTACAACCTTAAGCCCGGGTTATACTTCTATGTGTCCTACAACCTTAAGCCCGGGTTATACTTCTATGTGTCCTACAACCTTAAGCCCGGGTTATACTTCTATGTGTCCTACAACCTTAAGCCTGGGTTATACTTCTATGTGTCCTACAACCTTAAGCCTGGGTTATACTTCTATGTGTCCTACAACCGTAAGCCTGGGTTATACTTCTATGTGTCCTACAACCTTAAGCCTGGGTTATACTTCTATGTGTCCTACAACCTTAAGCCTGGGTTATACTTCTATGTGTCCTACAACCTTAAGCTGGGGTTATACTTCTATGTGTCCTACAACCTTAAGCCCGGTTATACTTCTATGTGTCCTACAACCTTAAGCCCAGTTATACTTCTATGTGTCCTACAACCTTAAGCCTGGTTATACTTCTATGTGTCCTACAACCTTAAGCCTGGGTTATACTTCTATGTGTGCTACAACCTTAAGCCCGGGTTATACTTCTATGTGTCCTACAACCTTAAGCCCGGGTTATACTTCTATGTGTCCTACAACCTTAAGCTGGGGTTATACTTCTATGTGTCCTACAACCTTAACCCCGGTTATACTTCTATGTGTCCTACAACCTTAACCCCAGTTATACTTCTATGTGTCCTACAACCTTAAGCCTGGGTTATACTTCTATGTGTCCTACAACCTTAAGCCCGGGTTATACTTCTATGTGTCCTACAACCTTAAGCTGGGGTTATACTTCTATGTGTCCTACAACCTTAATCCTGGGTTATACTTCTATGTGTCCTACAACCTTAACCCTGGGTTATACTTCTATGTGTCCTACAACCTTAACCCAGGGTTATACTTGTTTGTGTCACACAACCTTCAGTTGTTCAATGCTTAATTTTTTTTAACTTTTGAAATTTATAACGTAAGTTACCAATGCATCTGGTGAATATCCTCATCGTCTATATTCTGATTCATACCATTACAGGTCTTAGTCACTTATACTGTATCAATGTTCATACCAATACAGGTCATAGTCACTTATACTGTATCAATGGATTCATACCAATGCAGGTCATAGTCACTTATACTGTATCAATGGATTCATACCAATGCAGGTCATAGTCACTTATACTGTATCAATGTATTCATACCAATGCAGGTCATAGTCACTTATACTGTATCAATGGATTCATACCAATACAGGCCATAGTCACTTATACTGTATTAATGGATTCATACCAATACAGGTCATAGTCACTTATACTGTATTAATGGATTCATACCAATGCAGGTCATAGTCACTTATACTGTATCAATGGATTCATACCAATACAGGTCATAGTCACTTATACTGTATTAATGGATTCATACCAATACAGGTCATAGTCACTTATACTGTATCAATGGATTCATACCAATACAGGTCATAGTCACTTATACTGTATCAATGGATTCATACCAATGCAGGTCATAGTCACTTATACTGTATCAATGTTCATACCAATGCAGGTCACAGTCACTTATACTGTATCAATGGATTCATACCAATACAGGTCATAGTCACTTATACTGTATCAATGTTCTTACCAATACAGGTCATAGTCACTTATACTGTATCAATGTTCTTACCAATACGGGTTATAGTCACTTATACTGTATCAATGTTCTTATCAATGCAGGTCATAGTCACTTATACTGTATCAATGTTCTTACCAATACAGGTCAAAGTCACTTATACTGTATCAATGGATTCATACCAATGCAGGTCATAGTCACATATACTGTATCAATGTTTTTACCAAAACAGGTCATAGTCACTTATACTGTATCAATGTTCTTACCAATGCAGGTCTTAGTCACTTATACTGTATCAATGTTCTTACCAATACAGGGCTTAGTCACTTATACTGTATCAATGGTCTTACCAATACAGGGCTTAGTCACTTATACTGTATCAATGGATTCATACCAATACAGGTCATATAGTCACCTATACTGTATCAATGGATTCATACCAATGCAGGTCATAGTCACTTATACTGTATCAATGTTCATACCAATACAGGTCATAGTCACTTATACTGTATCAATGTTCTTACCAATGCAGGTCTTAGTCATTTATACTGTATCAATGTTCTTACCAATACAGGTCAAAGTCACTTATACTGTATCAATGGATTCATACCAATGCAGGTCATAGTAACTTATACTGTATCAATGTTCTTACCAATGCAGGTCTTAGTCACTTATACTGTATCAATGTTCTTACCAATACAGGTCAAAGTCACTTATACTGTATCAATGGATTCATACCAATGCAGGTCGTAGTCACTTATACTGTATCAATGTTCATACCAATACAGGTCATAGTCACTTATACTGTATCAATGTTCTTACCAATACAGGTCAAAGTCACTTATACTGTATCAATGTTCATACCAATGCAGGTCATAGTCACTTATACTGTATCAATGGTCTTACCAATACAGGTCATAGTCACATATACTGTATCAATGTTCATACCAATGCAGGTCATAGTCACTTATACTGTATCAATGGATTCATACCAATGCAGGTCATAGTCACTTATACTGTATCAATGGATTCATACCAATGCAGGTCATAGTCACTTATACTGTATCAATGTTCTTATGTTTATAAAACTTCATATGTAAGCACAAACTTTTAATGCACTTCTGGTTGAATCATGCATCAATAGTCAATATGTGTTCTATAATGGACTTGCTGTTTGGGACAAATTGGGGTCCGCGTTGGTATCAACTTGAACCGTCGTTTCACGCACAACACATGCAAATACATTGCCAATAACAGTATTTGCAAGACACTCGGTTGTTTGGGGGGCTCGGCAGTAACTTTTGAATCAATTTGCTAAAAAATGGACGAGATATTAGCGTTTGCCAAAGGAAGTTTATCGTACGGTCTGCTATTGACATATTTACGCATTCACGCGCCTGGAGCTCTGCTAGTTGACTCAAACTAAATATCCTTGATCTTAGAGACTTACTGAGGAGATTAACGAAAGCTTGACCACTTCCCTGGCTATTTTCAGCATAGCACCTATACTCTCCAAAGTCTTCTTCATTTATATCAAATATTGTTAGTTTCATTAAAACGTAGTTGGAGCCAAAGTAATTCTCTGCTCTGTATCTGAAACACACAATAAAACACATCTTACATATATTGGTCTATTCATGTTTATTTTATCTCGATTGTGAAACAGCTTTTTACAACATTAGATTAATCGCTCTCGAGACCTCATTCCTGATGGAATCAATCGAAATGAGGCATTGTGGTATTAAGCATCTTGCCTAAGGACATCACCACCATGGTTTTGGCAGGGTTCTAATTCACAACCTCTCAGTTGCCATTGATAATCAATTACACATATATTGGATTTATATGTTTCCAACAACATATTGGAACTAAAACTATCACAATACTTGTGCAACACTGCTTTGACAACATTGAAAATGTCCAGGTCTGATTAGTTTATCACTTTCCAATGGATCACTTCCCTATTGTATGACCAGTGTGGATCACTTCCCTATGGTCAACCAGGGTGGATCACTTCCCCATTGTCAACCAATGTGGATCACTTCCCAATGGACAATCAGTGTGGATCACTTCCCTATGGTCAACCAGGGTGGATCACTTCCCTATTGTCAACCAATGTGGATCACTTCCCAATGGACAATCAGTGTGGATCACTTCCCTATGGTCAACCAGGGTGGATCACTTCCCTATTGTCAACTAGGGTGGATTACTTCCCTATTGTCAACCAGTATGGATTACTTCCCTATTGTCAACCAGTGTGGATCACTTCCCAATGGACAATCAGTGTGGATCACTTCCCAATGGACAACCAGTGTGGATCACTTCCCTATTGTCAACCAGGGTGGATTACTTCCCTATTGTCAACCAGGGTGGATTACTTCCCTATTGTCAACCAGTGTGGATTACTTCCCTATTGTCAACCAGTGTGGATTACTTCCCTATGGTCAACCAGGGTGGATTACTTCCCTATGGTCAACCAGGGTGGATTACTTCCCTATTGTCAACCAGGGTGGATCACTTCCCTATTGTCAACCAGGGTGAATCACTTCCCTATTGTCAACCAGTATGGATTACTTCCCAATGGTCAACCAGGGTGGATCACTAACCAATGGTTATCCAGTGTGGATCACTTCTTCCCAATGGTCGACAAGTGTGGATCACTTTCCAATGGTCAACCATTGTGGATTACTTCCCAATGTTCAACACCTGTGCAACACTGCTTTGACAACATTGAAAATGTCCAGGTCTGATTAGTTTATCACTTTCCAATGGATCACTTCCCTATTGTCAACCAGTGTGGATCACTTCCCAATGGTCAACCAGTGTGGATCACTTCCCTATTGTCAACCAGTGTGGGTCACTTCCCAATGGTCAACCAGTGTGGATTACTTCCCAATGGTCAACCAGTATGGATTACTTCCCAATGGACAACCAGTGTGGATTACTTCCCAATGGACAACCAGTGTGGATTACTTCCCAATGGACAACCAGTGTGGATTACTTCCCAATGGACAACCAGTATGGATTACTTCCCAATGGACAACCAGTGTGGATTACTTCCCAATGGACAACCAGTGTGGATTACTTCCCAATGGACAACCAGTATGGATTACTTCCCAATGGACAACCAGTGTGGATTACTTCCCAATGGACAACCAGTGTGGATTACTTCCCAATGGACAACCAGTGTGGATTACTTCCCAATGGACAACCAGTGTGGATTACTTCCCAATGGACAACCAGTATGGGTCACTTCCCAATGGTCAACCAGTATGGATTACTTCCCAATGGACAACCAGTGTGGATTACTTCCCAATGGACAACCAGTGTGGATTACTTCCCAATGGACAACCAGTGTGGATTACTTCCCAATGGACAACCAGTGTGGATTACTTCCCAATGGACAACCAGTTGGTACTTCCCAATGGTCAACCAGTATGGATTACTTCCCAATGGACAACCAGTGTGGATTACTTCCCAATGGACAACCAGTATGGATTACTTCCCAATGGACAACCAGTGTGGATTACTTCCCAATGGACAACCAGTATGGATTACTTCCCAATGGACAACCAGTATGGATTACTTCCCAATGGACAACCAGTATGGATTACTTCCCAATGGACAACCAGTATGGATTACTTCCCAATGGACAACCAGTGTGGATTACTTCCCAATGGACAACCAGTATGGATTACTTCCCAATGGACAACCAGTATGGATTACTTCCCAATGGACAACCAGTATGGATCACTTCCCAATGGACAACCAGTATGGATTACTTCCCAATGGACAACCAGTGTGGATTACTTCCCAATGGACAACCAGTATGGATTACTTCCCAATGGACAACCAGTATGGATTACTTCCCAATGGTCAACCAGTATGGATTACTTCCCAATGGTCAACCAGTGTGGATTACTTCCCAATGGTCAACCAGTGTGGATTACTTCCCAATGGTCAACCAGTGTGGATTACTTCCCAATGGTCAACCAGTGTGGATTACTTCCCAATGGTCAACCAGGGTGGATTACTTCCCAATGGTCAACCAGTGTGGATTACTTCCCAATGGTCAACCAGTGTGGATTACTTCCCAATGGTCAACCAGGGTGGATTACTTCCCAATGGTCAACCAGGGTGGATTACTTCCCAATGGTCAACCAGGGTGGATTACTTCCCTACAGTCAATATTGTGATTAATATGAAAACATGAAAAGAAAATACGTACTTGTGTGGGTGTGTTAGCGCTACACCGGTCTTTGACCAGTACACCTCTGTGTCTTCAGGTACAGGGTTTCCTGACGCAGAACAGGTCAGTTCTCGGCTATAACCTATCGCCTGTCTCACCTCCTCATTTTTCGAATTTAACTTTGGCTGGACTAAAATAAAAATAAAACACAACCAAATGATTGTATCATCACTTGCAAATCTTAATCTACTTCATCAATTTCATTCTAATAGTACATGTAATTTAAACTTCTAAAACATGTTTTATAGTACGTATGTAACCAGGGCTCAATCTAGAAATAGTCTCCCTAGTGACCTTGTCCCCTGGGGACCCCACTTTTCCCTAGAAACTTTCTGTTTTACAATTTTTCGTATACAATTTTGTCCAGCAAGATACACTGTCCATTGTAAAGCACTATATTCATATGTTGTAATTATTTGTCATAATGTGTATTTTAAACCTGTTTTGATTGTTTGCTCCTAGGGTTTCACGTCGCACCAACATCATACGTCGTATGGCGACAGTCCAGCTATTAGTGGTATAGGAAGCCCCCGGATAGAACCACAGACAGTCCAGCTATTAGTGGTATAGGAAGCCCCCGGATAGAACCACAGACCTTCTGCAAGCCAGCTGGACAGTTTTCTTACATGAAATAATTCGAGAACCCCAGTGGGATTTGACCAGCAGCGGTGAGGGGCAATTGATTTGAATCAGTGACGGTAGCCACTTGGCTATGGAGCCACCCCCCCATTTTATTGAATTTTATTAAATGATAAGGACACACTTGGATGCTTTCTCACTTCACCAAACAATCTGGTCCAGGATGAGCCTGGCATGTGAATATCTCCCCTTGAGAGGGGAATTTCTCCCATGAGGTGGTAATGTCTCCTGGAGGGGGAATGTCCTCCCATGACGGGGGAAATCAATCTTGAGGGGGATGTCTCCCTTGTGGTGTGAATGTATCTCTTGAGGGTGGAATGTCTACATTGAGGCGGAAATGTATCAACTGATGTGGTTCTAATTTCTTTAATATACATGTCACCGTATTCATGTGCTTGCTTTTCACCAAAATACAAAACATCCCCATTGAGAACATAGGTTCACCTATATTGATTGTAACTTACAAAAGACGTTGAGGTAGATACGGCGCACATCTGTACCGGCTACATTCATTGCCGTACATTTATATGATCCTTTGTTGTCCTTGTTCACATTGTCAATAAGAATTGTTGGTGCCTGAAGTTATATAAACATGCTCAGAGCTGTGCATTCATTTCCCAATACAGGAATAATGTCCACTTGTTTAAACAAGGTTGCAGTCAATTCCCAATACAGGAATAATGTCTGTTTGTTTAAACAAGGTTGCATTCATTTCCCAATACAGGAATAATGTCTGTTTGTTTAAACAAGGTTGCAGTCATTTCCCAATACAGGGATAATGTATGTTTGTTTAAACAAGGTTGCATTCATTTCCCAATACAGGAATAATGTCTGTTTGTTTAAACAAGGTTGCAGTCATTTCCCAATACAGGGATAATGTATGTTTGTTTAAACAAGGTTGCAGTCATTTCCCAATACAGGGATAATGTATGTTTGTTTAAACAAGGTTGCAGTCAATTCCCAATACAGGAATAATGTCTGTTTGTTTAAACAAGGTTGCATTCATTTCCCAATACAGGAATAATGTCTGTTTGTTTAAACAAGGTTGCAGTCATTTCCCAATACAGGAATAATGTCTGTTTGTTAAACAAGGTTGCATTCATTTCCAGATACAGGGATAATGTCTGTTTGTTTAAACAAGGTTGCATTCATTTCCCAATACAGGAATAATGTCTGTTTGTTAAACAAGGTTGCATTCATTTCCAGATACAGGGATAATGTATGTTCGTTCTTGCATAAAAAGAATTTAAACATGATTTTTAATTTATTTCTTGTGTGTAACAAATACAAATCCTGATAAATCTATGCAACACCTTGGCATGAAGGCATCATGACTTACTTACATGCATTATGCTGTTCCATTCCAGCGAATGAATTAAACAGGATACACAAGGTAATACAGCAACAATAACCTACCGTTAGCTCACGTCCACCAGTAGGCAGTACCCCACCCCCTGCCATCGTCCAGCTAATCACCGGAGTGGGAATACCACTGGCTGCACATTTCAGCTCTACTCTATCACCCTCTTCTTTGTCTGTGTTGGAACTTGTAAAAATATCAATAATCTGAGGCTTCTCTGAAAAAGTGACGGAAACAAAATTCATAATCCAAGCTGTTATATCAAACACACATCCATATTCTGTCCTATCTGGTGGGTGGCAGCCAGATTTTCTACGCAAGTCAATGACATTAATCAGGCTGTCAAAATCAGTATTCTATATAATCCAGTGGACAGTTGTAGTTTTACGATCAATTTTGCACATCACCTTTCTAGCATTGCCCCTTTTTTCCCTTAATGTCCTCCCTTTTGTTTTAATTTTCTTATAAGCCGCAACAGCTCAGTGCTTTAGGGCAGGCAGACCTTTATAAACTCAACTTGTCCGCACCGATATTAACTGCCCTATACTGCCTCTTCCATCAAGCATAATTAGCTGTTTATCACAGTAAGTTAGCTAACTTTTCTACAAGGTAACCTCCACATCCCCCTCTGCACTGATTTGCAGACCAAAAAGCACCTTGGTGGCGCCTCTTTCCTGATTGATATACCTTGGCCATGTTTCCACTCTACAATAAACTCTCCTCTAAGAATATCCTATGATGATTAATTATTTTAAGTTTTGCAATATTCTGAGCGTACAATGATGAAACACAGCAATGTATATTTAACACAGACAGAGGAATCTAAATCATCAACCCATAAGTCACGAGTGTGTATGAACTTAGCATCACATACCATAAAATACAAAATGTACATGAAGACAAGCTTACGTATCACTTGAATCATGCGACTGTCATTAGCGTTCTGCTGGCCGCCTAGCTGAACTCTGCAAATATATAGAGCCTGGTCGGACTCTTGCACATTCTGAATCTTGAGCCGCCAATTGTTTGATGCTGGTTTGTCGATCTGATACTTGAAGGCATTCTGTGTATCCGTATCCGTGGAGATTGGAATGTTTGTTCTTGTGTTATAGTTCTGAATCAACCACTGTACCTATAAATATAATCCAACCATTTACTCTCTTCGCTCGCCCATATGGTTCACCGGAGGCAAGGGTAAATAAGCTCAATCATCATCACTCTCAAACAGTCCAGCTTTAATATTGAATATCTTTATACTGTGAAAGGTTGAAGGAACGAAACACAAACAATTACTTAAACAGCTGCATTTTCATGTTTCTTGTGTAAACTTATCTCAGTAAAGACAATGTGTTGTATAGGTTTAGTGTGGGCTGACGGACAGATGGAAGGAAGTGTTGTGTTTCTTCTCTTTTCTTCTTGGGATTAACGTCGCACAAACAGCTTAGGTCACATGGCGATTCTCCAGCTATTATTGATGGAGTAAGATCCTGTGTGCCCCAACGAGCAGTATTTCAGGCACGGACAGGCACCCATGTAGAACCACCGACCAGCAGGATAGCTTCGTCACATTAAATAATTTGACACCACAAGTGGGATTCGAACCTACAGCAGGTAGGGGACAGCAGTGAAGGGAGAAGTAATTTAAAGTCAGCCCCCAGATGGGCCTATGGAGGTGTTTTGAAACCTTCATTTGCATTATTTATTCAATAGATGGGAATGTTGTGTTTTTGTGAATACTACCCAAAACCCCTATACGAGTTTTCCAAGCAGTGTTGCAGGCACAGACGGACACCTGGGACCCTGGATGCTCCTCCAAGCAGTGTTGCAGGCACGGACGGACACCTGGGACCCTGGATGCTCCTCCAAGCAGTGTTGCAGGCACGGACGGACACCTGGGACCCTGGATGCTCCTCCAAGCAGTGTTGCAGGCACGGACGGACACCTGGGACCCTGGATGCTCCTCCAAGCAGTGTTGCAGGCACGGACGGACACCTGGGACCCTGGATGCTCCTCCAAGCAGTGTTGCAGGCACGGACGGACACCCGGGACCCTGGATGCTCCTCCAAGCAGTATTGCAGGCACGGACGGACACCTGGGACCCTGGATGCTCCTCCAAGCAGTGTTGCAGGCACGGACGGACACCCGGGACCCTGGATGCTCCTCCAAGCAGTATTGCAGGCACGGACGGACACCTGGGACCCTGGATGCTCCTCCAAGCAGTGTTGCAGGCACGGACGGACACCCGGGACCCTGGATGCTCCTCCAAGCAGTATTGCAGGCACGGACGGACACCTGGGACCCTGGATGCTCCTCCAAGCAGTGTTGCAGGCACGGACGGACACCCGGGACCCTGGATGCTCCTCCAAGCAGTATTGCAGGCACGGACGGACACCTGGGACCCTGGATGCTCCTCCAAGCAGTGTTGCAGGCACGGACGGGCACCTGGGACCCTGGATGCTCCTCCAAGCAGTGTTGCAGGCACGGACGGACACCTGGGACCCTGGATGCTCCTCCAAGCAGTGTTGCAGGCACGGACGGACACCTGGGACCCTGGATGCTCCTCCAAGCAGTGTTGCAGGCACGGACGGACACCTGGGACCCTGGATGCTCCTCCAAGCAGTGTTGCAGGCACGGACGGACACCTGGGACCCTGGATGCTCCTCCAAGCAGTGTTGCAGGCACGGACGGACACCTGGGACCCTGGATGCTCCTCCAAGCAGTGTTGCAGGCACGGACGGGCACCTGGGACCCTGGATGCTCCTCCAAGCAGTGTTGCAGGCACGGACGGGCACCTGGGACCCTGGATGCTCCTCCAAGCAGTGTTGCAGGCACGGACGGGCACCTGGGACCCTGGATGCTCCTCCAAGCAGTGTTGCAGGCACGGACGGGCACCTGGGACCCTGGATGCTCCTCCAAGCAGTGTTGCAGGCACGGACGGGCACCTGGGACCCTGGATGCTCCTCCAAGCAGTGTTGCAGGCACGGACGGGCACCTGGGACCCTGGATGCTCCTCCAAGCAGTGTTGCAGGCACGGACGGGCACCTGGGACCCTGGATGCTCCTCCAAGCAGTGTTGCAGGCACGGACGGGCACCTGGGACCCTGGATGCTCCTCCAAGCAGTGTTGCAGGCACGGACGGGCACCTGGGACCCTGGATGCTCCTCCAAGCAGTGTTGCAGGCACGGACGGGCACCTGGGACCCTGGATGCTCCTCCAAGCAGTGTTGCAGGCACGGACGGGCACCTGGGACCCTGGATGCTCCTCCAAGCAGTGTTGCAGGCACGGACGGGCACCTGGGACCCTGGATGCTCCTCCAAGCAGTGTTGCAGGCACGGACGGACACCTGGGACCCTGGATGCTCCTCCAAGCAGTGTTGCAGGCACGGACGGACACCTGGGACCCTGGATGCTCCTCCAAGCAGTGTTGCAGGCACGGACGGACACCTGGGACCCTGGATGCTCCTCCAAGCAGTGTTGCAGGCACGGACGGACACCTGGGACCCTGGATGCTCCTCCAAGCAGTGTTGCAGGCACGGACGGACACCTGGGACCCTGGATGCTCCTCCAAGCAGTGTTGCAGGCACGGACGGACACCTGGGACCCTGGATGCTCCTCCAAGCAGTGTTGCAGGCACGGACGGACACCTGGGACCCTGGATGCTCCTCCAAGCAGTGTTGCAGGCACGGACGGACACCTGGGACCCTGGATGCTCCTCCAAGCAGTGTTGCAGGCACGGACGGACACCTGGGACCCTGGATGCTCCTCCAAGCAGTGTTGCAGGCACGGACGGACACCTGGGACCCTGGATGCTCCTCCAAGCAGTATTGCAGGCACGGACGGACACCTGGGACCCTGGATGCTCCTCCAAGCAGTGTTGCAGGCACGGACGGACACCTGGGACCCTGGATGCTCCTCCAAGCAGTATTGCAGGCACGGACGGACACCTGGGACCCTGGATGCTCCTCCAAGCAGTATTGCAGGCACGGACGGACACCTGGGACCCTGGATGCTCCTCCAAGCAGTATTGCAGGCACGGACGGACACCTGGGACCCTGGATGCTCCTCCAAGCAGTGTTGCAGGCACGGACGGACACCTGGATGCTCCTCCAAGCAGTATTGCAGGCACGGACGGGCACCTGGATGCTCCTCCAAGCAGTGTTGCAGGCACGGACGGACACCTGGGAACCTGGATGCTCCTCCAAGCAGTGTTGCAGGCACGGACGGACACCTGGGACCCTGGATGCTCCTCCAAGCAGTGTTGCAGGCACGGACGGACACCTGGGACCCTGGATGCTCCTCCAAGCAGTGTTGCAGGCACGGACGGACACCTGGGACCCTGGATGCTCCTCCAAGCAGTGTTGCAGGCACGGACGGGCACCTGGGACCCTGGATGCTCCTCCAAGCAGTGTTGCAGGCACGGACGGACACCTGGGACCCTGGATGCTCCTCCAAGCAGTATGCAGGCACGGACGGACACCTGGATGCTCCTCCAAGCAGTATTGCAGGCACGGACGGACACCTGGATGCTCCTCCAAGCAGTATTGCAGGCACGGACGGACACCTGGATGCTCCTCCAAGCAGTATTGCAGGCACGGACGGACACCTGGGAACCTGGATGCTCCTCCAAGCAGTGTTGCAGGCACGGACGGGCACCTGGATGCTCCTCCAAGCAGTGTTGCAGGCACGGACGGGCACCTGGATGCTCCTCCAAGCAGTGTTGCAGGCACGGACGGACACCTGGGAACCTGGATGCTCCTCCAAGCAGTGTTGCAGGCACGGACGGACACCTGGGAACCTGGATGCTCCTCCAAGCAGTGTTGCAGGCACGGACGGACACCTGGGAACCTGGATGCTCCTCCAAGCAGTGTTGCAGGCACGGACGGGCACTGGATGCTCCTCCAAGCAGTATTGCAGGCACGGACGGACACCTGGATGCTCCTCCAAGCAGTGTTGCAGGCACGGACGGGCACCTGGATGCTCCTCCAAGCAGTATTGCAGGCACGGACGGACACCTGGATGCTCCTCCAAGCAGTGTTGCAGGCACGGACGGGCACCTGGATGCTCCTCCAAGCAGTGTTGCAGGCACGGACGGGCACCTGGATGCTCCTCCAAGCAGTGTTGCAGGCACGGACGGGCACCTGGATGCTCCTCCAAGCAGTGTTGCAGGCACGGACGGGCACCTGGATGCTCCTCCAAGCAGTATTGCAGGCACGGACGGGCACCTGGATGCTCCTCCAAGCAGTGTTGCAGGCACGGACGGGCACCTGGATGCTCCTCCAAGCAGTGTTGCAGGCACGGACGGGCACCTGGGTAGAACTACCTCACATGAAATAATTTGACACCCTAAGTGAGATTCGATCCATACAGCAGTTATGGGGAAGTGATTTGAAGTCAACGACCGTAACCACTTGGCCACAGAGGCCCCTATGGAACTTACTAACAGATGGTTCGCTCTACTACTAACAGAAAGTTTACATATGTATCGTAGTTTCAAAATCAAATATATACACACCAAGTATTATTACTGACCACCTAGAACAAGAAAACTTGTTGACTACAGCTTCATTTAACATAATAATTTAACATAATAAAATATACTTACATTAAAAGTTATAACTTATAAATAATGGAGAAAGAACAGCTTGCTGTAGCCATTATATTTATACAACCTATATCAGAGATCTCATTAAACTCTTTACAATGTGAACTATATTTCAAACTCTGACTATTAACTGACTAAGACGTAACAATTTGAAATATGACAACATGGGTGGAACGGCAGCCATTTTGAAGCATGTCATCATTTACGAACATTACCTTTTTTTCTGCCGGTTTGTTATCGACGACGCATGACATGAATGTATCCTTGTCTTTTTCTATAACGACAGTTTTGTAGTTATTCACGATCGTGGTGTAGGGAAATGTGCGCTTCAGCACAACCTTTGGATCTGCACACCAGACTGAAAATAAGCAATGGAATATAATAGTGAGTACACAAAACAGTGAAGTGGGTGGAGTTACAATGCTACAATGTTAGAGGACATAAAGTACATGTAGTGCACACAGTGGGAGGCTGTACTCATATGTATTAGGGTTACCTCATACCTAGCCTAGGACATGTAGTGCACGCAATGGGAGGCTGTACTCATATGTATTAGGGTTACCTGTACCTAGCATAGGAACAGGCATTGATATTTTACCTTGTCTGTCAAACAATATATTTATTTAACACCCAAACCGTTATTTCAGCCTATTGAGTTTCTGATAATATATTTTGTCAGAAGTAACCAAGTGAACTTTGGTATAAAGTCCCATCGTAAATACAATGATACGAGTCATTTTAGTTTGTTATAGCGGGGATCAAACTAGCGATCCCTGGATTACAAGTCCAGCATGTTAACCACAGGACCACTATTTTTCTAACCGTCTACATATATTGATGGGCGATGTTGTGTGCCAGGTAAACATGCTATAAGGCGTAATAGGTATCAGGTAAACAACAGTCATCTGTGAGATATATATACTGCAGCACACCTCTTACGAATAATAAGTGCAGTTGTACATTCTGTTTACTTTGGTCCTTCGATCCCAATGGGAAAGAGAGACAATGTGCCATGCCAGGTCGAGCACAAACATAGAGGCTACAGGTAGCCAAGCATCAGGTCTCTCACCGCTGTGCTATCATGGTTCCACATGATGTGTACACTCTACCGCTGTGCTACCACAGGTTCCACATGATGTATGTGTACACTCTACCGCTGTGCTATCACAGGTTCCACATGATGTATGTGTACACTCTACCGCTGTGCTATCACGTGTTCCACATGATGTGTACACTCTACTGCTGTGCTATCACGGGTTCCACATGATGTGTACACTCTACTGATGTGCTATCACAGGTTCCACATGATGTGTACACACTACTGCTGTGCTATCACGTGTTCCACATGATGTGTACACTCTACTGCTGTGCTATCACGGGTTCCACATGATGTGTACACTCTACCGCTGTGCTATCACAGATTCCACATGATGTGTACACACTACCGCTGTGCTATCACAGGTTCCACATGATGTGTACACACTACCGCTGTGCTATCACAGGTTCCACATGATGTGTACACACTACCGCTGTGCTATCACAGGTTCCACATGATGTGTACACACTACCGCTGTGCTATCACAGGTTCCACATGATGTATGTGTACACTCTACCGCTGTGCTATCACAGGTTCCACATGATGTATGTGTACACTCTACTGCTGTGCTATCACAGGTTCCACATGATGTGTACACTCTACCGCTGTGCTATCACAGGTTCCACATGATGTATGTGTACACTCTACCGCTGTGCTATCACAGGTTCCACATGATGTGTACACTCTACTGCTGTGCTATCACAGGTTCCACATGATGTGTACACTCTACCGCTGTGCTATCACAGGTTCCACATGATGTATGTGTACACTCTACCGCTGTGCTATCACAGGTTCCACATGATGTGTACACTCTACTGCTGTGCTATCACAGGTTCCACATGATGTGTACACTCTACCGCTGTGCTATCACAGGTTCCACATGATGTATGTGTACACTCTACCGCTGTGCTATCACAGGTTCCACATGATGTGTACACTCTACTGCTGTGCTATCACAGGTTCCACATGATGTGTACACTCTACCGCTGTGCTATCACAGGTTCCACATGATGTATGTGTACACTCTACCGCTGTGCTATCACAGGTTCCACATGATGTGTACACTCTACCGCTGTGCTATCACAGGTTCCACATGATGTGTACACTCTACCGCTGTGCTAAAACAGGTTCCACATGATGTGTACACTCTACCGCTGTGCTATCACAGGTTCCACATGATGTGTACACTCTACCGCTGTGCTATCACAGGTTCCACATGATATGTACACACTACCGCTGTGCTACCACAGGTTCCACATGATGTGTACACTCTACCGCTGTGCTATCACAGGTTCCACATGATGTGTACACTCTACCGCTGTGCTATCACGGGTTCCACATGATGTGTACACTCTACCGCTGTGCTATCACAGGTTCCACATGATGTTTGTGTACACTCTACCGCTGTGCTATCATGGGTTCCACATGATGTATGTGTACACTCTACCGCTGTGCTATCATGGGTTCCACATGATGTATGTGTACACACTAACGCTGTGCTATCACAGGTTCCACATGATGTAGGTGTACACACTACCGCTGTGCTATCACGGGTTCCACATGATGTGTACACTCTACTGCTGTGCTATCACAGGTTCCACATGATGTGTACACACTACCGCTGTGCTATCACAGGTTCCACATGATGTATGTGTACACTCTACCGCTGTGCTATCACAGGTTCCACATGATGTATGTGTACACTCTACTGCTGTGCTATCACAGGTTCCACATGATGTGTACACTCTACCGCTGTGCTATCACAGGTTCCACATGATGTATGTGTACACTCTACCGCTGTGCTATCACAGGTTCCACATGATGTGTACACTCTACTGCTGTGCTATCACAGGTTCCACATGATGTGTACACTCTACCGCTGTGCTATCACAGGTTCCACATGAATGTGTACACTCTACCGCTGTGCTATCACAGGTTCCACATGATGTATGTGTACACTCTACCGCTGTGCTATCACAGGTTCCACATAATGTATGTGTACACTCTACCGCTGTGCTATCACGGGTTCCACATGATGTATGTGTACACTCTACTGCTGTGCTATCACAGGTTCCACATGATGTATGTGTACACTCTACCGCTGTGCTATCACAGGTTCCACATGATGTATGTGTACACTCTACCGCTGTGCTATCACGGGTTCCACATGATGTGTACACACTACCGCTGTGCTATCACAGGTTCCACATGATGTATGTGTACACTCTACCGCTGTGCTATCACAGGTTCCACATGATGTGTACACACTACCGCAGTGCTACCACAGGTTCCACATGATGTATGTGTACACTCTACCGCTGTGCTATCACAGGTTCCACATGATGTATGTGTACACTCTACCGCTGTGCTATCACAGGTTCCACATGATGTATGTGTACACTCTACCGCTGTGCTATCACAGGTTCCACATGATGTATGTGTACACACTACCGCTGTGCTATCACAGGTTCCACATGATGTGTACACTCTACCGCTGTGCTATCACAGGTTCCACATGATGTATGTGTACACTCTACCGCTGTGCTATCACAGGTTCCACATGATGTGTACACTCTACTGCTGTGCTATCACAGGTTCCACATGATGTGTACACTCTACCGCTGTGCTATCACAGGTTCCACATGATGTGTACACACTACCGCTGTGCTATCACAGGTTCCACATGATGTATGTGTACACTCTACCGCTGTGCTATCACAGGTTCCACATGATGTGTACACACTACCGCTGTGCTATCACAGGTTCCACATGATGTGTACACACTACCGCTGTGCTATCACAGGTTCCACATGATGTATGTGTACACACTACCGCTGTGCTATCACAGGTTCCACATGATGTGTACACACTACCGCTGTGCTATCACAGGTTCCACATGATGTATGTGTACACTCTACCGCTGTGCTATCACAGGTTCCACATGATGTGTACACACTACTGCTTTGCTATCACGGGTTCCACATGATGTGTACACACTACCGCTGTGCTATCACAGGTTCCACATGATGTATGTGTACACTCTACCGCTGTGCTATCACGTGTTCCACATGATGAGTACACTCTACCGCTGTGCTATCACGTGTTCCACATGATGTGTACACACTACCGCTGTGCTATCACAGGTTCCACATGATGTGTACACTCTACCGCTGTGCTATCACAGGTTCCACATGATGTATGTGTACACTCTACCGCTGTGCTATCACGGGTTCCACATGATGTGTACACTCTAACGCTGTGCTATCACGGGTTCCACATGATGTATGTGTACACACTACCGCTGTGCTATCACAGGTTCCACATGATGTGTACACTCTACCGCTGTGCTACCACAGGTTCCACATGATGTGTACACACTACCGCTGTGCTATCACGGGTTCCACATGATGTGTACACTCTACCGCTGTGCTGTCACAGGTTCCACATGATGTGTACACACTACCGCTGTGCTATCACAGGTTCCACATGATGTATGTGTACACTCTACCGCTGTGCTATCACAGGTTCCACATGATGTATGTGTACACTCTACCGCTGTGCTATCACGGGTTCCACATGATGTATGTGTACACACTACCGCTGTGCTATCACAGGTTCCACATGATGTGTACACACTACCGCTGTGCTATCACAGGTTCCACATGATGTGTACACACTACCGCTGTGCTATCACGGGTTCCACATGATGTGTACACTCTACCGCTGTGCTATCACAGGTTCCACATGATGTATGTGTACACTCTACCGCTGTGCTATCACGGGTTCCACATGATGTGTACACTCTACCGCTGTGCTATCACAGGTTCCACATGATGTATGTGTACACTCTACTGCTGTGCTATCACAGGTTCCACATGATGTATGTGTACACTCTACCGCTGTGCTATCACAGGTTCCACATGATGTATGTGTACACTCTACCGCTGTGCTATCACGTGTTCCACATGATGAGTACACTCTACCGCTGTGCTATCACGTGTTCCACATGATGTGTACACACTACCGCTGTGCTATCACAGGTTCCACATGATGTGTACACTCTACCGCTGTGCTATCACAGGTTCCACATGATGTATGTGTACACTCTACCGCTGTGCTATCACGGGTTCCACATGATGTGTACACACTACCGCTGTGCTATCACAGGTTCCACATGATGTGTACACTCTACCGCTGTGCTATCACAGGTTCCACATGATGTGTACACTCTACCGCTGTGCTATCACGGGTTCCACATGATGTGTACACACTACCGCTGTGCTATCACAGGTTCCACATGATGTGTACACTCTACCGCTGTGCTATCACAGGTTCCACATGATGTATGTGTACACTCTACCGCTGTGCTATCACAGGTTCCACATGATGTGTACACTCTACCGCTGTGCTATCACAGGTTCCACATGATGTGTACACACTACCGCTGTGCTATCACAGGTTCCACATGATGTGTACACTCTACCGCTGTGCTATCACAGGTTCCACATGATGTATGTGTACACTCTACCGCTGTGCTATCACAGGTTCCACATGATGTGTACACTCTACCGCTGTGCTATCACAGGTTCCACATGATGTGTACACACTACCGCTGTGCTATCACAGGTTCCACATGATGTGTACACTCTACCGCTGTGCTATCACGGGTTCCACATGATGTGTACACACTACCGCTGTGCTATCACAGGTTCCACATGATGTGTACACACTACCGCTATGCTATCACAGGTTCCACATGATGTATGTGTACACACTACCGCTGTGCTATCACGGGTTCCACATGATGTATGTGTACACTCTACCGCTGTGCTATCACAGGTTCCACATGATGTGTACACACTACCGCTGTGCTATCACAGGTTCCACATGATGTGTACACTCTACCGCTGTGCTATCACAGGTTCCACATGATGTATGTGTACACTCTACCGCTGTGCTATCACAGGTTCCACATGATGTGTACACTCTACCGCTGTGCTATCACAGGTTCCACATGATGTGTACACACTACCGCTGTGCTATCACAGGTTCCACATGATGTGTACACTCTACCGCTGTGCTATCACGGGTTCCACATGATGTGTACACACTACCGCTGTGCTATCACAGGTTCCACATGATGTGTACACACTACCGCTATGCTATCACAGGTTCCACATGATGTATGTGTACACACTACCGCTGTGCTATCACGGGTTCCACATGATGTATGTGTACACTCTACCGCTGTGCTATCACAGGTTCCACATGATGTGTACACACTACTGTTGTGCTATCACGTGTTCCACATGATGAGTACACTCTACCGCTGTGCTATCACGTGTTCCACATGATGTGTACACACTACCGCTGTGCTATCACAGGTTCCACATGTGTACACTCTACCGCTGTGCTATCACAGGTTCCACATGATGTATGTGTACACTCTACCGCTGTGCTATCACAGGTTCCACATGATGTATGTGTACACTCTACTGCTGTGCTATCACGGGTTCCACATGATGTATGTGTACACTCTACCGCTGTGCTATCATGGGTTCCACATGATGTATGTGCACACTCTACCGCTGTGCTATCACGGGTTCCACATGATGTATGTGTACACTCTACCGCTGTGCTATCACAGGTTCCACATGATGTATGTGTACACACTACCGCTGTGCTATCACAGGTTCCACATGATGTATGTGTACACTCTACTGCTGTGCTATCACGGGTTCCACATGATGTATGTGTACACTCTACCGCTGTGCTATCACAGGTTCCACATGATGTATGTGTACACTCTACCGCTGTGCTATCACAGGTTCCACATGATGTGTACACTCTACCACTGTGCTATCACAGGTTCCACATGATGTATGTGTACACTCTACTGCTGTGCTATCACAGGTTCCACATGATGTGTACACTCTACCGCTGTGCTATCACAGGTTCCACATGTGTACACTCTACCGCTGTGCTATCACGGGTTCCACATGATGTATGTGTACACTCTACCGCTGTGCTATCACAGGTTCCACATGATGTGTACACTCTACCGCTGTGCTATCACAGGTTCCACATGATGTGTACACACTACCGCTGTGCTATCACAGGTTCCACATGATGTGTACACTCTAACGCTGTGCTATCACAGGTTCCACATGATGTATGTGTACACTCTACCGCTGTGCTATCACAGGTTCCACATGATGTGTACACACTACCGCTGTGCTATCACAGGTTCCACATGATGTGTACACTCTACCGCTGTGCTATCACGGGTTCCACATGATGTATGTGTACACTCTACTGCTGTGCTATCACAGGTTCCACATGATGTATGTGTACACACTACCACTGTGCTATCACAGGTTCCACATGATGTGTACACTCTACCGCTGTGCTATCACAGGTTCCACATGATGTGTACACTCTACCGCTGTGCTATCACAGGTTCCACATGATGTGTACACTCTACTGCTGTGCTATCACAGGTTCCACATGATGTGTACACTCTACTGCTGTGCTATCACAGGTTCCACATGATGTGTACACTCTACTGCTGTGCTATCACGGGTTCCACATGATGTGTACACTCTACCGCTGTGCTATCACAGGTTCCACATGATGTGTACACTCTACCGCTGTGCTATCACAGGTTACACATGATGTATGTGTACACTCTACCGCTGTGCTATCACGGGTTCCACATGATGTATACACTCTACTGCTGTGCTATCATGGGTTCCACATGATGTATGTGTACACTCTACCACAGGTTCCACATGATGTATGTGTACACACTACCGCTGTGCTATCACAGGTTCCACATGATGTGTACACTCTACCGCTCTGCTATCACATGTTCCACATGATGTGTACACTCTACCGCTGTGCTATCATGGGTTCCACATGATGTGTACTCTCTACCGCTGTGCTATCATGGGTTCCACATGATGTGTACACTCTACCGCTGTGCTATCACAGGTTCCACATGATGTGTACACTCTACCGCTGTGCTATCACGTGTTCCACATGATGTATGTGTACACTCTACCGCTGTGCTATCACGTGTTCCACATGATGTGTACACTCTACCGCTATGCTATCTTTATTTATTCTATACAAGAAATTTTTGAGTCGGACAACAAACACTAGCTGCAATAGCTATTTGCCGACAAAAACAAAGATAAATAATGTATGGGTAAAACAAACAAACACCTGTGGGATAAAAACATAAATTTACATTGGCATTATAAAATTATATAGATATGTTGTTCTCCTTGCCACATAGCAGCAAACCCTAGACCACTAGATATAAATATGTTGTTCTTCTTGTCACATAGCAACAAACCCTAGACCACTAGATATAAATATGTTGTTCTCCTTGCCACATAGCAACAAACCCTAGACCACTAGATATAAATATGTTGTTCTTCTTGTCACATAGCAGCAAACCCTAGAACACTAGATATATATATATATATGTTGTTCTTCTTGTCACATAGCAACAAACCCTAGACCACTAGATATAAATATGTTGTTCTCCTTGCCACATAGCAACAAACCCTAGACCACTAGATATATAAATATGTTGTTCTTCTTGTCACATAGCAGCAAACCCTAGACCACTAGATATAAATATGTTGTTCTTCTTGTCACATAGCAACAAACCCTAGACCACTAGATATAAATATGTTGTTCTCCTTGCCACATAGCAACAAACCCTAGACCACTAGATATAGATATGTTGTTCTCCTTGCCACATAGCAGCAAACCCTAGACCACTAGATATGTTGTTCTCCTTGTCACATAGCAGCAAACCCTAGACAACTATATATAGATATGTTGTTCTCCTTGTCACATAGCAGCAAACCCTAGACCACTAGATATAAATATGTTGTTCTTCTTGTCACATAGCAACAAACCCTAGATCACTATATATAGATATGTTGTTCTCCTTGCCACATAGCAGCAAACCCTAGACCACTAGATATAGATATGTTGTTCTCCTTGCCACATAGCAGCAAACCCTAGACCACTAGATATATATATGTTGTCCTCATTGTCACATAGCAACAAACCCTAGACCACTAGATATAGATATGTTGTCCTCATTGTCACATAGCAACAAACCCTAGACCACTAGATATAGATATGTTGTCCTCATTGTCACATAGCAACAAACCCTAGACCACTAGATATAGATATGTTGTTCTCCTTGTCACATAGCAACAAACCCTAGACCACTAGATATATATATATATGTTGTTCTCCTTGTCACATAGCAGCAAACCCTAGACCACTAGATATAGATATGTTGTTCTCCTTGTCACATAGCAGCAAACCCTAGACCACTAAATATAAATATGTTGTTCTTCTAGCCACTTGGCAGCAAACCCTAGACCACTAGATATAGATATGTTGTTCTCCTTGTCACATAGCAACAAACCCTAGACCACTAGATATAGATATGTTGTTCTCCTTGTCACATAGCAACAAACCCTAGACCACTAGATATAGATATGTTGTTCTCCTTGTCACATAGCAGCAAACCCTAGACCACTAGATATAAATATGTTGTTCTTCTAGCCACTTGGCAGCAAACCCTAGACCACTAGATATAGATATGTTGTTCTCCTTGTCACATAGCAACAAACCCTAGACCACTAGATATAGATATGTTGTTCTCCTTGTCACATAGCAACAAACCCTAGACAACTAGATATATATATGTTGTTCTCCTTGTCACATAGCAACAAACCCTAGACCACTAGATATAGATATGTTGTTCTCCTTGTCACATAGCAACAAACCCTAGACAACTAGATATAGATAGGTTGTTCTCCTTGTCACATAGCAGCAAACCCTAGACCACTAGATATAGATATGTTGTCCTCATTGTCACATAGCAACAAACCCTAGACCACTAGATATAGATATGTTGTTCTCCTTGTCACATAGCAGCAAACCCTAGACCACTAGATATATATATGTTGTTCTCCTTGTCACATAGCAACAAACCCTAGACCACTAGATATATATGTTGTTCTCCTTGTCACATCGCAGCAAACCCTAGACCACTAGATATAAATATGTTGTTCTTCTTGTAACATAGCAGCAAACCATAGACCACTAGATATAGATATGTTGTTGGGACGCGGAGGTGATAAAAACAACTACACTTTTTATACACAATAAATAATAAGGAGGTCCGGTTTGAATAGTTAAAAGAGGTCAACTTCAATTTGTTACTGCCGAATAATCAGTCACGATTATAATTGGTAGGCACAGTCTAGAACATGCGATCTTCCTAACTCCCCCCCCTCCTAAAATATGAGTTCAGGGGTTGGGTAGCGATCCGGCAGCATCCTGACGTTTGGAAATTGCTACAAATAAGACTACTGATTTGACATTATATTATGGAACAATAGAACCATACAGTAGATATATTCCATTAAAGGATTATTTTGAAATGTACTTAAAACGGTACTTGGCTGATTCGGACCATGGCTGATTCGGACCAGGCTGACTCATTGATTTCATACTTATCCAGATATGTAGACTTAGAAAACTGGTTTTGTTTGCATTTAGACGATAAAAGGATGTAAATATTTGTATATTAATGAAATATTTAACTCAGATATCAGTGGCTGATTCGGACCAGATTAATGGCTGATTCGGACCAGATCAGTGGCTGATTCGGACCAGATCAGTGGCTGATTCGGACTAGATCAGTGGCTGATTCGGACCACTCGAAAAACTTCTAATTTTGTTATAAAATTAGCGCATTGATTTCATACTTATCCAGATATGTAGACTTAGAAAACTGGTTTTGTTTGCATTTAGACGATAAAAGGATGTAAATATTTGTATATTAATGAAATATTTAACTCAGATATCAGTGGCTGATTCGGACCAGATTAATGGCCGATTCGGACCAGATCAGTGGCTGATTCGGACCATTCGAAAAACTTCAATATTTAACTCGGACATCAGTGCCTGATTCGGACCAGATCAGTGCCAGTGGGTGATTCGGACCAGATTTTCATATTTGCATATTAATGAAATATTTAACTCGGACCAGATCAGTGGCTGATTCGGACCAGATTTTCATATATTTGTATATTAAGCATTGCTATATTCGGAGGCAAAAGTTATCCCCACACAGCTGAAGCTGGTGAAGGAGGGTAAATTAAAGAGACACCAGAGTAAGATGACAACAAAAGTGCAGGGGCGTCTGATGGCACTTTGGACAAAATATGGCAACCATGAGATGACAACATCACATCTTTTACGCAAATGTGCAGATATCTACGCCCCTTGTTAGGCCTTGTATGTTCTCATATGTAAATTGCTGTTGTGCAAGGAATTAATTATTGTAATTATTAGCAACGATTTAGAAAAGATCTTATTCAATGAGTTATTCAATGAGTCAAGTCATGTGACCCTGCTACCATGGTGATGATAATAAAAATGTACCTTGTTGTGTTATATATGATGCTCATGTGCTAGACTGGCCATTGGCCAAATGTGCTATCATTAAAAAATAAAACAAAATGTCCTACGTGTTGTGATTATTTTTTAGTTGCAAATGAATCAGGTATCTCCACCACCATTTCCCATTATTCAAAATCTGGTCCGAATCAGCCACTGATGTCCGAGGTTAATATTTCATTAATATACGAATATGAAAATCTGGTCCGAATCGGCCACTGATGTTTGGATAAGTATGAAATCAATGCAAATTTTATAACAAAATTAGAAGTTTTTCGAGTGGTCCAAATAAGTCACTATCTGGTCCGAATCAGCCACTGATCTGATCCGAATCAGCCATGGTCCGAATCAGCCGCAATTCCTTAAAACCTATTTATTCATTCATAATGTACAGTACATATATATTGCATACAGGAATAAACAGCTGGTTGCAAGCACCCTAGCCTATTTTAGTTTGTTGTTGGTTATATTTTATACATTGTGGTGTATGGTCGGAGGTTATAAATTATTTATGATCGTTTGAAGGAGCTCAGACTCAGAGCATAAAAGTCGGTAAACTGGGACAAGACTGTAGACTATTCCATTAACCAAGATTGTTCTGGGGGGAAATGAGTTGGCATAGTATTAGGTTATTGACAGTAGAATTAGATAGTTACGGTATCTAGTGGGTGTTAGGTGATGGCGATCCACAACAACTAGTTCGTTTCTTAGTTTTTAAAACATGTCTATCTATCTATCTTCTCTAATGTTGAACCCCTCGCGGGGATGTAGACACTCGCGGGGATGTAGACATGTCTGGTTATTTTGCAAAACAT
The DNA here is from genome assembly GCA_014843695.1 of Archivesica marissinica. NCBI lineage: Eukaryota > Metazoa > Mollusca > Bivalvia > Venerida > Vesicomyidae > Archivesica > Archivesica marissinica. The sequence goes on from CM026386.1 coordinate 41,304,691, forward strand.
GTCCGGTTTCAATGGGAAAGTGACGCGGTCTGAACAGGAAAGTGGTCCGGTCTAACTGGTCTGTTTTGAACACATACCTACGTCCGTGATGTACCCGGTTCGATGCTCGGTAAGGCCATGTATGTAGTGTCATTGAGCAAGGCTCCTCGCACACATTGCTTAGTATTGGTTAACCGCTTGGTAATGAATAAGCCTGCCCCGGAAAACATTGTCATGGTCCCCTCCCCGCAAGGGTTTTAACATTAATGAAACATACACAGATACATACCAGACCCAAAGTTTAGAAAATAACACACAGACTGTCGGAGGGCTTAGTCGTATGCCAAAATTATGGAAAGTATGAAAAGCTGTTAAATCAACCTTACTGTAATTAATTACCTGTGGAAATGAAAGACAGGACAACAATTTGCTTAATCATTTCTGATCAATGATCCTTTCAAGTCATTTGCAAATTATTTTTTTTTTTATTTGAGCCTTAATTAGTCAGGAAGTGTTTCTGCGCATGCCCTATGATTCACACCTGGGGTAAATAAATGTCTCTAATTTTACTACAATTGTTGAACGAAACCTATTTATACGTCAGTGAACTATACCGTCGGGTGTATCTTCAAATAATTTTATATTGATTTTAAGTAGCAAAAATAATACGTAATAAGTACGCAAATCTTATCACAGACAAAACATCAAGATCATTCTTTCAAAGATTTACATACATACATATGTGTATAATTATATATAGAGTGATGGAACCTATGCTCGGCGTAAATCCCACATATAATGACCAATATAAAATGTTAATAGCACTTGTCGTATATTATTATTTTCTTAAGTCGTGAAAACAACTTTCAAAACACTATTGTTGATAGTTTTAGCTGCATCACGTGGTCTTGTCGGTCAATAAAGCTATCGCAACGGTGTCGGTCGGCACCCCATTGCTCGCCCATGTATATGATTTACCGGCGGCGAGGGTAAATAAACGGAATCATCATCGGTCGGCACCCGTTTATATTATTTTATGTATCCACAATATTAACTTGTTGAATATCTTATTTTGATATAGTAAGTACATCATTGAGTAAAAACACGTATTGGTCTTAATCAGAAATGGTATAGAAACTATTTTTCGGTTAGGTGTAGATTTTTTAAATTCGCATAGCTATCCGAATTGTTCATACACCGTAACATTTTCAGTGGAAATATTCTCCAACTGATTTGCTTGTTTATATTCGTCTGCTGGACCAGTCACGTGACAGTTGCATCAGCCTAACGATACACTCAACGGAATGCTATTGAACAATGCTTCAGCTCTGTCGGTGAAATAAGCCTAGAATTATATAAATATTTTAAATACGGATGAAAATGGAAAGTACGCCGAGCATAGGAATACGCCGAGCATAGGTTCCACCACTCTATATATATAGTCGTTTCTTAACATACCACTGGTCTTGGCATATCGAGGCAACAAAACGTTTTAGAACGAGGTAAAATAACGCCACCTATCGTTCTTTCCATTGGATCAGTGTTGACACAGAAAGGTAAACATGTGTTGATAAACTACAGACGGATCTGTAGCCCAGTGGTAAAACGCTGGACTGGTAATCCAGGGATTGCAGGTTCGATCCCCCGTCTGACCCTAATAAAATTAACAGTCTTTCAGATGGGACGTTAAACCGAGGTCTCGTGTCAGTGCTTTACACCGTGCACGTAAAAGAACCAGAGGAGACTCTGTAATGAGTCTCTGTCTGTATCATTGCACTATCCTCCAACATCTAAAATGACTAATCTCTTCAGGAGGCGTCGCTCATATGGGCAACCGGTAGCAACGATAAATAAACGTAAAACACACATGTTGATAAACAAGAAATCATAAACTGTCAACGTAAGTGGTGAGTAAACAACTACTGGTGAACGATGCTGAATATCAAGATCTATGTAAAATTACCCCACCCCTTTATCTGACAAAATTATCCAAATGTCCATAATATATATTTATGTTCATTCCAACTTTGTAAAATGGCGGTCTGCTATCTGTTATTTATAAATGAAACTGTTTTTACCACGTGTTTAGGTTACTATGTAGTCTACTTCCCGTATTACCAAATATGGGCATAATAATAAGATGATGATTGAGCTTATTTACCCTCGCCACCGGCGAACCATATAATAATAAGGTCCGAGACGTGCTTTTTATACTGAATGATTATTTTTCAAAACAGTCCCCCCACATCCAAAAAATGTTTAGTATTTTTTATAAAAAAAACAAGTTGATATGTATCATATCTCTGGAACTGTCTCCCGTGATGTACATCTATTGACATGTGGTGATATAACCAGAATTCCGCATTTTATTATTCATAAAGAGTAGGCCCATCGTGAGCCTAAAGTTATTTGTTGTTTTCTTGTGGGAGATTAAAAAGATATTCATGTTTTATGTTAAAATGATAAATTTACTGCTAGACATACATATTATATAGATTAAGATCTCTATCAAATACTCACATAATTTTATTATTACCTTTGTATACACACCCAAATCAGGGCTTCGGCCATTTGCCGCGGTATACTCGGAACTACTGACTACGTATCTGCTGACACGATGGCGGCCAAAACATGATAAACACAAGTGATTCCCAATAGTAGTTCTTCTTTGTGTATTTGTAATGGTGTTGTAAAGAACTCATAAGATGAAGCAAAATGAGATTTAAATTCAGGTACATAATATTATATCAGTATTTTGGTTTTTATTAGTTTTTAATAGCTAGTACAGCGATATACCCAGAATGCATCATATACCTTGCTTGATGAGTTATCCAATCTTGGATTGTCAGGAGGCGGAGCTGCCACCTCTAATCTGGACGTAAAAGTATTAATACACATACTCTTTCAGAGGGTTGATCATCAACATGATGTATGTTATACGCCTGTTATATTCCCGCTTCACCATTCCTACTTCTTTGACCCGTCCTTGCAAATTATGTTATTTTACACAAAGATTTAGTAATACATTTTTAACTCGTGGTTAAACTCTTTAAGGAGCATAGGTGATATTTCACCCGGATCTGAGACTTAGTTTGTCAACACCTTTGACTGCTTTCGAAATTGTTAGCATATTGGGTGTTAAAGCAGATTTGTTGCAGAGCTGCCTCAAGCCGAGTGGTTGTAGTTTGGAGAAAACAGGTGGACATTGTTGACGGTCGGTAGTCCAGTGGTTAACACGTTGGACTGCGAATCCATGAATCATAGGTTCGATCCCCAATCTGGCCCTAATAATATTAACAGTCTTACATATTACTTACCGATGTATCGTGTCGGTGCTTTACGTTGTGCACGTTAAAGAACCATTAGTGACTATGGAAAGTGTCTTTATCTGTATCATTGCACTATCCTCCAGAATCTAAAATGACTAATCTCTTCAGGAGGCGTTGCTCATATCATATGGGCAACCTGTCGCGACAGTAAAGAAATATAAAATACACACACATCGTTGAGATATGATCAATATGCTGTATTTATTTTTGGATGCTATAGAGTATCTACACGTGTATGCTCTAGCTCAAAGAATAAACCGCTTACGGCGGCTACGACATGTCTAGGATTTGTAATTGTAGGTTTGCGTTTGATAGTCTTAATGGGGTACGGACATTTGCCCCGAAGGACATCTGCCCCGACTCCAAAAATGGCTAGGGAGGACATCTGCCCCGACTCTGTTTTGCAAAGGCGGACATCAGCCCCGACTAAAGTGGACAACTAGCCCCGACTCTGTTTTGCATGGGCGGGGATCTGCCCCGATTCTGTTTTGCAAAGGCGGATATCTGCTCCGACTCTGTTATATAGAGGCGGACATCTGCCCCGACTAGGGGCGGACATTTGCCCCGACTCTGTTTTGCAAAGGCGGACATCAGCCCCGACTAAAGTGGACAACTAGCCCCGACTCTGTTTTGCATGGGCAGACATCTGCCCCGATTCTGTTTTGCAAAGGCGGATATCTGCCCCGACTCTGTTATATAGAGGCGGACATCTGCCCCGACTAGGGGCGGACATTTGCCCCGACTCTGTTTTGCAAGAGCGGCTATTTGCCCCTGCCCGATGCGTACACGAAGACTGGTGGTACTGAGAACAGCGACGAGTCCGCGATGTCCAGAATCCTGATTTTCAGCAGCACCACCGGTTTAGAACTACTTGGGGAAGCCGGCACATGGCTTATGGACTATTAGTTCTTTATATCTGTGTCTATGGGATTTCCGTAATTGTCATTGAAACTACTATATTGATCATTCGTCGTATCAGATCAATTTTCCATTGCATTAATGTTTCCTTTACATGTTTGTGTTGCATAAATTATGTTATATGTTATATTTCGGGTTTTACGCCTGCATCAGCACCAATTTGGGCTATATCGCCGGCGGGCAGTTTACCTAACAACACCTTTCCTGAGCAGGCTCTAATGGTTAACCAGTACTTGGGTGCACAAACCTCCGTAAGAAACTGCCAACGTTTTCATATAAATGAGACACGGCCTGAATGGGGATCGAACCCATGACCATCAGTGATGATAGGTTACAGTGGTATGCAAGTCAGCGACCTTAACCACTCGACCACGAAGGCGGACATATGTTGCATAAATAAAAGAATCTTATTTATTCGGTATTATGCACAGTATGCAATCTAGAATATTCGGGCTACCAGGGGCAAATGTTCGCCCTTGCAAAACAGAGTCGGGGCAGTTGTCCTCCCTAGTCGGGGCAGATGTCCGCCTCTACATAACAGAGTCGGGGCAGTTGTCCGCCTTTGCGTGGTGTATGCATTATTCAATATGTATTATAATTTTTTATTATTATTGGGAAATAAAATATGTTTAAACTAAATAACAATATAATAATTCGTCTTCGAAAGTTTCTGCTATACGGACATTTTTACTGAGGTCACGTGATACAGGTGACAATTTTTGTAGATTCCGGAAATGAATTTGAAACTAGAAATTTCTTAAATATATCTCGGTATACTGGAACTGATCGGCTGCATTTTTCTATTTGGGTTACTGAAGCAGGTCACCCGTGATCATGGCCCGGTGCGTTTGGGTCGCTGTCATTCTCACCTTTCTTGTTAGCTCAGGTGTGTTTTTTATGTTTGTGTTGAAAATAAAAATGGCGCACAAAGTTCATTCATGTATGTTTTGTTTATTTAGAAAATGTGACAGGTACGCATGTGTGTTTTACGTTTATTGATCGTCGCTACCGGTTAGCCATATGAGCGACGCCTCATGAAGAGATTAGTCATTTTAGATTTTGGAGGATAGTGCAATGATACAGACAGAGACCCATTCCAGAGTCTCCTCTGGTTCTTTTACGTGAACGGTGTAAAGCACCGACACAAGACCTCTGTTTAACGTCCCATCTGAAAGACTGTTAATTTTATTAGGGTCAGACGGGGGATCAAATCTGCGACCCTGGATTACCAGTCCAGCATGTTAACCACTGCACTACAGATCCGTCTGTACACAGGTACGCAGCTAAATACTATGGCTGATATATGGTTACAACCAAATGCTGAATTAACCCCCCCCCCCCCAACATGTGCATGTTATTTTGCTGGATATTTCGAAGGCATTTGGCTGTCTACTTTACAAAATTACAGTTGTAGGAGGTGCGTTGCAATCTACACTACTGGATCAGTAGCTTCCTTGAGGACCGCACACAGCAAGTGAACATGGACGCACACAGCACCGGTATAGTGGGATGTTTCACAGGGCAGTGTCTTATGACAACAGCTGTTCCTACTTTATATAAATGACATCCTCTTCAGAATCCATCGTATGTTTATTTGCAGTCCCCAGAAATGCCAAATCCTACACATCACTAACAAGAGGAAACCTGTCTATATTCACTGCATCAAATTAGAAGAAGTAGATTCAATATTTAGGTCTCAACATCCACAAAACTCTCAACTGAAACCCTTGCATTAACAACATCAACAAGAAAGCGAATAAGACTCATTCCTATAACGCAACATCCATCAGTGCCCATGGAAGACCAAAGAGCTATGCTACACAACCTTGGCGAGACCTCTGATGGAATACGCCATTGTTATCTAAATATCCGAGATCCTTTCACCAACATCAGGAAACTGGAGATGGTGCAGTGTAGAACTACCATAGGATGAACAGTGCTACACCAACTCCAGTGGCCAACACTACAAGAATGCAGAGCACAGGCCAAGGTTGCCATGATGTACTGTATTGTATATCGCCTTGTCAATGTCCCTACCGATCACATCTGTTAGAGGCTACGGAATGTCATACATGTACCTAGTACTTTTTGCCAGGATTCTCTGCTATCAGAAGTCATTCTTCCCAGACACCATCAGACTTTGAAACAGCCTCAGACAATCATGATCTGCCATACCATTGGAAGTTTCAAGAGGAAAGTACAGCCAGTTACTCTCCGATTGACTCGTACTGGACGCTTTTAACCGCACTATACATATACTCTTTTATACCACATGTAAATAGACCTTATTGCACCACGCCAGTATGAGTATTCACCAGATTGTTGTCAGCACTATATCAGAAGAAGATGATATTTCCGTACATAAGCAGCGTTCATTCTAGGTCAGAATTTTTGGGAGAAGTGAGAAAGCAAGCGATTGTGTCCTTAAATGGTGTAACCGTGTTATTTAATCAAAGTTATTTACTGACCAAAATTGTGTATGAAAATTGTAAAAACAAAAATTAAATTAAATAAAAATATTATTTAGGGAGAAGTGGTACCCCCAAGAGCTGAGGGCAAAGTCAGGGTCCTAGGGCGACTATTTCGCCCACATCGCCCTCTACACTGATCCCTTATAAGTCTGTGTCTGCTATCTGGAAATGATAAGTATAAGTGCATACAGAACATAGCTGCATACAGTCGTACCTAGTGATTAATCAATTACCAATCGGACGCGTGATGTGATTATTTACATATATGTAGACAATCGGTGATTGCTATCGCTCAGGAGTATACTTTGTTAGAGGCATCTAAAGCGTAGCAATTGATTATGTAATGACAACACACCAGTCTCTGTATCATTATCAAGGGGTATTAGTTTATACAAATTTATTTTAGCTCGATTGCAAAACAAGTTCTTTCAACTTATATTAATCACTCTCGAGACCTCATTCCTGATGGAATCCATCGCCATGAAGGAGAGATAAGAGGCAATGTGGAATTTAAATGCCTTGCGAAAGGGCACAATCATAATGGCTCCAATGGTTCTCGAACTCCGGGCCTTTCGCACATGAAGCGAATGCGCTTCCACTGCGCTATCACGACTTCAAGGGGAATAGTGAGACATTGCAGACTTTCAACAATGCTCATGACCGCATTTCAAATCAAAGGCATAAACCATTAATTCAAGGGAAATAAACCAGATCTTGTATATTCCATGGGCAGTAAGCCAGATCTTGTATACGTATATGGCAATAAACATTGTGTATATTTATGGGGGAATATACCAGATAATGGCAGGACAGAGTTAAGTTGTTTTGTGATTGCCACATCGTTAGCAGGCGGCGAGGGTAAATAAGCTCAATCATCATCAAGTTGTGATGATTACTTTCATCAGTGTCCACATGGACGCAATTTTGCATTTTTGTTTTCAATATTATTTTATTGGATCACTGGTATGTATTGTATGTATTGTATGTATTGTATGTATTGTATGTATTGTATGTATTGTATGTATTGTATGTATTGTATGGATGTATTGTATGTATTGTATGTATTGTATGTATTGTATGTATTGTATGGATGTATTGTATGGATGTATTGTATGGATGTATTGTATGGATGTATTGTATGGATGTATTGTATGTATTGTATGTATTGTATGTATTGTATGTATTGTATGTATTGTATGTATGTATTGTATGTATTGTATGTATTGTATGTATTGTATATATGTATTGTATGTATTGTATGTATTGTATGTATTGTATGTATTGTATGTATTGTATGTATTGTATGTATGTATTGTATGTATTGTATGTATTGTATGTATTGTATGTATGTATTGTATGTATTGTATGTATTGTATGTATTGTATGTATTGTATGTATGTATTGTATGTATTGTATGTATTGTATGTATGTATTGTATGTATTGTATGTATTGTATGTATTGTATGTATGTATTGTATGTATTGTATGTATTGTATGTATTGTATGTATGTATTGTATGTATTGTATGTATTGTATGTATTGTATGTATTGTATGTATTGTATGTATTGTATGTATGTATTGTATGTATTGTATGTATTGTATGTATTGTATGTATGTATTGTATGTATTGTATGTATTGTATGTATTGTATGTATTGTATGTATTGTATGTATGTATTGTATGTATTGTATGTATTGTATGTATTGTATGTATTGTATGTATGTATTGTATTTATTGTATGTATTGTATGTATTGGATGGAAGCATTACAGATTTAAATGTTACGAATTTGTTGATTACAGTCTGGTGTCAGATGGACCCTGAGATCGTGAACGAGATTATTCCGGAAGTGACCTCGCAGGGAGGCCAGGCAAAACTTAACTGTACAGTTGTCAACAAACAAGAAGGTCACACAGTAAGTTATAGACACTTTACCTGCGTACAACAAGCACCTTGTCTGTTACAAGTGGCTGTTTGACTCTTTGCATGCTGGGTAAAATAAAGGACAAATAATTGTAGCAGACGACAATTCATTAATGTGTTTTTCTTATTAGTTACTGAAAACTCTGGACATTTGTCATGGAATTTCATTACAAATTCAGTAAATACACATACATCTAGTATTTTTCATCCTGTCTGTGTGTTATACATGTACAGCCATTTCAAAGTTACAGTTTTGAATTAATGAATTAGCTTGATTTTAAATTAAATTAAAATGTGTCGGCTGTTCCTATAAACTGTAGCAAACTGCTTCAATTGATACTTTACTATGCAGGAATAAATTATTTGCATGACACTATTTAATGTCATATTCAAAAAAAGACGAAGTACCAAAATGTAAACGTAAGTGTCCCATGTTTTGTATTGCCAGCATTGCTAAAAGTGATTTACAATGTACATACATTTCTTTACCATTATGACTTATGTAGAAACAGAGTTACAGAGAAAGCCAAACTAACAAGACTATGGTGTATACAAATATATGTTTAGTTTTGTTGCGAAACCTGTTTTTATAATATTTGATAATGATTAATCATTCTGAAGGTTATAAGGTGGACACTGAATCCAAATACTTGCCAACGTTTGAGGAGACAAAATAGAGACATTTAAATGAGTGCGACAAAGTAGCCCGGAATGGTAGGGGGCGCTAGCTCTCCCGGAAAAGTTTTAACATGTAGATGATCTGAGATGCATTTTCCTGTGTTTTATGGGCCGAGATTATATGCTCAAAGAAGTTTGGTCACCCTAAATGCTATTTGGCGCATTTTACGGCACCCTAGGACAAAAGTCTAACCTCTTCCATGACAGTTTTTGGAAGGTTAATGAATAGTAGACCTACCCATACACGTTTTATTTGTCAACTTTGAAACAAGTTCACCAAACCTATCTTGTTTTGCTGTTGTGTGAACTGAATGGCAAGTGACTCAATCAAGCACAACGAAGAGATAAAATACTATTGGGGCTATTGGCACGGATATCATAACCCCATTCGGACACGGCATATTGAGGGACTGTTCGATTGTCGATGTTATATAAGGAAATACTACTTGTAAAATTGTATGTACAGAATATATACAGAACTGTCAAATTGGGACAAAATACTAAAAGTGGGACAAAATGACTTGAAAATGAGATGGACAAAAACGGGCAAGTATGAATCCATTACAATACAGAGGCAAAACTAGACTACCCTAGTCAAGATACGGTTATGCAAATTTCAAGTACATTAAGATAAGGTTATGCATATTTCAAGTACATTAAGATACGGTTATGCATATTTCAAGTACATTAAGATACGGTTATGCATATTTCAAGTACATTAAGATACGGATTACGGTTATGCATATTTCAAGTACATTAAGATAAGGTTATGCATATTTCAAGTACATTAAGAATACTGGTCTTATATCGAGTACACTTAGCGTGATAACGGAAACATGTGGATCAGAAATACGACATTAAACAATAATGCAATGTGCATTCCAGTGGATTATTGACCTTAATGTTTGTTGACCTTGTTTCTTTCAGGTCATATGGACATTTTTAAATTCAAAATCGGGCGGAGAAATTATCACTAACGATGAAAACATCTTTGTGGAAAATAAAATTTGCAAGGAAGGGTCAAAGAAGTACGAAATGGAGAAACGGGAATATAACAGACGTATAACGTACATGTTGGTGATCAACTGTCTGGAGGTGGTGGATTATGGGTATTACAAGTGTTACATCCAGATTAGAGGCGACAGCTCCGCCTCCTGGCCATCCAAGATAGGACAGCTCATCGTGCAAGGTATATATATATATATATACACACACACTGATTACATTTATGTAATAATGTTTATGGTGTTTCTCAAGACAGATTTTGCCGAGAATCACAATAGGCTTCAAGCTTTCGATTTAATCCGCATGTCCCTATTGTGTGTATATAATTATTGGATTTCATGACGAATAAAGCATGTTTAAACCAAGTCAGATTGTACTAAATTAGATTCGTGGTCCAAAATCCGTATGGACTTTGGTTATTTTGTGTATGTCAAATTGAAGTACCCCAGTTAATCAGAATGTTGTTCACTGGGCTAAACATTGATATTTGGGACTGCAGTGAAACCCGTCTAAACATTGATATTTGGGACTGCAGTGAAACCCGTCTAAACATTGATATTTGGGACTGCAGTGAAACCCGTCTAAACATTGATATTTGGGACTGCAGTGAAACCCGTCTAAACATTGATATTTGGGACTGCAGTGAAACCCGTCTAAACATTGATATTTGGGACTGCAGTGAAACCCGTCTAAACATTGATATTTGGGACTGCAGTGAAACCCGTCTAAACATTGATATTTGGGACTGCAGTGAAACCCGTCTAAACATTGATATTTGGGACTGCAGTGAAACCCGTCTAAACATTGATATTTGGGACTGCAGTGAAACCCGTCTAAACATTGATATTTGGGACTGCAGTGAAACCCGTCTAAACATTGATATTTGGGACTGCAGTGAAACCCGTCTAATTGCATCTGGTCCGAAGAATTGTCTATGTCACCATTTTTTACCCTTTGTTCCTTGTAAAACATACCTCTGGTAACAGGAAACTGTCTTTTGCAGAAAGTAGGTATAATAGTTCATCATCTGAAATGTATTCATGTACTCAACACATCCACTTGTCGTGATACTTAAGGACAGGTTTCCCTCTTTGTCTGCGCCACTTCTGTCACCAATTAAAAAAATTTGGAGCCAACTAAGAGCCATTTAGTTCACAGATAAATATTTGGAGCCGACAAAAGACATGTTACTGTGTACCAAAAAAAGAATAAGAAAACTTTGCACCACATAGTTTTGCCAATTCACAACATTTAGAGCCTGCATTTGTTTTTGTCGCAATTGGCACCATTGGCGACCGACAGCGGGAGGCCGGGTTCCCTGCTAGGGATTAAAATATACATTAAACTGACAAATCGTTTTAGACATTCAATTCTCTCTTCTCCCAATCTTTACTAAATGTCTGTATATAATCAAGTATACCTCAAGCATCACAGAGTTATATGTTTACAATAGGACAAATCTCATGAGTTATGAAAACTCCCCAAACTGGTTGTTCAGTTTGGAGGGCATGTCACTGTATTAATTTAGTCTATAGTAGTTTGTATTGAAAGAATCATAAAGGTGTTTTACTGTGATGTAGACGGATGTACAATTAAATAATGATGATCCTAGAAACCCTGTAATATTATCTGTGCTGGAAAATCACACCTAAAATCTGGAGAAGTATGCGATATACAAGGGAGAAGTATGTGATATACAAGGCAGAAGTATGTGATATACAAGGGAGAAGCATGTGATATACAAGGGAGAAGCATGTGATATACAAGGGAGAAGTATGTGATATACAAGTGATATACATGGGAGAAGTATGTGATATACAAGGGAGAAGTATGTGATATACAAGGAGAAGTATGTGATATGCAAGGGAGAAGTATGTGATATACAAGGGAGAAGTATGTGATATACAAGGGAGACACATGTGATATACAAGGCAGAAGTATGTGATATACAAGGGAGAAGTATGTGATATACAAGGGAGAAGCATGTGATATACAAGGGAGAAGTATGTGATATACAAGGGAGAAGTATGAGATATACAAGGGAGAAGTATGTGATATACAAGGGAGAAGTATGTGGTATACAATGGAGAAGTATGTGATATACATGGGAGAAGTATGGGAGAAATATGTGATATACAATGGAGAAGTATGTGGTATACAAGGGAGAAGCATGTGATATACAAGGGAGAGGTATGTGATATACAAGGGAGAAGTATGTGATATACAAGGGAGAAGTATGTGGTATACAAGGGAGAAGCATGTGATATACAAGGGAGAAGTATGTGATATATAAGTGATATACATGGGAGAAGTATGTGATATACAAGGGAGAAGTATGTGATATACAAGGAGAAGTATGTGGTATACAAGGGAGAAGCATGTGATATACAAGGGAGACACATGTGATATACAAGGCAGAAGTATGTGATATACAAGGGAGAAGTATGTGATATACAAGGGAGAAGCATGTGATATACAAGGGAGAAGAATGTGATATACAAGGGAGAAGTATGCGATATACAAGGGAGAAGTATGAGATATACAAGGGAGAAGTATGTGATATACAAGGAGAAGTATGTGATATGCAAGGGAGAAGTATGTGATATACAAGGGAGAAGTATTTGATATACAAGGGAGAAGCATGTGATATACAAGGGAGAAGTATGTGATATACAAGGGAGAAGTATGTGATATACAAGGGAGATGCATGTGCTATACAAGGGAGAATTATGTGCTATACAAGGGAGAGGTATGTGATATAAAAGGGAGAAGTATGTGATATACAAGGGAGAAGTATGTGATATACAAGGGAGAGGTATGTGATATACAAGGAGAAGTATGTGATATACAAGGGAGAAGTATGTGATATACAAGGAGAAGTATGTGATATACAAGGGAGAAGTATGTGATATACAAGGGAGAAGCATGTGCTATACAAGGAGAAGCATGTGCTATACAAGGGAGAAGTATGTGATATACATGGGAGAAGTATTGTGATATACAAGGGAGAAGTATGTGATATACAAGGGAGAAGTATGTGATATACAAGGGAGAAGTATGTGATATACAAGGAGACGTATGTGATATGCAAGGGAGAAGTATGTGATATACAAGGGAGAAGCATGTGCTATACAAGGAGAAGTATGTGATATACAAGGGAGAAGTATGTGATATACAAGGAGAAGTATGTGATATGCAAGGGAGAAGTATGTGATATACAAGGAGAAGTATGTGATATACAAGGGAGAAGTATGTGATATACAAGGGAGAAGTATGTGATATACAAGGGAGAAGCATGTGCTATACAAGGAGAAGTAAGTGATATACAAGGGAGAAGTATGTGATATACATGGGAGAAGTATGTGATATACAAGGGAGAAGTATGTGATATACAAGGGAGAAGTATGTGATATACAAGGGAGAAGTATGTGATATGCAAGGGAGAAGTATGTGATATACAAGGGAGAAGCATGTGCTATACAAGGAGAAGTATGTGATATACAAGGGAGAAGTATGTGATATACAAGGGAGAAGTATGTGATATACAAGTGATATACATGGGAGAAGTATGTGATATACAAGGAGAGGTATGTGATATACAAGGGAGAAGTATGTGATATGCAAGGGAGAAGTATGTGATATACAAGGAGAAGTATGTGATATACAAGGGAGAAGTATGTGATATACAAGGGAGAAGTATGTGATATACAAGGGAGAAGTATGTGATATACAAGTGATATACATGGGAGAAGTATGTGATATACAAGAAGTATGTGATATGCAAGGGAGAAGTATGTGATATGCAAGGGAGAAGTATGTGATATACAAGGGAGAAGCATGTGATATACAAGGGAGAAGCATGTGATATACAAGGGAGACATATGTGATATATAAGGGAGACATATGTGATATACAAGGGAGAAGTATGTGATATACACGGGAGAAGCATGTGATATACAAGGGAGACGCATGTGATATACAAGGGAGAAGCACGTGATATACAAGGGAGAAGTATGTGATATACAAGGGAGAAGCATGGGAGAAATATGTGATATACAAGGGAGAAGTATGTGATATACAAGGGAGACGTATGTGATATACATGGGAGAAGTATGGGAGAAGTATGTGATATACAAGGGAGAAGTATGTGGTATACAAGGGAGAAGCATGTGATATACAAGGGAGAGGTATGTGATATACAAGGGAGAAGTATGTGATATACAAGGGAGAAGTATGTGGTATACAAGGGAGAAGCATGTGATATACAAGGGAGAAGTATGTGATATACAAGTGATATACATGGGAGAAGTATGTGATATACAAGGGAGAAGTATGTGATATACAAGGAGAAGTATGTGGTATACAAGGGAGAAGCATGTGATATACAAGGGAGAGGTATGTGATATACAAGGGAGAAGTATGTGATATACAAGGAGACGTATGTGGTATACAAGGGAGAGGTATGTGATATACAAGGGAGAAGTATGTGATATACAAGGGAGAGGTATGTGATATACAAGGGAGAGGTATGTGATATACAAGGGAGAAGTATGTGGTATACAATGGAGAAGTATGTGATATACATGGGAGAAGTATGGGAGAAATATGTGATATACAATGGAGAAGTATGTGGTATACAAGGGAGAAGCATGTGATATACAAGGGAGAGGTATGTGATATACAAGGGAGAAGTATGTGATATACAAGGGAGAAGTATGTGATATACAAGGAGACGTATGTGATATGCAAGGGAGAAGTATGTGATATACAAGGGAGAAGCATGTGCTATACAAGGAGAAGTATGTGATATACAAGGGAGAAGTATGTGATATACAAGGAGAAGTATGTGATATGCAAGGGAGAAGTATGTGATATACAAGGAGAAGTATGTGATATACAAGGGAGAAGTATGTGATATACAAGGGAGAAGTATGTGATATACAAGGGAGAAGTATGTGATATACAAGTGATATACATGGGAGAAGTATGTGATATACAAGGGAGAAGTATGTGATATACAAGGAGAAGTATGTGATATACAAGGAGAAGTATGTGATATGCAAGGGAGAAGTATGTGATATACAAGGGAGAAGTATGTGATATACAAGGGAGAAGTATGTGATATACAAGTGATATACATGGGAGAAGTATGTGATATACAAGGGAGAAGTATGTGATATACAAGGAGAAGTATGTGGTATACAAGGGAGAAGCATGTGATATACAAGGAGAAACATGTGATATACAAGGCAGAAGTATGTGATATACAAGGGAGAAGTATGTGATATACAAGGGAGAAGCATGTGATATACAAGTGATATACAAGGGAGAAGTATGCGATATACAAAGAAAAATACAAGGGAGAAGTATGTGATATACAAGGAGAAGTATGTGATATACAAGGGAGAAGTATGTGATATACAAGGGAGAAGTATTGATAACAAGGGAGAAGCATGTGAATACAAGAAAGATATACAAGGGAGAAGTATGTGATATACAAAAGTATGTGATATACAAGGGAGAAGTATGTGATATACAAGGGAGAGGTATGTGATATACAAGGAGAAGTATGTGATATACAAGGAGAAGTATGTGATATACAAGGAGAAGTATGTGATATACAAGGGAGAAGTATGTGATATACAAGGGGAAGCATGTGCTATACAAGGAGAAGCATGTGCTATACAAGGGAGAAGTATGTGATATACATGGGAGAAGTATTGTGATATACAAGGGAGAAGTATGTGATATACAAGGGAGAAGTATGTGATATACAAGGGAGAAGTATGTGATATACAAGGAGATATGTGATATGCAAGGGAGAAGTATGTGATATACAAGGGAGAAGCATGTGCTATACAAGGAGAAGTATGTGATATACAAGGGAGAAGTATGTGATATACAAGGAGAAGTATGTGATATGCAAGGGAGAAGTATGTGATATACAAGGAGAAGTATGTGATATACAAGGGAGAAGTATGTGATATACAAGGGAGAAGTATGTGATATACAAGGGAGAAGCATGTGCTATACAAGGAGAAGTAAGTGATATACAAGGGAGAAGTATGTGATATACATGGGAGAAGTATGTGATATACAAGGGAGAAGTATGTGATATACAAGGGAGAAGTATGTGATATACAAGGGAGAAGTATGTGATATGCAAGGGAGAAGTATGTGATATACAAGGGAGAAGCATGTGCTATACAAGGAGAAGTATGTGATATACAAGGGAGAAGTATGTGATATACAAGGAGAAGTATGTGATATACAAGGGAGAAGTATGTGATATACAAAAAACAAAAAAAAACAAAAAAACAAAAAAATACAAGAAAAAACAAGGAGAAGTATGTGATATACATGGGAGAAGAAAAATATGTGATATACAATGGAGAAGTATGTGGTATACAAGGGAGAAGCATGTGATATACAAGGGAGAGGTATGTGATATACAAGGGAGAAGTATGTGATATACAAGGGAGAAGTATGTGATATACAAGGAGACGTATGTGATATGCAAGGGAGAAGTATGTGATATACAAGGGAGAAGCATGTGCTATACAAGGAGAAGTATGTGATATACAAGGGAGAAGTATGTGATATACAAGGAGAAGTATGTGATATGCAAGGGAGAAGTATGTGATATACAAGGAGAAGTATGTGATATACAAGGGAGAAGTATGTGATATACAAGGGAGAAGTATGTGATATACAAGGGAGAAGTATGTGATATACAAGTGATATACATGGGAGAAGTATGTGATATACAAGGGAGAAGTATGTGATATACAAGGAGAAGTATGTGATATACAAGGAGAAGTATGTGATATGCAAGGGAGAAGTATGTGATATACAAGGGAGAAGTATGTGATATACAAGGGAGACACATGTGATATACAAGGCAGAAGTATGTGATATACAAGGGAGAAGTATGTGATATACAAGGGAGAAGCATGTGATATACAAGGGAGAAGTATGTGATATACAAGGGAGAAGTATGAGATATACAAGGGAGAAGTATGTGATATACAAGGGAGAAGTATGTGGTATACAATGGAGAAGTATGTGATATACATGGGAGAAGTATGGGAGAAATATGTGATATACAATGGAGAAGTATGTGGTATACAAGGGAGAAGCATGTGATATACAAGGGAGAGGTATGTGATATACAAGGGAGAAGTATGTGATATACAAGGGAGAAGTATGTGGTATACAAGGGAGAAGCATGTGATATACAAGGGAGAAGTATGTGATATATAAGTGATATACATGGGAGAAGTATGTGATATACAAGGGAGAAGTATGTGATATACAAGGAGAGGTATGTGGTATACAAGGGAGAAGCATGTGATATACAAGGGAGACACATGTGATATACAAGGCAGAAGTATGTGATATACAAGGGAGAAGTATGTGATATACAAGGGAGAAGCATGTGATATACAAGGGAGAAGTATGTGATATACAAGGGAGAAGTATGCGATATCAAGGGAGAAGTATGAGATATACAAGGGAGAAGTATGTGATATACAAGGAGAAGTATGTGATATGCAAGGGAGAAGTATGTGATATACAAGGGAGAAGTATTTGATATACAAGGGAGAAGCATGTGATATACAAGGGAGAAGTATGTGATATACAAGGGAGAAGTATGTGATATACAAGGGAGATGCATGTGATATACAAGGGAGAATTATGTGCTATACAAGGGAGAGGTATGTGATATAAAAGGGAGAAGTATGTGATATACAAGGGAGAAGTATGTGATATACAAGGGAGAGGTATGTGATATACAAGGAGAAGTATGTGATATACAAGGGAGAAGTATGTGATATACAAGGAGAAGTATGTGATATACAAGGGAGAAGTATGTGATATACAAGGGAGAAGCATGTGCTATACAAGGAGAAGCATGTGCTATACAAGGGAGAAGTATGTGATATACATGGGAGAAGTATTGTGATATACAAGGGAGAAGTATGTGATATACAAGGGAGAAGTATGTGATATACAAGGGAGAAGTATGTGATATACAAGGAGACGTATGTGATATGCAAGGGAGAAGTATGTGATATACAAGGGAGAAGCATGTGCTATACAAGGAGAAGTATGTGATATACAAGGGAGAAGTATGTGATATACAAGGAGAAGTATGTGATATGCAAGGGAGAAGTATGTGATATACAAGGAGAAGTATGTGATATACAAGGGAGAAGTATGTGATATACAAGGGAGAAGTATGTGATATACAAGGGAGAAGCATGTGCTATACAAGGAGAAGTAAGTGATATACAAGGGAGAAGTATGTGATATACATGGGAGAAGTATGTGATATACAAGGGAGAAGTATGTGATATACAAGGGAGAAGTATGTGATATACAAGGGAGAAGTATGTGATATGCAAGGGAGAAGTATGTGATATACAAGGGAGAAGCATGTGATATACAAGGAGAAGTATGTGATATACAAGGGAGAAGTATGTGATATACAAGGGAGAAGTATGTGATATACAAGTGATATACATGGGAGAAGTATGTGATATACAAGGAGAGGTATGTGATATACAAGGGAGAAGTATGTGATATGCAAGGGAGAAGTATGTGATATACAAGGAGAAGTATGTGATATACAAGGGAGAAGTATGTGATATACAAGGGAGAAGTATGTGATATACAAGGGAGAAGTATGTGATATACAAGTGATATACATGGGAGAAGTATGTGATATACAAGAAGTATGTGATATGCAAGGGAGAAGTATGTGATATGCAAGGGAGAAGTATGTGATATACAAGGGAGAAGCATGTGATATACAAGGGAGAAGCATGTGATATACAAGGGAGACATATGTGATATATAAGGGAGACATATGTGATATACAAGGGAGAAGTATGTGATATACACGGGAGAAGCATGTGATATACAAGGGAGACGCATGTGATATACAAGGGAGAAGCACGTGATATACAAGGGAGAAGTATGTGATATACAAGGGAGAAGCATGGGAGAAATATGTGATATACAAGGGAGAAGTATGTGATATACAAGGGAGACGTATGTGATATACATGGGAGAAGTATGGGAGAAGTATGTGATATACAAGGGAGAAGTATGTGGTATACAAGGGAGAAGCATGTGATATACAAGGGAGAGGTATGTGATATACAAGGGAGAAGTATGTGATATACAAGGGAGAAGTATGTGGTATACAAGGGAGAAGCATGTGATATACAAGGGAGAAGTATGTGATATACAAGTGATATACATGGGAGAAGTATGTGATATACAAGGGAGAAGTATGTGATATACAAGGAGAAGTATGTGGTATACAAGGGAGAAGCATGTGATATACAAGGGAGAGGTATGTGATATACAAGGGAGAAGTATGTGATATACAAGGAGACGTATGTGGTATACAAGGGAGAGGTATGTGATATACAAGGGAGAAGTATGTGATATACAAGGGAGAGGTATGTGATATACAAGGGAGAGGTATGTGATATACAAGGGAGAAGTATGTGGTATACAATGGAGAAGTATGTGATATACATGGGAGAAGTATGGGAGAAATATGTGATATACAATGGAGAAGTATGTGGTATACAAGGGAGAAGCATGTGATATACAAGGGAGAGGTATGTGATATACAAGGGAGAAGTATGTGATATACAAGGGAGAAGTATGTGATATACAAGGAGACGTATGTGATATGCAAGGGAGAAGTATGTGATATACAAGGGAGAAGCATGTGCTATACAAGGAGAAGTATGTGATATACAAGGGAGAAGTATGTGATATACAAGGAGAAGTATGTGATATGCAAGGGAGAAGTATGTGATATACAAGGAGAAGTATGTGATATACAAGGGAGAAGTATGTGATATACAAGGGAGAAGTATGTGATATACAAGGGAGAAGTATGTGATATACAAGTGATATACATGGGAGAAGTATGTGATATACAAGGGAGAAGTATGTGATATACAAGGAGAAGTATGTGATATACAAGGAGAAGTATGTGATATGCAAGGGAGAAGTATGTGATATACAAGGGAGAAGTATGTGATATACAAGGGAGAAGTATGTGATATATAAGTGATATACATGGGAGAAGTATGTGATATACAAGGGAGAAGTATGTGATATACAAGGAGAAGTATGTGGTATACAAGGGAGAAGCATGTGATATACAAGGGAGACACATGTGATATACAAGGCAGAAGTATGTGATATACAAGGGAGAAGTATGTGATATACAAGGGAGAAGCATGTGATATACAAGGGAGAAGAATGTGATATACAAGGGAGAAGTATGCGATATACAAGGGAGAAGTATGAGATATACAAGGGAGAAGTATGTGATATACAAGGAGAAGTATGTGATATGCAAGGGAGAAGTATGTGATATACAAGGGAGAAGTATTTGATATACAAGGGAGAAGCATGTGATATACAAGGGAGAAGTATGTGATATACAAGGGAGAAGTATGTGATATACAAGGGAGATGCATGTGCTATACAAGGGAGAATTATGTGCTATACAAGGGAGAGGTATGTGATATAAAAGGGAGAAGTATGTGATATACAAGGGAGAAGTATGTGATATACAAGGGAGAGGTATGTGATATACAAGGAGAAGTATGTGATATACAAGGGAGAAGTATGTGATATACAAGGAGAAGTATGTGATATACAAGGGAGAAGTATGTGATATACAAGGGAGAAGCATGTGCTATACAAGGAGAAGCATGTGCTATACAAGGGAGAAGTATGTGATATACATGGGAGAAGTATTGTGATATACAAGGGAGAAGTATGTGATATACAAGGGAGAAGTATGTGATATACAAGGGAGAAGATGTGATATACAAGGAGAAGTATGTGATATGCAAGGGAGAAGTATGTGATATACAAGGGAGAAGCATGTGCTATACAAGGAGAAGTATGTGATATACAAGGGAGAAGTATGTGATATACAAGGAGAAGTATGTGATATGCAAGGGAGAAGTATGTGATATACAAGGAGAAGTATGTGATATACAAGGGAGAAGTATGTGATATACAAGGGAGAAGTATGTGATATACAAGGGAGAAGCATGTGCTATACAAGGAGAAGTAAGTGATATACAAGGGAGAAGTATGTGATATACAAGGAGAAGTATGTGATATACAAGGGAGAAGTATGTGATATACAAGGAGAAGTATGTGATATACAAGGGAGAAGTATGTGATATGCAAGGGAGAAGTATGTGATATACAAGGGAGAAGCATGTGCTATACAAGGAGAAGTATGTGATATACAAGGGAGAAGTATGTGATATACAAGGAGAAGTATGTGATATACAAGGGAGAAGTATGTGATATACAAGGGAGAAGTATGTGATATACAAGGGAGAAGTATGTGATATACAAGGGAGAAGTATGTGATATACAAGAAGTATGTGATATACAAGGAGAAGTATGTGATATGCAAGGGAGAAGTATGTGATATACAAGGAGAAGCATGTGATATACAAGGGAGAAGCATGTGATATACAAGGGAGACATATGTGATATATAAGGGAGACATATGTGATATACAAGGGAGAAGTATGTGATATACACGGGAGAAGCATGTGATATACAAGGGAGACGCATGTGATATACAAGGGAGAAGCACGTGATATACAAGGGAGAAGTATGTGATATACAAGGGAGAAGCATGGGAGAAATATGTGATATACAAGGGAGAAGTATGTGATATACAAGGGAGACGTATGTGATATACATGGGAGAAGTATGGGAGAAGTATGTGATATACAAGGGAGAAGTATGTGGTATACAAGGGAGAAGCATGTGATATACAAGGGAGAGGTATGTGATATACAAGGGAGAAGTATGTGATATACAAGGGAGAAGTATGTGGTATACAAGGGAGAAGCATGTGATATACAAGGGAGAAGTATGTGATATACAAGTGATATACATGGGAGAAGTATGTGATATACAAGGGAGAAGTATGTGATATACAAGGAGAAGTATGTGGTATACAAGGGAGAAGCATGTGATATACAAGGGAGAGGTATGTGATATACAAGGGAGAAGTATGTGATATACAAGGAGAAGTATGTGATATACAAGGGAGAAGTATGTGATATACAAGGGAGAAGTATGTGATATACAAGGGAGAGGTATGTGATATACAAGGGAGAGGTATGTGATATACAAGGGAGAAGTATGTGGTATACAATGGAGAAGTATGTGATATACATGGGAGAAGTATGGGAGAAATATGTGATATACAATGGAGAAGTATGTGGTATACAAGGGAGAAGCATGTGATATACAAGGGAGAGGTATGTGATATACAAGGGAGAAGTATGTGATATACAAGGGAGAAGTATGTGATATACAAGGAGACGTATGTGATATGCAAGGGAGAAGTATGTGATATACAAGGGAGAAGCATGTGCTATACAAGGAGAAGTATGTGATATACAAGGGAGAAGTATGTGATATACAAGGAGAAGTATGTGATATGCAAGGGAGAAGTATGTGATATACAAGGAGAAGTATGTGATATACAAGGGAGAAGTATGTGATATACAAGGGAGAAGTATGTGATATACAAGGGAGAAGTATGTGATATACAAGTGATATACATGGGAGAAGTATGTGATATACAAGGGAGAAGTATGTGATATACAAGGAGAAGTATGTGATATACAAGGAGAAGTATGTGATATGCAAGGGAGAAGTATGTGATATACAAGGGAGAAGTATGTGATATACAAGGGAGACACATGTGATATACAAGGCAGAAGTATGTGATATACAAGGGAGAAGTATGTGATATACAAGGGAGAAGCATGTGATATACAAGGGAGAAGTATGTGATATACAAGGGAGAAGTATGAGATATACAAGGGAGAAGTATGTGATATACAAGGGAGAAGTATGTGGTATACAATGGAGAAGTATGTGATATACATGGGAGAAGTATGGGAGAAATATGTGATATACAATGGAGAAGTATGTGGTATACAAGGGAGAAGCATGTGATATACAAGGGAGAGGTATGTGATATACAAGGGAGAAGTATGTGATATACAAGGGAGAAGTATGTGGTATACAAGGGAGAAGCATGTGATATACAAGGGAGAAGTATGTGATATACAAGTGATATACATGGGAGAAGTATGTGATATACAAGGGAGAAGTATGTGATATACAAGGAGAAGTATGTGGTATACAAGGGAGAAGCATGTGATATACAAGGGAGAAACATGTGATATACAAGGCAGAAGTATGTGATATACAAGGGAGAAGTATGTGATATACAAGGGAGAAGTGTGATATACAAGGGAGAAGTATGTGATATACAAGGGAGAAGTATGCGATATCAAGGGAGAAGTATGAGATATACAAGGGAGAAGTATGTGATATACAAGGAGAAGTATGTGATATGCAAGGGAGAAGTATGTGATATACAAGGGAGAAGTATTTGATATACAAGGGAGAAGCATGTGATATACAAGGGAGAAGTATGTGATATACAAGGGAGAAGTATGTGATATACAAGGGAGATGCATGTGATATACAAGGGAGAATTATGTGCTATACAAGGGAGAAGTATGTGATATAAAAGGAGAAGTATGTGATATACAAGGGAGAAGTATGTGATATACAAGGGAGAGGTATGTGATATACAAGGAGAAGTATGTGATATACAAGGGAGAAGTATGTGATATACAAGGAGAAGTATGTGATATACAAGGGAGAAGTATGTGATATACAAGGGAGAAGCATGTGCTATACAAGGAGAAGCATGTGCTATACAAGGGAGAAGTATGTGATATACATGGGAGAAGTATGTGATATACATGGGAGAAGTATGTGATATACAAGGGAGAAGTATGTGATATACAAGGGAGAAGTATGTGATATACAAGGAGACGTATGTGATATGCAAGGGAGAAGTATGTGATATACAAGGGAGAAGCATGTGATATACAAGGAGAAGTATGTGATATACAAGGGAGAAGCATGTGATATACAAGGAGAAGTATGTGATATGCAAGGGAGAAGTATGTGATATACAAGGAGAAGTATGTGATATACAAGGGAGAAGTATGTGATATACAAGGGAGAAGTATGTGATATACAAGGGAGAAGCATGTGCTATACAAGGAGAAGTAAGTGATATACAAGGGAGAAGTATGTGATATACATGGGAGAAGTATGTGATATACAAGGGAGAAGTATGTGATATACAAGGGAGAAGTATGTGATATACAAGGGAGAAGTATGTGATATGCAAGGGAGAAGTATGTGATATACAAGGGAGAAGCATGTGCTATACAAGGAGAAGTATGTGATATACAAGGGAGAAGTATGTGATATACAAGGAGAAGTATGTGATATACAAGGGAGAAGTATGTGATATACAAGTGATATACATGGGAGAAGTATGTGATATACAAGGAGAAGTATGTGATATACAAGGGAGAAGTATGTGATATGCAAGGGAGAAGTATGTGATATACAAGGAGAAGTATGTGATATACAAGGGAGAAGTATGTGATATAAGGGAGAAGTATGTGATATACAGGGAGAAGTATGTGATATACAAGGATACATGGGAGAAGTATGTGATATACAAGAAGTATGTGATATACAAGGGAGAAGTATGTGATATGCAAGGGAGAAGTATGTGATATACAAGGGAGAAGCATGTGATATACAAGGGAGAAGCATGTGATATACAAGGGAGACATATGTGATATATAAGGGAGACATATGTGATATACAAGGGAGAAGTATGTGATATACACGGGAGAAGCATGTGATATACAAGGGAGACGCATGTGATATACAAGGGAGAAGCACGTGATATACAAGGGAGAAGTATGTGATATACAAGGGAGAAGCATGGGAGAAATATGTGATATACAAGGGAGAAGTATGTGATATACAAGGGAGACGTATGTGATATACATGGGAGAAGTATGGGAGAAGTATGTGATATACAAGGGAGAAGTATGTGGTATACAAGGGAGAAGCATGTGATATACAAGGGAGAGGTATGTGATATACAAGGGAGAAGTATGTGATATACAAGGGAGAAGTATGTGGTATACAAGGGAGAAGCATGTGATATACAAGGGAGAAGTATGTGATATACAAGTGATATACATGGGAGAAGTATGTGATATACAAGGGAGAAGTATGTGATATACAAGGAGAAGTATGTGTATACAAGGAGAAGCATGTGATACAAGGGAGACACATGTGATATACAAGGCAGAAGTATGTGATATACAAGGAGAAGTATGTGATATACAAGGGAGAAGCATGTGATATACAAGGGAGAAGATGTGATATACAAGGGAGAGGTATGTGATATACAAGGGAGAAGTATGTGATATACAAGGGAGAAGTATGTGATATACAAGGAGAAGTATGTGATATACAAGGGAGAAGTATGTGATATACAAGGGAGAAGTATGTGATATACAAGGGAGAAGCATGTGATATACAAGGGAGAAGTATGTGATATACAAGGGAGAAGTATGTGATATACAAGGGAGATGCATGTGCTATACAAGGGAGAATTATGTGCTATACAAGGGAGAGGTATGTGATATAAAGGGAGAAGTATGTGATATACAAGGGAGAAGTATGTGATATACAAGGGAGAGGTATGTGATATACAAGGAGAAGTATGTGATATACAAGGGAGAAGTATGTGATATACAAGGAGAAGTATGTGATATACAAGGGAGAAGTATGTGATATACAAGGGAGAAGCATGTGCTATACAAGGAGAAGTATGTGATATACAAGGGAGAAGTATGTGATATACAAGTGATATACATGGGAGAAGTATGTGATATACAAGGAGAAGTATGTGATATACAAGGGAGAAGTATGTGATATACAAGGGAGAAGTATGTGATATACAAGGAGAAGTATGTGATATACAAGGGAGAAGTATGTGATATGCAAGGGAGAAGTATGTGATATACAAGGAGAAGTATGTGATATACAAGGGAGAAGTATGTGATATACAAGGGAGAAGTATGTGATATACAAGTGATATACATGGGAGAAGTATGTGATATACAAGACGTATGTGCTATACAAGAAGTATGTGATATGCAAGGGAGAAGTATGTGATATACAAGGGAGAAGCATGTGATATACAAGGGAGAAGCATGTGATATACAAGGGAGACATATGTGATATATAAGGGAGACATATGTGATATACAAGGGAGAAGCATGTGATATACAAGGGAGAAGTATGTGATATACAAGGGAGAAGCATGGGAGAAATATGTGATATACAAGGGAGAAGTATGTGA
>CM026386.1:41332341-41345741 GCA_014843695.1 Archivesica marissinica
ACAAGGGAGAAGTATGTGGTATACAATGGAGAAGTATGTGATATACATGGGAGAAGTATGGGAGAAATATGTGATATACAATGGAGAAGTATGTGGTATACAAGGGAGAAGCATGTGATATACAAGGGAGAGGTATGTGATATACAAGGGAGAAGTATGTGATATACAAGGGAGAAGTATGTGATATACAAGGAGACGTATGTGATATGCAAGGGAGAAGTATGTGATATACAAGGGAGAAGCATGTGCTATACAAGGAGAAGTATGTGATATACAAGGGAGAAGTATGTGATATACAAGGAGAAGTATGTGATATGCAAGGGAGAAGTATGTGATATACAAGGAGAAGTATGTGATATACAAGGGAGAAGTATGTGATATACAAGGGAGAAGTATGTGATATACAAGGGAGAAGTATGTGATATACAAGTGATATACATGGGAGAAGTATGTGATATACAAGGGAGAAGTATGTGATATACAAGGAGAAGTATGTGATATACAAGGAGAAGTATGTGATATGCAAGGGAGAAGTATGTGATATACAAGGGAGAAGTATGTGATATACAAGGGAGACACATGTGATATACAAGGCAGAAGTATGTGATATACAAGGGAGAAGTATGTGATATACAAGGGAGAAGCATGTGATATACAAGGGAGAAGTATGTGATATACAAGGGAGAAGTATGAGATATACAAGGGAGAAGTATGTGATATACAAGGGAGAAGTATGTGGTATACAATGGAGAAGTATGTGATATACATGGGAGAAGTATGGGAGAAATATGTGATATACAATGGAGAAGTATGTGGTATACAAGGGAGAAGCATGTGATATACAAGGGAGAGGTATGTGATATACAAGGGAGAAGTATGTGATATACAAGGGAGAAGTATGTGGTATACAAGGGAGAAGCATGTGATATACAAGGGAGAAGTATGTGATATATAAGTGATATACATGGGAGAAGTATGTGATATACAAGGGAGAAGTATGTGATATACAAGGAGAGGTATGTGGTATACAAGGGAGAAGCATGTGATATACAAGGGAGACACATGTGATATACAAGGCAGAAGTATGTGATATACAAGGGAGAAGTATGTGATATACAAGGGAGAAGCATGTGATATACAAGGGAGAAGTATGTGATATACAAGGGAGAAGTATGCGATATCAAGGGAGAAGTATGAGATATACAAGGGAGAAGTATGTGATATACAAGGAGAAGTATGTGATATGCAAGGGAGAAGTATGTGATATACAAGGGAGAAGTATTTGATATACAAGGGAGAAGCATGTGATATACAAGGGAGAAGTATGTGATATACAAGGGAGAAGTATGTGATATACAAGGGAGATGCATGTGATATACAAGGGAGAATTATGTGCTATACAAGGGAGAGGTATGTGATATAAAAGGGAGAAGTATGTGATATACAAGGGAGAAGTATGTGATATACAAGGGAGAGGTATGTGATATACAAGGAGAAGTATGTGATATACAAGGGAGAAGTATGTGATATACAAGGAGAAGTATGTGATATACAAGGGAGAAGTATGTGATATACAAGGGAGAAGCATGTGCTATACAAGGAGAAGCATGTGCTATACAAGGGAGAAGTATGTGATATACATGGGAGAAGTATTGTGATATACAAGGGAGAAGTATGTGATATACAAGGGAGAAGTATGTGATATACAAGGGAGAAGTATGTGATATACAAGGAGACGTATGTGATATGCAAGGGAGAAGTATGTGATATACAAGGGAGAAGCATGTGCTATACAAGGAGAAGTATGTGATATACAAGGGAGAAGTATGTGATATACAAGGAGAAGTATGTGATATGCAAGGGAGAAGTATGTGATATACAAGGAGAAGTATGTGATATACAAGGGAGAAGTATGTGATATACAAGGGAGAAGTATGTGATATACAAGGGAGAAGTATGTGATATACAAGTGATATACATGGGAGAAGTATGTGATATACAAGGAGAGGTATGTGATATACAAGGGAGAAGTATGTGATATGCAAGGGAGAAGTATGTGATATACAAGGAGAAGTATGTGATATACAAGGGAGAAGTATGTGATATACAAGGGAGAAGTATGTGATATACAAGGGAGAAGTATGTGATATACAAGTGATATACATGGGAGAAGTATGTGATATACAAGGAGAGGTATGTGATATACAAGGGAGAAGTATGTGATATGCAAGGGAGAAGTATGTGATATACAAGGAGAAGTATGTGATATACAAGGGAGAAGTATGTGATATATAAGGGAGAAGTATGTGATATACAAGGGAGAAGTATGTGATATACAAGTGATATACATGGGAGAAGTATGTGATATACAAGAAGTATGTGATATGCAAGGGAGAAGTATGTGATATGCAAGGGAGAAGTATGTGATATACAAGGGAGAAGCATGTGATATACAAGGGAGAAGCATGTGATATACAAGGGAGACATATGTGATATATAAGGGAGACATATGTGATATACAAGGGAGAAGTATGTGATATACACGGGAGAAGCATGTGATATACAAGGGAGACGCATGTGATATACAAGGGAGAAGCACGTGATATACAAGGGAGAAGTATGTGATATACAAGGGAGAAGCATGGGAGAAATATGTGATATACAAGGGAGAAGTATGTGATATACAAGGGAGACGTATGTGATATACATGGGAGAAGTATGGGAGAAGTATGTGATATACAAGGGAGAAGTATGTGGTATACAAGGGAGAAGCATGTGATATACAAGGGAGAGGTATGTGATATACAAGGGAGAAGTATGTGATATACAAGGGAGAAGTATGTGGTATACAAGGGAGAAGCATGTGATATACAAGGGAGAAGTATGTGATATACAAGTGATATACATGGGAGAAGTATGTGATATACAAGGGAGAAGTATGTGATATACAAGGAGAAGTATGTGGTATACAAGGGAGAAGCATGTGATATACAAGGGAGAGGTATGTGATATACAAGGGAGAAGTATGTGATATACAAGGAGACGTATGTGGTATACAAGGGAGAGGTATGTGATATACAAGGGAGAAGTATGTGATATACAAGGGAGAGGTATGTGATATACAAGGGAGAGGTATGTGATATACAAGGGAGAAGTATGTGGTATACAATGGAGAAGTATGTGATATACATGGGAGAAGTATGGGAGAAATATGTGATATACAATGGAGAAGTATGTGGTATACAAGGGAGAAGCATGTGATATACAAGGGAGAGGTATGTGATATACAAGGGAGAAGTATGTGATATACAAGGGAGAAGTATGTGATATACAAGGAGACGTATGTGATATGCAAGGGAGAAGTATGTGATATACAAGGGAGAAGCATGTGCTATACAAGGAGAAGTATGTGATATACAAGGGAGAAGTATGTGATATACAAGGAGAAGTATGTGATATACAAGGGAGAAGTATGTGATATACAAGGGAGAAGCATGTGCTATACAAGGAGAAGTAAGTGATATACAAGGGAGAAGTATGTGATATACATGGGAGAAGTATGTGATATACAAGGGAGAAGTATGTGATATACAAGGGAGAAGTATGTGATATACAAGGGAGAAGTATGTGATATGCAAGGGAGAAGTATGTGATATACAAGGGAGAAGCATGTGCTATACAAGGAGAAGTATGTGATATACAAGGGAGAAGTATGTGATATACAAGGGAGAAGTATGTGATATACAAGTGATATACATGGGAGAAGTATGTGATATACAAGGAGAAGTATGTGATATACAAGGGAGAAGTATGTGATATGCAAGGGAGAAGTATGTGATATACAAGGAGAAGTATGTGATATACAAGGGAGAAGTATGTGATATGCAAGGGAGAAGTATGTGATATACAAGGAGAAGTATGTGATATACAAGGGAGAAGTATGTGATATACAAGGGAGAAGTATGTGATATACAAGTGATATACATGGGAGAAGTATGTGATATACAAGACGTATGTGCTATACAAGAAGTATGTGATATGCAAGGGAGAAGTATGTGATATACAAGGGAGAAGCATGTGATATACAAGGGAGAAGCATGTGATATACAAGGGAGACATATGTGATATATAAGGGAGACATATGTGATATACAAGGGAGAAGCATGTGATATACAAGGGAGAAGTATGTGATATACAAGGGAGAAGCATGGGAGAAATATGTGATATACAAGGGAGAAGTATGTGATATACAAGGGAGACGTATGTGATATACATGGGAGAAGTATGGGAGAAGTATGTAATATACAAGGGAGAAGTATGTGGTATACAAGGGAGAAGCATGTGATATACAAGGGAGAGGTATGTGATATACAAGGGAGAAGTATGTGGTATACAAGGGAGAAGCATGTGATATACAAGGGAGAAGTATGTGATATACAAGTGATATACATGGGAGAAGTATGTGATATACAAGGGAGAAGTATGTGATATACAAGGAGAAGTATGTGGTATACAAGGGAGAAGCATGTGATATACAAGGGAGAGGTATGTGATATACAAGGGAGAAGTATGTGATATACAAGGGAGAAGTATGTGATATACAAGGAGACGTATGTGGTATACAAGGGAGAGGTATGTGATATACAAGGGAGAAGTATGTGATATACAAGGGAGAGGTATGTGATATACAAGGGAGAAGTATGTGGTATACAATGGAGAAGTATGTGATATACATGGGAGAAGTATGGGAGAAATATGTGATATACAATGGAGAAGTATGTGGTATACAAGGGAGAAGCATGTGATATACAAGGGAGAGGTATGTGATATACAAGGGAGAAGTATGTGATATACAAGGGAGAGGTATGTGATATACAAGGGAGAAGTATGTGATATACAAGGAGAAGTATGTGATATACAAGGGAGAGGTATGTGATATACAAGGGATAAGTATGTGGTATACAAGGGAGAAGCATGTGATATACAAGGGAGAGGTATGCGATATACAAGGGAGAAGTATGTGGTATTCAAGGGAGAGGTATGTGATATACAAGGGAGAAGTATGTGATATACAAGGGAGAAGTATGTGGTATACAAGGGAGAAGTATGTGGTATACAATGGAGAAGTATGTGATATACAAGTGATATACATGGGAGAAGTATGTGATATACAAGGGAGAAGTATGTGATATACAAGGGAGAAGTATGTGGTATACAAGGGAGAGGTATGTGATATACAAGGAGAAGTATGTGATATACAAGGGAGAAGTATGTGGTATACAAGGGAGAAGTATGTGGTATACAATGGAGAAGTATGTGATATACAAGTGATATACATGGGAGAAGTATGTGATATACAAGGGAGAAGTATGTGATATACAAGGGAGAAGTATGTGGTATACAAGGGAGAGGTATGTGATATACAAGGAGAAGTATGTGATATACAAAGGAGAAGTATGTGATATACAAGGAGAAGTATGTGATATACAAGGGAGAAGTATGTGATATACAAGGGAGAAGCATGTGCTATACAAGGAGAAGCATGTGCTATACAAGGGAGAAGTATGTGATATACATGGGAGAAGTATTGTGATATACAAGGGAGAAGTATGTGATATACAAGGGAGAAGTATGTGATATACAAGGGAGAAGTATGTGATATACAAGGAGAAGTATGTGATATACAAGGGAGAAGTATGTGATATACAAGGAGAAGTATGTGATATACAAGGGAGAAGTATGTGATATACAAGGGAGAAGTATGTGATATACAAGGGAGAAGCATGTGCTATACAAGGAGAAGTATGTGATATACAAGGGAGAAGTATGTGATATACAAGGGAGAAGTATGTGATATACAAGGGAGAAGTATGTGATATACAAGGGAGAAGTATGTGATATACAAGGGAGAAGTATGTGATATACAAGGGAGAAGTATGTGATATACAAGGGAGAAGTATGTGATATACAAGGAGAAGTATGTGATATACAAGGGAGAAGTATGTGATATACAAGGAGAAGTATGTGATATACAAGGGAGAAGTATGTGATATACAAGTGATATACATGGGAGAAGTATGTGATATACAAGGAGAAGTATGTGATATACAAGGGAGAAGTATGTGATATGCAAGGGAGAAGTATGTGATATACAAGGAGAAGTATGTGATATACAAGGGAGAAGTATGTGATATGCAAGGGAGAAGTATGTGATATACAAGGAGAAGTATGTGATATACAAGGGAGAAGTATGTGATATACAAGGGAGAAGTATGTGATATACAAGTGATATACATGGGAGAAGTATGTGATATACAAGACGTATGTGATATACAAGAAGTATGTGATATGCAAGGGAGAAGTATGTGATATACAAGGGAGAAGCATGTGATATACAAGGGAGAAGCATGTGATATACAAGGGAGACATATGTGATATATAAGGGAGACATATGTGATATACAAGGGAGAAGTATGTGATATACAAGGGAGAAGCATGTGATATACAAGGGAGACGCATGTGATATACAAGGGAGAAGCATGTGATATACAAGGGAGAAGTATGTGATATACAAGGGAGAAGCATGGGAGAAATATGTGATATACAAGGGAGAAGTATGTGATATACAAGGGAGACGTATGTGATATACATGGGAGAAGTATGGGATATACAAGGGAGAAGTATGTGGTATACAAGGGAGAAGCATGTGATATACAAGGGAGAAGTATGTGATATACAAGTGATATACATGGGAGAAGTATGTGATATACAAGGGAGAAGTATGTGATATACAAGGAGAAGTATGTGGTATACAAGGGAGAAGCATGTGATATACAAGGGAGAGGTATGTGATATACAAGGGAGAAGTATGTGGTATACAAGGGAGAAGTATGTGATATACAAGGGAGAAGTATGTGATATACAAGGAGACGTATGTGGTATACAAGGGAGAGGTATGTGATATACAAGGGAGAAGTATGTGATATACAAGGGAGAGGTATGTGATATACAAGGGAGAAGTATGTGGTATACAATGGAGAAGTATGGGAGAAATATGTGATATACAATGGAGAAGTATGTGGTATACAAGGGAGAAGCATGTGATATACAAGGGAGGAATACAAGGGAGAAGTATGTGGTATACAAGGAGAAGTATGTGATATACAAGGGAGAGGTATGTGATATACAAGGGAGAAGTATGTGGTATACAAGGGAGAGGTATGTGATATACAAGGGAGAAGTATGTGATATACAAGGGAGAAGTATGTGATATACAAGGGAGAAGTATGTGGTATACATGGGAGAAGTATGTGATATACACGGGAGAAGATGATATACAAAAGCATGGGAGAAATATGTGATATACAAGGGAGAAGTATGTGATATACAAGGGAGGTATGTGATATACAGGGAGAAGTATGGGATATACAAGGGAGAAGTATGTGGTATACAAGGGAGAAGCATGTGATATACAAGGGAGAAGTATGTGATATACAAGTACAGGAGAAGTATGTGATATACAAGGGAGAAGTATGTGATATACAAGGAGAAGTATGTGGTATACAAGGGAGAAGCATGTGATATACAAGAGTATGTGATATACAAGGGAGAAGTATGTGATATACAAGGAGACGTATGTGGTATACAAGGGAGAGGTATGTGATATACAAGGGAGAAGTATGTGATATACAAGGGAGAGGTATGTGATATACAAGGGAGAAGTATGTGATATACAAGGGAGAAGTATGTGTATACAAGGAGAAGTATGTGTATACATGGAGAAGTATGGGAGAAATATGTGATATACAATGGAGAAGTATGTGGTATACAAGGGAGAAGCATGTGATATACAAGGGAGAAGCATGTGATATACAAGGGAGAAGTATGTGGTATACAAGGGAGAAGCATGTGGTATACAAGGGAGAAGTATGCGATATACAAGGGAGAAGTATGTGATATACAAGGAGACGTATGTGGTATACAAGGGAGAGGTATGTGATATACAAGGGAGAAGTATGTGATATACAAGGGAGAGGTATGTGATATACAAGGGAGACATATGTGATATACAAGGGAGAAGTATGTGATATACAATGGAGAAGTATGTGGTATACATGGGAGAAGTATGTGATATACAAGGGAGAAGTATGTGGTATACAATGGAGAAGCATGTGATATACAAGGGAGAAGTATTGTGATATACATGGGAGAAGTATGTGATATACAAGGGAGAAGTATGTGATATACAAGGGAGAAGTATGTGGTATACAATGGAGAAGCATGTGATATACAAGGGAGAAGTATGTGATATACAAGGGAGAAGTGATATACAAGGGAGAAGTATGCGATATACAAGAAGTATGTGATATACAAGGGAGAAGTTACTTAGTTAAGTGTCTATATATATACAAAGTAACATGTATTCTATAGGGACAAACTGTTTACAGAATTCAAAATAGAGAAATGAGGCAGCTGAGATATACTACTGCTCGTAGATCTAAAGCCCTATGATAGGATTTATAAAAGTATAGCGGGGTATGATTATCGAACATGCACCCCCTGGATTACAAACAGGCTAACCACTGAACCACGCTAATTGCACTTAATTTTACTCATGATTTCAGTACCACCAACAATCACCAGTAAGAATGTGGCAGTTTTACAGTTAGACGAGGGTCAAACTTTCAAACTGGACTGTACGGCATCGGGTGTGCCCACACCAAATATTACATGGGTGAGGTCAGATGGAGGACTACTACCAGGTACAAATGGAGCTCTGCTGAGGGTAAGAGTTATTTACTTCTGACATATTGCAATCTGTGGTGGAAATCTATAGTGCTCCCTTTCCCTATAGAAGGGCCTCTCGAAACCATTACTGACGATCCATTGATTATAGCTGGACTGACGATCCATTGATTATAGCTGGACTGACGATCCATTGATTATAGCTGGACTGACGATCCATTGATTATATCTGGACTGACGATCCATTGATTATAACTGGACTGCCGATCCATTGATTATAACTGGATTGACGATCCATTGATTATAGCTGGACTGACGATCCATTGATTATAGCTGGACTGACGATCCATTGATTATAGCTGGACTGACGATCCATTGATTATAGCTGGACTGACGATCCATTGATTATAGCTGGACTGACGATCCATTGATTATAGCTGGACTGACGATCCATTGATTATATCTGGACTGACGATCCATTGATTATAACTGGACTGCCGATCCATTGATTATAACTGGACTGACGATCCATTGATTATAGCTGGACTGACGATCCATTGATTATAGCTGGACTGACGATCCATCGAATATAACTGGACTTACGATCCATTGATTATATCTGGACTGACGATCCATTGATTATATCTGGACTGACGATCCATTGATTATAGCTGGACTGCCGATCCATCGAATATAACTGTAAATTACAGACACGTGCAGCTGTTGACAATATTTTTATGTCCTACATGTATAAGGGGCCTCCGTGGCCGAGTGGTTACAGTCATTGACTTTAAATCACTTGCCCCCTCACCACTGTTGGTCTGCATCCCACTGGAGATGTGGAATTATTTCATGCGAGGAAACGATCAGCTTGCAGAACATCGGTGGTTGTACCTGAGTGCGTGTCAGCGTCTAACATTCTGCTAGGAATTGCACCCGTATCCTCCTCCGCTGGAAAGTAGACATATGACCTAAGCTGTTGTATGGTTAGATTTCAAGATTTATTTCTTTGAATCTTCACATACACATTCACGGGTTAATTATCTACACTTACACAGTAAGTCCCCCAAGAGTGAACTAGGCTTGAATTTTGACCAAACATAGTCCGATTTCAGACATTTATGTATAAAAAAGACTGAAACACATTCCAAGTAATTGCTTTGAAATTCCGCATACAAATCTGCGGACTAATGTTGGCCAAAAATAGTTCGACTTCAGAAATTATTTTTGCGCTTGTTTGTTTTGTTTAGAGGGGCAAGTGATTTGAAATCAACGTCAGTTAAGCCATGGAGGCCGCATTTTTTGCGTAAAAAACTCAGAACATGCCTCTCAAAAACAGTGAAAGTTATGGCTTTGAAACTTTGCATACACATCCGAAGACTAAGTCTCTACCACAACAATCCCACCCTACCAATGACCTTGAACTTTGGTTATTCGTTGGAAGGCATAAAATACATTTTTATTTTGCTGAACCGGCACTTATCCAGTCAATCAGCCGTGACGAGGCACCATTGGGGTTGTAACTGCAAATATGTCGTGGAATTTCACAACGGCAAATTTCTAATGAAAGTCTGTGGCATATGTGACTCTTATTTTCACCACTAGTGTGCAGAGTTGATATATTTGACTTTATCCATACAAACTTTTATTTCCCAGAATACCACGTTACCATTGTTGAAGGTATCGAAGGCAGATCGGGGCTTATACAAATGTATAGCAGATAATCAGGTACGCCCGCCTGATCTCTACCTAGTGGCGGTGAATATATTCTTCAAGCCGGAAACGTTGGCTGTGCAGGACACGGTCGGCCAGGCCCAGAACAGACAGTTTGATGCTAAGCTCGAGTGTCGAGTTTCAGGTATTTAAAATATAAACTCTATTTGTTTTTATTAAGGATTGCGGTATGAGCTTGAACAACTTATATTAATCTCTCTAGTTGTCGCAGATGAGAGCATGTATGTGGTCCTTCGTGTGGGAGGTACTGAGTGGACCAAGTACAACAGAGAGAACCAACATGCTTTCCAGTCTGAGGATCAAACCCTGGTTGTATTGGTTATATGCGGGCATGATAACCAATGCTCTATTCGGACAGCCAGTATGGTGGTCCACAATGTGCTGTTAATAGTATTAAGTGGTGAAATTCCTGTTATGTTAAATACTTACTTGGGGATATGATATTTAGGTTATCCGGAGCCAGAGGTAGTGTGGTTTAAGGAACCGTCACGGAATGAAGGAAACACACATCTTATGCAGTTAAATGACAATGAGAAATATGACATCACAAAGCTGATTGCCACGACGACGCTGCGCTTCCAGGAGTCATGGTATGTGCTGCGAATAAAGAATGTGGAAGCAAATGACTTTACCAAATACTTCTGCG
The DNA here is from genome assembly GCA_014843695.1 of Archivesica marissinica. Classification (NCBI taxonomy): domain Eukaryota; kingdom Metazoa; phylum Mollusca; class Bivalvia; order Venerida; family Vesicomyidae; genus Archivesica; species Archivesica marissinica. The sequence goes on from CM026386.1 coordinate 41,343,467, forward strand.
TTGCAAAAAATAGGATTGGTACCAACCAGACCACTGTTATTGAACTCTTTGGTAAGTTTGTTGATTCTTGTTTTTCCAATTTTATTTCCTTTTCAATATACATGTACACATAATAATACAGAAACGAAACATACAGTCGTATCTACCAAGATTGCACAAACATCAATATATTAACAACTATGTACAGTCAAACCTGTCTTACGCAGCCAGCCAAGGGAATCACAGAAAGTGGCTGCTTAGCACAGGTGGCTGCTTTATAGAGGGCAAATGTATAATAAAACAACACATTGGGAATCTGGAAACTGGTTGCTCAATAAAGGTTGGTTGCTTAATGGAGGTGACCACTAACACAGGTTTGACTGTAGTAAAATGATTCAGTTAATAATAATAATAATTCAGTTCGTAATGTTAACTTTAGTTACCTCCCAATTACATTTTGCAATCAAATATCCATATAGGTAGGTAATTTACCATTCAAATAGTAATCATTTGGGGACAGATCTTCATGATCTTGGTAAAATCTGAATTATTTATCATTGAAAAATGGAAATTATTTTCAATATTATACAGTAATCATCAGCTCATTACAATACCCCAGTGTGCAACAGTCTACATTACAATACCTCAGTGTGCAACAGTCTACATTACAATACCCCAGTGTGCAACAGTCTACATTACAATACCCCAGTGTGCAACAGTCTACATTACAATACCTCAGTGTGCAACAGTCTACATTACAATACCCCAGTGTGCAACAGTCTACATTACAATACCCCAGTGTGCAACAACAGTCTACATTACAATACCCCAGTGTGCAACAGTCTACATTACAATACCCCAGTGTGCAACAACAGTCTACATTACAATACCCCAGTGTGCAACACAGTCTACATTACAATACCCCAGTGTGCAACAACAGTCTACATTACAATACCCCAGTGTGCAACAGTCTACATTACAATACCCCAGTGTGCAACAGTCTACATTACAATACCCCAGTGTGCAACAACAGTCTACATTACAATACCCCAGTGTGCAACAGTCTACATTACAATACCCCAGTGTGCAACAACAGTCTACATTACAATACCCCAGTGTGCAACAGTCTACATTACAATACCCCAGTGTGCAACAACAGTCTACATTACAATACCCCAGTGTGCAACAACAGTCTACATTACAATACCCCAGTGTGCAACAGTCTACATTACAATACCCCAGTGTGCAACAGTCTACATTACAATACCCCAGTGTGCAACAGTCTACATTACAATACCCCAGTGTGCAACAGTCTACATTACAATACCTCAGTGTGCAACAGTCTACATTACAATACCCCAGTGTGCAACAGTCTACATTACAATACCCCAGTGTGCAACAACAGTCTACATTACAATACCCCAGTGTGCAACAGTCTACATTACAATACCCCAGTGTGCACAACAGTCTACATTACAATACCCCAGTGTGCAACAACAGTCTACATTACAATACCCCAGTGTGCAACAGTCTACATTACAATACCCCAGTGTGCAACAGTCTACATTACAATACCCCAGTGTGCAACAGTTTACATTACCCCAGTGTGCAACAGTCTACATTACAATACCCCAGTGTACAACAGTCTACATTACAATACCCCAGTGTGCAACAGTCTACATTACAATACCCCAGTGTGCAACAGTCTACATTACCCCAGTGTGCAACAGTCTACATTACAATACCCCAGTGTGCAACAGTCTACATTACAATACCCCAGTGTGCAACAGTCTACATTACAATACCCCAGTGTGCAACAGTCTACATTACAATACCTCAGTGTGCAACAGTCTACATTACAATACCCCAGTGTGCAACAGTCTACATTACAATACCCCAGTGTGCAACAGTCTACATTACAATACCCCAGTGTGCAACAGTCTACATTACAATACCCCAGTGTGCAACAGTCTACATTACAATACCTCAGTGTGCAACAGTCTACATTACAATACCTCAGTGTGCAACAGTCTACATTACAATACCCCAGTGTGCAACAGTCTACATTACAATACCCCAGTGTGCAACAGTCTACATTACAATACCCCAGTGTGCAACAGTCTACATTACAATACCTCAGTGTGCAACAGTCTACATTACAATACCCCAGTGTGCAACAGTCTACATTACAATACCCCAGTGTGCAACAGTCTACATTACAATACCTCAGTGTGTAACAGTCTACATTACAATACCTCAGTGTGCAACAGTCTACATTACAATATATCAGTGTGCA
>CM026386.1:41346741-41371914 GCA_014843695.1 Archivesica marissinica
ATACCCCAGTGTGCAACAGTCTACATTACAATACCTCAGTGTGCAACAGTCTACATTACAATACCCCAGTGTGCAACAGTCTACATTACAATACCCCAGTGTGCAACAGTCTACATTACAATACCCCAGTGTGCAACAGTCTACATTACAATACCCCAGTGTGCAACAGTCTACATTACAATACCTCAGTGTGCAACAGTCTACATTACAATACCCCAGTGTGCAACAGTCTACATTACAATACCCCAGTGTGCAACAACAGTCTACATTACAATACCCCAGTGTGCAACAGTCTACATTACAATACCCCAGTGTGCAACAGTCTACATTACAATACCCCAGTGTGCAACAGTCTACATTACAATACCCCAGTGTGCAACAACAGTCTACATTACAATACCCCAGTGTGCAACAGTCTACATTACAATACCCCAGTGTGCAACAGTCTACATTACAATACCCCAGTGTGCAACAGTCTACATTACAATACCCCAGTGTGCAACAGTCTACATTACAATACCCCAGTGTGCAACAGTCTACATTACAATACCCCAGTGTGCAACAGTCTACATTACAATACCCCAGTGTGCAACAGTCTACATTACAATACCCCAGTGTGCAACAGTCTACATTACAATACCCCAGTGTGCAACAGTCTACATTACAATACCCCAGTGTGCAACAGTCTACATTACAATACCCCAGTGTGCAACAGTCTACATTACAATACCCCAGTGTGCAACAGTCTACATTACAATACCCCAGTGTGCAACAGTCTACATTACAATACCCCAGTGTGCAACAGTCTACATTACAATACCCCAGTGTGCAACAGTCTACATTACAATACCCCAGTGTGCAACAGTCTACATTACAATACCCCAGTGTGCAACAGTCTACATTACAATACCCCAGTGTGCAACAGTCTACATTACAATACCCCAGTGTGCAACAGTCTACATTACAATACCCCAGTGTGCAACAGTCTACATTACAATACCCCAGTGTGCAACAGTCTACATTACAATACCCCAGTGTGCAACAGTCTACATTACAATACCCCAGTGTGCAACAGTCTACATTACAATACCCCAGTGTGCAACAGTCTACATTACAATACCCCAGTGTGCAACAGTCTACATTACAATACCCCAGTGTGCAACAGTCTACATTACAATACCCCAGTGTGCAACAGTCTACATTACAATACCTCAGTGTGCAACAGTCTACATTACAATACCCCAGTGTGCAACAGTCTACATTACAATACCCCAGTGTGCAACAGTCTACATTACAATACCCCAGTGTGCAACAGTCTACATTACAATACCTCAGTGTGCAACAGTCTACATTACAATACCTCAGTGTGCAACAGTCTACATTACAATACCTCAGTGTGCAACAGTCTACATTACAATACCTCAGTGTGCAACAGTCTACATTACAATACCTCAGTGTGCAACAGTCTACATTACAATATATCAGTGTGCAACAGTCTACATTACAATACCCAGTGTGCAACAGTCTACATTACAATACCCCAGTGTGCAACAGTCTACATTACAATACCCCAGTGTGCAACAGTCTACATTACAATACCCCAGTGTGCAACAGTCTACATTACAATACCCCAGTGTGCAACAGTCTACATTACAATACCCCAGTGTGCAACAGTCTACATTACAATACCCCAGTGTGCAACAGTCTACATTACAATACCCCAGTGTGCAACAGTCTACATTACAATACCCCAGTGTGCAACAGTCTACATTACAATACCCCAGTGTGCAACAGTCTACATTACAATACCCCAGTGTGCAACAGTCTACATTACAATACCCCAGTGTGCAACAGTCTACATTACAATACCCCAGTGTGCAACAGTCTACATTACAATACCCCAGTGTGCAACAGTCTACATTACAATACCCAGTGTGCAACAGTCTACATTACAATACCCCAGTGTGCAACAGTCTACATTACAATACCCCAGTGTGCAACAGTCTACATTACAATACCCCAGTGTGCAACAGTCTACATTACAATACCCCAGTGTGCAACAGTCTACATTACAATACCCTAGTCAGTGTGCAACAGTCTACATTAGAATATCTCAGTGTGCAACAGTCTACATTACAATACCTCAGTGTGCAACAGTCTACATTACAATACCTCAGTGTGTAACAGTCTACATTACAATACCTCAGTGTGCAACAGTCTACATTACAATATATCAGTGTGCAACAGTCTACATTACAATATCTCAGTGTGCAACAGTCTACATTACAATACCCCAGTGTGCAACAGTCTACATTACAATACCCCAGTGTGCAACAGTCTACATTACAATACCCCAGTGTGCAACAGTCTACATTACAATACCTCAGTGTGCAACAGTCTACATTACATTACCTCAGTGTGCAACAGTCTACATTACAATACCTCAGTGTGCAACAGTCTACATTACAATACCTCAGTGTGCAACAGTCTACATTACAATACCCCAGTGTGCAACAGTCTACATTACAATACCTTAGTGTGCAACAGTCTACATTAGAATATCTCAGTGTGCAACAGTCTACATTACAATACCTCAGTGTGCAACAGTCTACATTACAATACCTCAGTGTGTAACAGTCTACATTACAATACCTCAGTGTGCAACAGTCTACATTACAATATATCAGTGTGCAACAGTCTACATTACAATATATCAGTGTGCAACAGTCTACATTACAATACCCCAGTGTGCAACAGTCTACATTACAATACCCCAGTGTGCAACAGTCTACATTACAATACCCCAGTGTGCAACAGTCTACATTACAATACCCCAGTGTGCAACAGTCTACATTACAATACCCCAGTGTGCAACAGTCTACATTACAATACCCCAGTGTGCAACAGTCTACATTACAATACCTCAGTGTGCAACAGTCTACATTACAATACCCCAGTGTGCAACAGTCTACATTACCATACCCCAGTGTGCAACAGTCTACATTACAATAATACCCCAGTGTGCAACAATCTACATTACAATACCCCAGTGTGCAACAGTCTACATTACAATACCCCAGTGTGCAACAGTCTACATTACAATACCTCAGTGTGCAACAGTCTACATTACAATACCTCAGTGTGCAACAGTCTACATTACAATACCTCAGTGTGCAACAGTCTACATTACAATACCTCAGTGTGCAACAGTCTACATTACAATACCTCAGTGTGCAACAGTCTACATTACAATATCTCGGTGTGCAACAGTCTACATTACAATACCTCGGTGTGCAACAGTCTACATTACAATACCTCAGTGTGCAACAGTCTACATTACAATACCTCAGTGTGCAACAGTCTACATTACAATATCTCAGTGTGCAACAGTCTACATTACAATATCTCAGTGTGCAACAGTCTACATTACAATACCTCAGTATGCAACAGTCTACATTAGAATATCTCAGTGTGCAACAGTCTACATTACAATACCTCAGTGTGCAACATGCACTACATTACAATACCTCAGTGTGCAACAGTCTACATTAGAATATCTCCGTGTGCAACAGTCTACATTACAATACCTCCGTGTGCAAGTCTACATTAAAATATCTCAGTGTGTAACAGTCTACATTACAATACCTCCGTGTGCAACAGTCTACATTCATTACAATACCTCAGTGTGCAACAGTCTACATTACAATACCTCAGTGTGCAACAGTCTACATTACAATATCTTCGTGTGCAACAGTCTACATTACAATATCTCAGTGTGCAACAGTCTACATTACAATACCTCAGTGTGCAACAGTCTACATTACAATATCTCAATGTGCAACAGTCTACATTAGAATATCTCGGTGTGCAACAGTCTACATTAGAATATCTCAGTGTGCAACAGTCTACATTAGAATATCTCAGTGTGCAACAGTCTACTTTAGAATATTTCAATGGGCAACAGTCTACTTTAGAATATCTCAATGTGCAACAGTCTACTTTAGAATATCTCAATGTGCAACAGTCTACATTAGAATATCTCGGTGTGCAACAGTTTACATAAAGACAGACATTTAGCATGAAGCAAACAATTAAACAATATGTTTCTTGTTTTTACAGAGACCATGGAATGCCAAGGTGCAAACTGTCCATCGTTTGAGGCCCAAGGAGCATCAGCAATATCTGTCTCTGTCCTGGTAACAGTTGCCATGGTTGCCATAGTCAAGTTAATGTCATAGCGACAAAAGTAGATTATACAATTCACTTAGATTACTGTGAACTAAATGCAAATACGTTACTGCACTTGTGTAACCATTGCTTGCATGCCAGTAGAGGTCAATTAGTAACGTATTTAGTTTAAACATATTTTATTCAGAAAATAACATATAAGAATAGTGTTCCAATCCAAATTATTTCTCTTGTAACACTTTATTCTTATATGTTATTTTCTGAATAAAATATGTTTAAATTAATACGTTACTAATTGACCTCTACTGGCGTGCAAGCAATGGTTACACAAGTGCAGTCTCCGTACACCAGATATGTAGATTCTCGCGATGGTATCACATATTTGCGTATCTAGTCAAGCAGACGCATGTTTCCAGGAGAAGGGCACTCATTATTCTCTCTCAGAAACACATCGTAGATGTGCAAAAGCAGCTTGTCATGGAAATGCTTATGTGGCACTTGAATAGAAATCATATTTTATTACACACATTGATCTTCATTCTGCTATAATAATCATTGTGAAAATATTTATCGAGTTCATTTAATTGTGTGTCCAACCACTATTGCTGAGCATGGTAATATATAACATTTTGTAGACCCCAGTTAGGGTCTATTTCCCGTAAAACTCGTAAAAGAACCAGAGCTGACGTATGCATAAATAGAGAACTTTTGCCATGAAAGATGTTATAGATTTACAGCACAAATTATGCAATTACTGTTCGACCACTGCTTGCATGCCAGTAAAATGGTAAAAAATAAACGAAAAATGATACAACAACACCATAATTAGTTTAGGAAGCCAGAAGTAGAGTAAGCAGTACAGTGATTATGGGTATTACATCTACTCATGCCGTCCAAAACAATCTGTCACTGTAGTGATAATAACTGAACAATAAATCACAAAACCGTCAAGTTTGATTGCTTGGAAGGTAGGGAAGCAGCATTCAGGAGAGCACAACTTTTTATCACAAAAATATCCAAGAGTAGCCATCTGGGTAAACGATTAAATTGGTATTTTAAACCTCTACACCAATAGCGTATAAACAATAACTTTTATTTAATTCATGTATGTGATCTTTAATGCGAGTGGAAATACCTGTTCCATTAACGGACCACTTTTTCAATTCCTGTTTGTTGCTAAGGAACAAATTAGTCTGTATTAAGAGACCATTCTTGTTTATAGACCTTTATGCCCTTCCATTTGGTGGTTTCTTAATACAAGTTTGACTGTAATTGAGCACACTATGTACATATTTCCAAACATGCACATTGTGTGTTAGCTACACTGTGAATGAATACAGTAGTGGATGAATGACACAACTGCTTGCATGAACCAGTCTTCGCATTCATTTTTATTATTAGCATTTCTAGCTAATAAGCATCGCTTAAGTAGCAATAATATGTTAAATCAGAAAGTGATATTTAGTTGACATGTAGGTCAGAATGTGTTAATCCAAGAATAATTACACTAGGCTATCTCTGTTATATGTTCTTCGTTCGCTTTGTAATTACAGGTAGAAATATTTCTGAATTTGTAAAATATCTTTTTATGAGGAATCACGTTACATTATTGTTACATCCATTTTGTATACATGTCCATTTTGTATACATGTCCATTTTGTATACATGTCCATTTTGTATACATGTGCATTTTGTATACATGTGCATTTTGTATAGTATACATGTCCATTTTGTATACATGTCCATTTTGTATACATGTGCATTTTGTATAGTATACATGTCCATTTTGTATACATGTCCATTTTGTATACATGTCCATTTTGTATACATGTGCATTTTGTATAGTATACATGTCCATTTTGTATACATGTGCATTTTGTATACATGTCCATTTTGTATACATGTGCATTTTGTATAGTATACATGTGCATTTTGTATAGTATACATGTGCATTTTGTATAGTATACATGTACATTTTGTATACATGTCCATTTTGTATAGTATACATGTGCATTTTGTATACATGTCCATTTTGTATAGTATACATGTGCATTTTGTATAGTATACATGTGCATTTTGTATACATGTACATTTTGTATACATGTCCATTTTGTATACATGTCCATTTTGTATAGTATACATGTCCATTTTGTATAGTATACATGTACATTTTGTATACATGTACATTTTGTATAGTATACATGTGCATTTTGTATACATGTGCATTTTGTATAGTATACATGTGCATTTTGTATACATGTGCATTTTGTATAGTATACATGTGTATTTTGTATACATGTGCATTTTGTATAGTATACATGTGCATTTTGTATACATGTACATTTTGTATAGTATACATGTGCATTTTGTATACATGTACATTTTGTATACATGTGCATTTTGTATACATGTGCATTTTGTATAGTATACATGTGCATTTTGTATACATGTGCATTTTGTATAGTATACATGTGCATTTTGTATACATGTACATTTTGTATACATGTGCATTTTGTATAGTATACATGTGCATTTTGTATAGTATACATGTGCATTTTGTATACATGTGCATTTTGTATACATGTACATTTTGTATACATGTGCATTTTGTATACATGTGCATTTTGTATACATGTATATTTTATTTGACTATAGAAACTTTCAATGTGCATTCATATCATGTACATAGTTTATGCACACATTTTTATACAGTTAACATTGTCAGTTATGTATACAATCTCATTCATACTTTTTCATAGCTAGATTGTTAACAATCGTATGTCACATTCCACGAAGAGATTATACAAGGCATTAGCTAAACATTCTATATATAGAAAGTTTTGTTAAGTTAGGGTGAAGTAGTGATTCGCTCATGAGCCCTCTATACAAATACATCTCAGTCAGCCGACAATAGGGAGCAGTGAGGCCGCTCTGGGAGACTATTTCTCCCAAGTCTCCTGGTTCAAGCCCCGAGATAAATTAAAATGAAACGCGTTTAGATCAAAATGCCATCAGTTGACTGGTCAGAGGAAATATTCTATTCGGTATTGTGTTTTCGGTTTGCAAGCGGAGAAATGTTTATAGTTTTGCAAATTACTAATTACTTTTAAATGGAGGAGAATCTAGTTTGCAGACAAGAAATTTGTAAAAAGAATTTGTCAGTTGCATATTCGAAAATTTTACAATAAACTATAACATGGTACGCACAGAAGCAGTGACATGAAATTCAAGGACATTTTGCACATTGTAAATGAAAATTGTTTTGAAGGACCTGTCTCCATCCTAATCTTTCAAAGAAATAGAAGAATTGTTCACAAAGACAGATTTTTTACTGATATTTCTGCCGTTTTCGCAGACATACACATTTTAATTCATCAAATTTAACCAGAAATTAATTTTCGACGACTGTCAGGTTATCAAGAGAAGTTTCAATATCGAGTAATTTGCAAGGAAGCACCTTAAAATCCAGCAGACTATTCAAGCTTGTAGGGATCATGTGGGAAGTACTCGGGACCTAGGAAATTGTTCAGTTTGGAGTAAATTCTGGTTTAGAGGTACCTTTTAACTTGAGAACCACGTACACACATTTCTAACTGAATTCATAAACGTAAATAACACTGTATGATGCAATGACTGTCTCTCTTGGCATTTAATGTTCATTATTCTGTTCAAGTTATAAATGTTACTTATTGTATTGACATGACTTGTATGGATACCTCTCCAAGTACGTACTTGGCTGAACCTTGTTCAATGATTAGAGCAGCAAAACATTTAATCAGTCAATATATATGCCAAAGACAGCAGTTCAGAATTCATGGTTAGGAATACTGTGCATATCAACGTAGCATCTCTCGGAGATTGAAATATGACTTGTCATGAGCTGAATTATGTTTTGGCGAGTACAAATTTGATGTTTTCATGTTAAGCTTAAGTTTTTATCCAATAAGGTGGAAGAACAAAATAATGTCACTTTAACCTTTTTGAATTTCGCTTATATAGTACATATACATACCATCTATTGGAAATGTATATAAATCGTAGTATAATATTTGCATAACATTCCAACAATAAAGTATATAATTTTCTAGACACATTTTCCTTGTACAAGTAGGTCCCATCATACCTTGCAGTTTCATGGTTCAATGATTTGAAGCAATATGTGAAGCTAAACAATTTGACTCTGCCAACAGTTTTGGAGGTCAATTTATAATTATTGTCTTGAATGTCATTATTGACTGGGATTTCGCAAACACAAATTATTTGCGACTAGGACCTACTGCAGTGATTGCATTGATTGTTCTAGTCATAAACAAACGATGGGGATGTTTCTCTTTGGTCCATAGTATCCTTATAACAAACCTGTCGCTTCAGTGGAGTAATAAAAGCATGGAAGTTATTGCCATAAAAGGACATATGTTCACATGGCCGTAAATCTGCCAAATATTATCCAGCCAGAATGGGGTTACAATATGCAAAGCTGGACACCATACCGATGCCTCCTGCCATGTTTGGTGGAAATTCAACTAGAGGTTACGGAGATGAAGTGCGGACAAGCTTTGTGCTATAAAAATGTCCAAAAAATCATCCAACGTAATGGGGTTACTATATGCATGCATACTGATGCATGGTGAAAAAGCAAGACGGTTTGGAGATGAAGCACAGAGTTACATTATAAAAATCTTCAAATGGCTGTAAATCTGCAAATCATCAAACCGGAAGGCGATTAGAATATGCACAACTAGACTATACTAATGCTTGTCGTCAATTTTGGTGAAAATCCAACAATGGTTTTGGAGATGAAACGCAGACAAGCTTTGCTATAAAATGGCCGTAAATCTGCAAAATAATTAACCAACCGGAACGGGGGTTACAATATATATAGGATATAAGCCGAAAACAATCCAATATGTAAAATATTGGACGATGTAGGGATTATATCTTACTTAAAACACAAGATCCTACTAATTAAAATTGTTAATTTTGTACATTTATGCATAGGATTTAATATAATAGTAAATACTCTGGCCTTTTGACAGCAGTCCAATATTAATGGACTGCAAGTACAAAGGCATGACAGTGGTTTAAGCACTAGACATCATACCGATGCTTCCTGTCTGCCAAGTTTTGTGGGAATAACGATGCTTTCTGCCTGCCATGTTTGGTGGGAATCCCGATGCTTCCTGCCTGCCATGTTTGGTGGGAATCCCGATGCTTTCTGCCTGCCATGTTTGGTGGGAATCCCGATGCTTCCTGCCTGCCAAGTTTTGTGGGAATAACGATGCTTCCTGCCTGCCAAGTTTTGTGGGAATCCCGATGCTTCCTGCCTGCCATGTTTGGTGGGAATCCTGCCTGCCAAGTTTGGTGGGAACCCAATAAGACCCGTTTTTTTTGTTTCCCTATCAAACTAAAAAATAAATATGTATAAACTAATGGTTGCCAAATTAGGTCAGGAGAAATCATGATGGCAACCAAGTCAGGAGAAATCATGATGGCAATCAGGTCAGGAGAAATCATGATGGCAATCAGGTCAGGAGAAATCATGATGGCAACCAGGTCAGGAGAAATCATGATGGCAATCAGGTCAGGAGAAATCATGATGGCAACCAGGTCAGGAGAAATCATGATGGCAACCAGGTCAGGAGAAATCATGATGGCAACCAAGTCAGGAGAAATCATGATGGCAACCAGGTCAGGAGAAATCATGAAACTTTCTCATAAGCTCCACCGTTTGTATCCCTGGAAATAATGATGACATGAAAACAAAGACCCAAACCCCACCAGGATAGGTATAGTGGGTGTGATACCCAATCTAGACATCGGTTTATAGGTTCATCGACCTCGAAGATATTGGCTTTTCTAAAAAATTGACAACAAAGTGTACAGCTATGTACAACATTTTTATTTTTATATACATTCATTTAAATATCAACAAACATTTACACCAATAAGCACAATGTCATCACCCTCTTGCAAAGTCAAAAACTTCTCCACAAAGAAAAAGTGATCTACCACAATTGGAAGACCATCTGCATGTACTACTGTAGTTAACCAAAAACGTTATTGCAGTTCTGAATTATCATCCAAAATGTGTCGTTTAATATCCCTACTTTCGTCTCGCGTCAAACCATTATCGGTGAAATATGTAATAAAATGCCAGTTTGGAAACATGGCTTCTTAATAAGAGGTGGTTACTAACACAGATTTGATTGTAGCCACCTCTATTAAGAAGCCAGGTTTCCAAACTGGCATTAAATTTTGAACCTTATATACAGTGATCTAGTTTGAACATATTATATAACGTGTTTGTACGACGGCTGCTAAACATGGTACCAGTATCAATTCAGCAACACGGTTGAATAAATGTTTGCACAATCGAGTTGGGCTGCTGAACAATAACTAGAATGAGCTGCTGAACAATAACTAGAATGAAGTCTTTAATTGGCTGCGCAAGAGATGATAACTACCCAACCAATGCGAATGCCAAGACACCTATGCTAGCATGTCACATACCAGCCTATAAGCGAGAATCTTAGTATATGTCCATACCATGTGGAACCACCTTACGTTGCACTAAATTCTGGTGTAAAACGATTCTACGAGACATTTATATGATTTGTAAGCCAGTATGCAACTTGCAGGACTGTAAAGTAGTAGTTCATCGAGATACCTTACATTATATTTATTGATATTACTTAAAACCGGTGATCTGGCAGATTTTCAAATGCAGTAAAGCAAATGAAAATAAGCACAAACTTAAACAAAATAATACTGTCAGAATACATGTGGCCCTTGTAGCGCATGGATCCAGGCACTACAAGTTGTCCTTACTGGTGATAAAATGGTACACCGTACAATCCAATACAAATTACTACTCGCCAAACACCATTACTGATTACCAGTTTTCCAAGGCCAACCAGTATCTATAACAACACTAAATACATCTATGTCCCCCCCACCCACCCCTGCAACTGCACATTAATAAATACTATAAGATATTGACATAATTCCTCGTAAAATAGCAAACAGATTCCAGGAAATATCACTAATCAATACAACAATGTTGCTGAGAAACACATTTACATGGAACTACATACACGATCTCTAGGGACATGTCATAGACACGATCTCTAGGGACATGTCATAGACACGATCTCTAGGGACATGTCATAGACACGATCTCTAGGGACATGTCATAGACACGATCTCTAGGGACATGTCATAGACACGATCTCTAGGGACATGTCATAGACACGATCTCTAGGGACATGTCATAGACACGATCTCTAGGGACATGTCATAGACACGATCTCTAGGGACAGTCATAGACACGATCTCTAGGACATGTCATAGACACGATCTCTAGGGACATGTCATAGACACGATCTCTAGGGACATGTCATAGACACGATCTCTAGGGACATGTCATAGACACGATCTCTAGGGACATGTCATAGACACGATCTCTAGGGACATGTCATAGACACGATCTCTAGGGACATGTCATAGACACGATCTCTAGGGACATGTCATAGACACGATCTCTAGGGACATGTCATAGACACGATCTCTAGGGACATGTCATAGCCATACATGTTGAGACTGGCAGATAAAATATGTAAACTGCATTTGATTTACAACAATTGCTTTTTTTAACAAAAAGCTACTAACTCCCATTGGTGTGTAATGGGAGGAAATTCGACTATCTGAAGAAAACTCACCTGTCAATCTTACCATCTTGTAGTGTAGTGAAACTGGGATGTGGACCGTGTATACACCAAGGTTTTAGTGACTGCATGTTGCACGGCACATTCAACCATCTTGTTTGACGTGCTGAGAGAATAACAACTTCATAGTCAGCTACCCAAGATGACCCGTTGATATAACCAGGTAACGCTTTATAATCAAAAGTTTAATTGAATAGCGATTGTGCGAAATAAATGCTTGAAATCAATGACGGCGATTTTGGATAGCAGTTATTGGTGGAGGAAGATGTCAGATGTCTCTCCGAGCAGGCCCGGGTTATGACCTACACCTTCCGCACATGAAAGAATTCAACACCCCCAGTGCGATTCGAACATACAGCGATGAGGGGCAAGTGAATTAAAAAAAAGGTTCGGAGGCCCAGACCAATTCTAAGACCCCCGAAAATTCTCACTAGAATCACCAGGGATCATTCTAGAGGGCGATATAGTCACCCTAGGGACTCTAACTTCGCCCACTTTATTTTTAATTTTTGGTTTTTACGATTTTCAAACAAACTTTTGTCTAGTAAGATACACTGACCCATTATAAAGCACTCCTATTCAAATGTTGTATTTAATGGTTGTACTGTGCATTTTAACCCTATTTTGCAGAAGTATATTAAAGAACACCATTTAATGAAGCGATCACGCACTTTCTCACTTCTCCCAAACATTGTGACCTAGAATGAACCCTGATCACATAGGTTCTTGCCATACATGAAGTCAGGCATTAACATGGTATTGTAGTGACAAGACACAGCATTAGTAACAGCACCAAACTGTAGCCAGGCATTATTAACATGGTATTGTAGTGACAAGACACAGCATTAGTAACAGCACCAAACTGATGTCAATTATACGGCAAGTATACTAACACAATATGATAAATCTACAAGTTGCCACCCGACTGTACTAGATGGAACTGTAACGGTCGTATCAAACCTGGACAGTGGTACCGTACCCTCTTGCTAACTTGATAGTACTACATGTTTCAACAGTTATTTTCACTGTTATTTTCTTTCAACAGCTGATATTCTATTCCGAATTTACTATACGACACATCAGAGACATCTACACATTTATAATAACTCTCAAAAAATGACTGCAACATTGAACAATGATGTAATGAATGAAGATGAAAATATTCATATACTTTATATATTCTGAATTAAACAACAGTTGAATATTTCATGATCACATTAACAGCACAAATCCAGCTGGCTGATACTCTTGTAGGTTCCTTAGATTTATTGGAAAAACAGTGATATATATATATGCCCTCATATTCCCAGTAGACTGCCTGGGATGCGTTCCCTGTAGACTGCCTGGGATGCATTCCCTGTAGACTGCCTGGGATGCATTCCCTGTAGACTGCCTGGGATGCATTCCCTGTAGACTGCCTGGGATGCATTCCCTGTAGACTGCCTGGGATGCATTCCCTGTAGACTGCCTGGGATGCATTCCCTGTAGACTGCCTGGCATGTGTCCTAGGTAGACTGACTTGCATGTGTCCTAGGTAGACTGACTTGCATATAAAACACTCTTTGTAGGCAGTTCCACTTCTGTTTCATATTGAATGCTCCATACATAATCTGACAGACACACTATGCCATCAGTTTAAATTGTTCGTACTACCAGAAATGAGATTTAGTCCAATATTCTCAGTTCACAGTTTGAACACAATTCATTGTCTTGCATTTCACTTATATCGCATCACTTCCTTATTTAGTAATTTCTAAAAAATAAATAATGGTCTTGAAAATATATTTGTTTGTGTTACACTATTTCATATTTGTCCACATAAAAACAGACTTCTGAGGAATATTTTGCAGCCGAATCATCTTCCAAAAGCTTTATATCGGGTATCTGTAAAAGTGGAAAAATAAACAATTTAGACCCGACTGGCCATCAACATCAAGTATGTAGATCTATGGGACCGTACCTGTGGTTTATTCAGAAGACTGCAGAGTTTGTTGTGTACCCAAGAATACACGTCACGAGAACATTTCAAGATTGTTCTGTGATTCTTCAGTGCACTGCCAACAGTAAACACCTAATATCAATGTGGAGTATTAGTGGATCGGTATACTGTAGTGAATGTCAATGTGGAGTATTAGTGGATCGGTATACTGTAGTGAATGTCAATGTGGAGTATTAGTGGATCGGTATACTGTAGTGAATGTCAATGTGGAGTATTAGTGGATCGGTATACTGTAGTGAATGTCAATGTGGAGTATTAGTGGATCGGTATACTGTAGTGAATGTCAATGTGGAGTATTAGTGGATCGGTATACTGTAGTGAATGTCAATGTGGAGTATTAGTGGATCGGTATACTGTAGTGAATGTCAATGTGGAGTATTAGTGGATCGGTATACTGTAGTGAATGTCAATGTGGAGTATTAGTGGATCGGTATACTGTAGTGAATGTCAATGTGGAGTATTAGTGGATCGGTATACTGTAGTGAATGTCAATGTGGAGTATTAGTGGATCGGTATACTGTAGTGAATGTCAATGTGGAGTATTAGTGGATCGGTATACTGTAGTGAATCGGTATACTGTAGTGAATGTCAATGTGGAGTATTAGTGGATCGGTATACTGTAGTGAATGTCAATGTGGAGTATTAGTGGATCGGTATACTGTAGTGAATGTCAATGTGGAGTATTAGTGTCATATGGCGACTGAGCAGTACAACCATGTAGAACCACTGACCTTCCGCAAGCCAGCTGGATAGTTTCCTCACTTGAAAGAATTCGACACTCCCAGTGGGAGCAGCAGCAGTGATTACGACCGTAACAACGGAGGTCCTTACCGACCCAGTCATACAAAAGGTTACACAATCATGGCTTTATTTAGATAAACAAATTGTACTTTAATATGAATGCAATCGTATCCATTTATTTACCTGTATATCACAATATGATTTCTTTGACACAAATGATACATTGACTGGGAAGAAATCGTCAGGCTGGCCTCCGACACTGAACTCCATACTGCCGGACTTGTTGGACATATCTATGACGGGTAAGCTCCACTGTAACACGTTCTTGCGACTGTCGTAGTTGTACTCTCCATCACAGTCCCCTACAACCGGGGCACCCACACCAGACCTATAAACATGACAAGCAAAATTGATTTATTGATTGCCTACGGAGCCGGACAGACAACTTTATTGATTTTTAGTAAATTAAAGGGCAATAACTCTTGAGTTACCGAGTTGATCCCGACGTAGTGTATGTGCACCACCACATTACGGCGATATATATTTATTTTAAGTTTCATAAAATTCCACCCAATAGTTACTGAGAACTGGTTCCGGATGGATGCATTGACAGATGACGCCAATACAATCCATATTGCCAAGATGTAGTCAAATATTAACTGTAAGCAGTCAACATGTATACCAGATTCCAATATGTTCATCAATTATACACTTGATCTCTAATAAGTAGCCACCTGTGCTAAGCACCAACTTTGAAAAGAGTATGATTCACTTGGCTGGCTGCTTAACCCTTTCCTTCTTTGGTTAATATACTATTATATCTTCATACAAATGACAACCATTTAGCTATCATGCAGTGCACCTCCATAGATATTACTGCGACTACATGAGATTCTGGCCTGCATTATGAACATTGGTTTGGCTATTACATTGTCAATGTATGTTGTATTGGTAATGGCGTCAAGAGGTGCTTCTATGAGGGAAAGGGTTAAGACAGGTTTGACTGTATATCAACACGAAATATCCCAATAGGCATTGAATCCCCGCCATAGCCGAAGAAGTTACAACCCGGACTGGAAATATGGACTCGGACGGACAGACACACGGACAGTGCGAAACTATATATTGCTTCCCTGTGGGTGCATAAAAATGCCATTTAACAAGATAAGAAAGATAGAGAGTGAGCCAAGGTTTTTCTAATTGGCTCCGTTTTTTCCCAATTGGTGACAGAAGTGGCGCAGACAAAAATTCAGAAACAGAGGGAACCCTGCTACAAATTGCAGCACCTGTAATTATTCAATGAAAATGTAATGTCCACAGGAATTATTTTCTATATCTGTATTCATACACTAGTTTATCAGCTCAGCCTGCATGACCGTTTTTCTTGCAGCCAAATGTTTCGGTGAAGCTTAGTATTAATTTGAATCTGGTCAATCAGTGCTCATGCTAGAGAGCGATTCGGGCGAAGTGGTCGCTTTATTTTCCGCCACTTAGCCGACAATAGACAGCAGGGCGGCATCCATTTCGCCTTATTTCTGGAGGATATAATTGCTAATTAATGGTAATACGTTTGGTCATTTGACAGCCTGAAATTCATACCATGAGGCATATTAAGCTAATCTCCCCCCGACATCCGGATACTTGCCGTAATCCAATCAAGAAGCATGCATTTCGAATATGCTGATACCGATCGCAAAGTATCTGATGCCAGTGATGGATAAAACTGCCTTGTTACCAAACAAAAACAATATAATTTAGGAGTTTTACTGATTTATTTCAATTGATATTTTATGAATGACTTGTTTTCCATGGAAATTCCGACTGTTCATGTGTTCATGTCGCTATCTTACATTATGAATGAACTTTTTCGGATTCGGATTCGACTTCGAGTTAATTTCACAAATGATACGAGTTATGTTATGTTATATTTCGGATTTTACGCCTGCATCAGCACCATTTTGGGCTATATCGCCGGACGGGCAGTTTACCTAACAACACGTTTCCTGGGCAGGCTCCAACGGTTAACCAGTACTTGGGTGCACCAACCTCCGTAAGAAACTGCCAACTTTTTTCATATAAATGAGAGATTTGAGTTATGCATATTATAAAATGTGTTTAAATTCAAATTTTCATATATATTGAAATGAATATGTCCGCTTTATATAAGAAATGTATGCAAATTAACGGTCTTACAATGACGTCGAACCGTACTTGATCCGTTTCGTACCGATTATGTGCATAATAAAATTAAATGCAGATCAGCTTTTTTTTGTATAATCAAATTGGTTTGTCAAGATTAATCTAGAGCATGGAACCGACAGATGATCAAAGAAACCGATTAATGTGAATACCATTAGCTGCTAGTAGAATATCAAACAACAACCCTGGTAGCCACATCTACAGTATCAATGCTAGCATCCATACCCAGCACCGAGATCATTGAACTACAGGTTATTCTTTTATGAAAATTGGAAACAATACTTTTGCAAGTGACTGTAACTCTTTGCATGCTGGGTAAAAATAGGCTATAAATAGTCCAAATAAGTGTAGCAGATGACAATTTGTAACTGAAAACTCTGTAAATAGGTAATGGAATTTCATTTGAATTGTGTGGTTAGATAAACTTCCATGACATGTTTCACTGTTAGTAAATGAACTATGGTAGCAGAAGTAAACATACAGTATAGGTATAAGAATGAGGACATCGGTAAGTTCAAGGTTAGGTTGTTCTAGTTCGTATTCTATGTTTACATCACAGCCGTTACCACTCTCATTTGGCCAGCAATTTACTGAAATATACAAAACAAATAGTTTACTACGACAACAGTATCTCATAATGTTGTATACTGATTATAACATAAGACATGATCACTGATTAAATCCACAACAATAGGTAATAACACTTTTCATAACATACATGTATGCGTTATTTAAGGATTAAAACCAATATGTGTTGCATTTATTCGGCGGCTATGCAATACATTTGCGCTGTTTAACGTGTATGGGGGGGGGGGGCTAAAATATTCCTAATAGATTCAAACTTGCTCAAATGACCACATCTATTAAGAGCCTACTTGTATTAAGAGACCACTTTTTCAGTTCCCGTTTATGTTATTAAGCCTGTATTCCTACTTAGAGACCACTTTTTGCCCTTCCCTTTGGTGGTCTCTTGATACAAGTTTGACTGTATTTATACCAATCGTTCATATTAATATGCGAGTAGTACTGTCCACTTCTATCAGTCTCATTGTAGCTCCGCTCTACTGCTTTTACCACGTAATAAATGCAACAGACCAAATGGGGATTAACATGTAATGGTGTAACTATCACAGTATGTGCGTAATTGTACCACAGAGCAAGTACATTTCTATAGAAAAACAATGGACAAGTAAATTGAAATTGTATATCTCGCTTCCACCAATGATATGTACTAAACTGATACACCCACTGCTAATTTATGACTCACCATTTCAATGTGTACTAAATTACTATTAATACATAATATTTTACTACTGGATAATCTAAGACAGCGTATGCAATAGGGCAGCCAGATAAATGGTGTATTCAAGGCTACAATCTATTTCATTAAAATGTTCCGATTCAAGCTTGGTATGGTTCATTTTAACCCTTTGCCTGCTGAGTAAATAAAATCACATTTCAATTTGCAAACAACATAAATCTGATCAGGATCTGTGTTGTTTGCTATTCAGCAAAGTGTTTTAGCTTCACTATCCGAACAGCAAACAGCATAGAGCCTGATTAGACGGTATGTTCTGTGCCATCTGATCTGGCTCTATGCTGTTTGCAAAAGTGATTTTATCTGCCGCTAGCGTGCAAAGGGTTAATACCTCATAATTGCTATGCATAAAACATATGTGATAAAATAAGTAAATTTCCATACAACAATAAAGTAGAAGCTACAACTATAGCTTGAACTTAAGAAATGTCCACGCTTTAGCTATTATCTGATAAGAGGACTACCCCACGTGCCCATCAAAGCAATGTTGTTAACATTGGGCTACTCCTGGTATAACCACTGATCCCGCACTGGTTTGCTTCCTGACTTGATTGAATCTGGCTCCAGTAGGATTCAAACGCACAGCAGAAAGACACGAATGATATCAACCTATGACATTAACGTCTCAGTGACAAGGTCGTTGCCACCTACCTAACTAGATTGTATTGAAACCACTTACTAGACAATGGCATGAAAGATTCATCTTGTGTATTAAATCTCCACTTGAGCACCCCTATATCCTGACCCACAGGGAATGGCTTATCCTGATTCTTTAACCCTATCAGAGACTGCGATGCAAACAATTTCTTGTCTATGTTTGGATGAGTCTGAAAAAGCAGAGAAAGAAAACCTGTTCTCCGTGTCTACGTACTGCATCAAACACTACATAATCAATACCTCGCAATGTTCCTACTTTGAATGTAGTGCACACCGAGATTGAATTACCTCCCTTTAACCCTTTCCTTCATAGAGATTTAGGTTAATATACTATTATATCTCCATACAAACGACAGCAATTTAGCTATCATGCAGTGGATAAGTAGTCGCCATATCCCACCTCCATAGATATTACTGGGACTACATGAGATTCTGGCCTTTATTATGAACATTGGTTTGGCTACTACTTTGTCAATTTATGTTGTATTGGTAATGGCGTCAAGAGGTGCTTCTATGAGGGCAAGGGTTAAGGAAAGTGTTTCCCCCAGACTGAAAAGGGCAGGGCACAGGTACAAAAAGGGCATTTTTTCATGTTGCCTGTCCTCAAAAGGGCATAACTGACAAGGTCTTATTTATGTTATTATGAGTATGAAACATTTTGAGGACGAATCCATTTTGCAACCTATTGCGTATTACAATTCAAAACATATTATAAGGTGTCGCAAGGTGTAGATTATCAATTATCTAAACAAAAATGTAAGCCAGAAAATTACAACAATAATGCATTTACATTCATTTAAATCGAAACGTACATATAAAATTGACATCCATTGGCGTAATTTCCGACCGGTGCAATGGGACAATACATATGCTGTGACCCAGTAAAACTAAGAATGTGACACATAATAACAAATTGGGGACTATTTGAATCAAATAGTGCCAATTATTAGATTTGCACACATGGGGCAATAATTATGTCTGTGACTTCACTATAAAGAACTCGTAACTGGACATCGAGTGCCGATAATCACCTACATTTGTTTTTACAATGACTCAAACGGAAATTGGGGCATAAATGTGCGAAAATATACTGATTGGCACGTTTCATGATTACGTGTCAGATTTATTTATGTTTTGAATTTATATTAAATCAATATGAAGACTACGACAAGTAACGCACATTCTTGCTAGAACCCCTTGCATGCCCCATTGCATTGGCGTGAAAGATGACGTAGTCAGTTAAAACACGGGAATCAATATCTTGAGGAAAGTCAAGGCTAGCTACACAGTGTATAGATGGACATTTCACAGCATATTGATTGTAAACCTCAGCCCGAGTTCACTTTTTAACTTCTAGCCAAATGATATGTTCAGAAACTCAATACGGCCCAATTAATAGTCTCGGTGTTAAAATATACATATTTGACTGACCAGGCAAAATATATCGACGCCTGTTCCCAGGCTATGTAAACCTGTGTATTCCAGATTATAACACAGGACTGGTGTTTGTTGAGGGATTTCAGGCAATATTGCAATACTTATAATCACAAGTTTTATTGAGAATTTAGGCACACGAGGGTGGACATTTTCGGAATTTTAGGACGGCCCTATAAATGGGCAGGGCGGGCCGACCTCCTATTCCTGCTTAGGGGAAACACTGGTTAAGGATATTTATTGACATAATAACTACTCCCTCTCTGTAAATGGTTATTTTACTGAAGTTAACACTAGGGATTTATATAGATTCAATTTCCATTTGTACATCAAAATAATGTCAATATATTTAGTTATTTCCCAATTTTTTTTATTCAGGTTTATTTAACGTCGCTACTGGTAAGCTATCATCACTGACAGTCACGGGTTTGAGTCCCAATCAGCCCATGTTTCTTTATATGAAAAAGTTGGTAGTTTCTTACGGAGGTTGGTGCACCAAGTACTGGTTAACCACTGGAGCCTGCCAAGGAAATGTGTTGTTAGGTAAACTGCCCGTCGTTCATGAGTAACCGGTAGCGACGATAAATAAATGTAAAATAAAAACACATGATCTATTAAACTTTTCTTGTTTCCAATAAAGAGTGGTCAAGGGAAGTAAGTCATGTATGATATTTCGGTTGAAGACTTGAATTAATAAATGCTTTATTCAACAATGTAGACATGCGCAATTGGTTTCATATCAATTGGTTTTGGGTAATATTAACCTATTTATAGCAGGACAATAATGAAAGAAAAATATAATCCTTTGAACTTTAAATACAGTTATCAACAAGACTAACTTTCTGTAAAAGTATCAAAACAAGCAATACATTTGCCCAAATTTAACACAAACCTGCATTTGTATTCCTTTTTTATCATTATTGATCACATTTAGAACTGCCCTAGCCATCTTTTCATCGTTGATTTTCAATTTGACAATACCGTGTAATTCTAGACTCTGCAATCCACCATCCCTCCCGGCAGTCACTGAGATATTTTCCTCTATCCGTATATGGATTCTACACATGTATAAATGACATTATTTACAAATCACCAAGAAACACTTCAAATATTTTGGCACTGTAGATACATGTACACATTGATGATACAGCAAACCTGTGGTATGTATCTACAGCAGAACAATTTTATCAAGGGGTCCACTATTAGTAATTTCTAAAACTAGGGTAGTGTTTCATTTTATTGCTACAGTAATGATCAAAGTAAGGGGGGTCGTCTTATCATGGATGGTAGAATGAGTTATTAAAATTGCTGCCATAAGGAACAGGTTGCACACATTGCCAGTATTTCATTGCAGGGACATTAAGGATTGCTTACCCTTCCTGATCAACAGCTGGTGTTGCTACTTTAGCTACAGCTTTGTTTGTACTAGATGATACACTTGTTATGTCTGAAATAATACGACACAGATATCTGTACAGGAAATAATACGACACAGATACAAGAAATAATACTTTAAAAATAAATGGTGTGCATAAATATAACGTTTTTCCAGACATGTGTACATCATATACTAATTTAATTATACGTTCATAGACACATGCAGCAATGGACATAGTTTACATATCACGGATTAATGACTACAAATAGTAACTTTTGCTTACTTTCTCCCTCCGACATGAGCTGCCCAACAAACGAGTCAACATCCTTCTTTTTACTTCTCAAATCCATTGCTTTGCCTTTGCCCGATGGTCGACTGTAAATAAATATTGATTTTATCTTGCATGTACATAACACAAGAATAGTTACTCAATATAATATTTGGAAAACAACTAATCTTGCAACTCCCTACAAGTGACATATACAATGTAGCAAGTCGGAGATTATGGTGTTTTTATGTGCTCTTAATATCTTTGAGACTTGGTTTTTAACTATATGACAGTCTAACATCAAATCTGAGGAATTCTGCAGTAGTCAGTCTTATATCAAAGCTAAGGAGTTCAGAAGGAATTCATTTAATAAATGCAATTGTCAATCAAGAATTTACGCTAGTCAAGTCAAACTATAAAAGCAGACATTTATTTGACAAAACAAACATGAAAATTGTAGGTAATTATCAGTAACATAATAGTTGAATGGAAGGGAAATGTACCTTGGTGCTGTGTAAGTAGGCTTGGTAGGTTCTACAGGTATTGTGTCGATGATACTTGTACTATCACCTCTGTTGTATGATGAACTGCCAAACCCACCTCCACCAAATCCAGATGTGCTCCGCCCGCTTCTCTCCGCCTCCTGCCGTTGTCGCTGTAATTCTTTCGCGCGTTTTTTCATCTGGTCCTTTGCTTCCCTTTCTTGAGTCTGCATCACAGAAATATTGGATACAAACATGAATTAAAACAGACCAAAGGTGTTAATAGTACTTAATACGTCCAATAATATGATTTATTGTTGTGGGGGTTTAAAATGATGCCAACAGCTTAGGTCATATACCGACTATCCATCTATTAATTAAAGACCCTGGATGTCCCCCCATACAGAATTGCAGACACACTTGTAGGAACACCGACCTTCTGCAAGTCAGCAGTTAATGGTGAAGGATACCCTGGATGCCCCTCCATACAGAATTGCAGACCCCTCGTAGAAACACCGACCTTCTGCAAGTCAGCAGTTAATGGTGGAGGATACCCTGGATGCCCCTCCATACAGAATTGCAGACACACTTGTAGGAACACCGACCTTCTGCAAGTCAGCAGTTAATGGTGGAGGATACCCTGGATGCCCCTCCATACAGAATTGCAGACACACTTGTAGAAACACCGACCTTCTGCAAGTCAGCAGTTAATGGTGGAGGATACCCTGGATGCCCCTCCATACAGAATTGCAGACACACTTGTAGGAACACCGACCTGCAAGTCAGCAGTTAATGGTGGAGGATACCCTGGATGCCCCTCCATACAGAATTGCAGACACACTTGTAGAAACACCGACCTTCTGCAAGTCAGCAGTTAATGGTGGAGGATACCCTGGATGCCCCTCCATACAGAATTGCAGACACCTCGTAGAAACACCGACCTTCTGCAAGTCAGCAGTTAATGGTGGAGGATACCCTGGATGCACATCCATACAGAATTGCAGACTCCTCATAGAAACACCGACCTTCTGCAAGTCAGCAGTTAATGGTGGAGGATACCCTGGATGTCCCTCCATACAGAATTGCAGACCCCTCGTAGAAACACCGACCTTCTGCAAGTCAGCAGTTAATGGTGGAGGATACCCTGGATGCCCCTCCATACAGAATTGCAGACACACTTGTAGGAACACCGACCTTCTGCAAGTCAGCAGTTAATGGTGGAGGATACCCTGGATGCCCCTCCATACAGAATTGCAGACACACTTGTAGAAACACCGACCTTCTGCAAGTCAGCAGTTAATGGTGGAGGATACCCTGGATGCCCCTCCATACAGAATTGCAGACACCTCGTAGAAACACCGACCTTCTGCAAGTCAGCAGTTAATGGTGGAGGATACCCTGGATGTCCCTTCATACAGAATTGCAGACCCCTCGTAGAAACACCGACCTTCTGCAAGTCAGCAGTTAATGGTGGAGGATACCCTGGATGCCCCTCCATACAGAATTGCAGACACACTTGTAGGAACACCGACCTTCTGCAAGTCAGCAGTTAATGGTGGAGGATACCCTGGATGCCCCTCCATACAGAATTGCAGACACACTTGTAGAAACACCGACCTTCTGCAAGTCAGCAGTTAATGGTGGAGGATACCCTTCCATACAGAATTGCAGACACACTTGTAGAAACACCGACCTTCTGCAAGTCAGCAGTTAATGGTGGAGGATACCCTGGATGCCCCTCCATACAGAATTGCAGACACCTCGTAGAAACACCGACCTTCTGCAAGTCAGCAGTTAATGGTGGAGGATACCCTGGATGCACATCCATACAGAATTGCAGACTCCTCATAGAAACACTGACCTTCTGCAAGTCAGCAGTTAATGGTGGAGGATACCCTGGATGTCCCTCCATACAGAATTGCAGACCCCTCGTAGAAACACCGACCTTCTGCAAGTCAGCAGTTAATGGTGGAGGATACCCTGGATGCCCCTCCATACAGAATTGCAGACACACTTGTAGGAACACCGACCTTCTGCAAGTCAGCAGTTAATGGTGGAGGATACCCTGGATGCCCCTCCATACAGAATTGCAGACACACTTGTAGAAACACCGACCTTCTGCAAGTCAGCAGTTAATGGTGGAGGATACCCTGGATGCCCCTCCATACAGAATTGCAGACACCTCGTAGAAACACCGACCTTCTGCAAGTCAGCAGTTAATGGTGGAGGATACCCTGGATGTCCCTTCATACAGAATTGCAGACCCCTCGTAGAAACACCGACCTTCTGCAAGTCAGCAGTTAATGGTGGAGGATACCCTGGATGCCCCTCCATACAGAATTGCAGACACACTTGTAGGAACACCGACCTTCTGCAAGTCAGCAGTTAATGGTGGAGGATACCCTGGATGCCCCTCCATACAGAATTGCAGACACACTTGTAGAAACACCGACCTTCTGCAAGTCAGCAGTTAATGGTGGAGGATACCCTGGATGCCCCTCCATACAGAATTGCAGACACCTCGTAGAAACACCGACCTTCTGCAAGTCAGCAGTTAATGGTGGAGGATACCCTGGATGCCCCTCCATACAGAATTGCAGACACACTTGTAGAAACACCGACCTTCTGCAAGTCAGCAGTTAATGGTGGAGGATACCCTGGATGCCCCTCCATACAGAATTGCAGACACCTCGTAGAAACACCGACCTTCTGCAAGTCAGCAGTTAATGGTGGAAGATACCCTGGATGCCCCTCCATACAGAATTGCAGACACCTCGTAGAAACA
>CM026386.1:41372914-41387914 GCA_014843695.1 Archivesica marissinica
AGTTAATGGTGGAGGATACCCTGGATGCCCCTCCATACAGAATTGCAGACACACTTGTAGAAACACCGACCTTCTACAAGTCAGCAGTTAATGGTGGAGGATACCCTGGATGCCCCTCCATACAGAATTGCAGACACCTCGTAGAAACACCGACCTTCTGCAAGTCAGCAGTTAATGGTGGAGGATACCCTGGATGCCCCTCCATACAGAATTGCAGACACACTTGTAGAAACACCGACCTTCTGCAAGTCAGCAGTTAATGGTGGAGGATACCCTGGATGCCCCTCCATACAGAATTGCAGACACACTTGTAGAAACACCGACCTTCTGCAAGTCAGCAGTTAATGGTGGAGGATACCCTTCCATACAGAATTGCAGACACACTTGTAGAAACACCGACCTTCTGCAAGTCAGCAGTTAATGGTGGAGGATACCCTGGATGCCCCTCCATACAGAATTGCAGACACCTCGTAGAAACACCGACCTTCTGCAAGTCAGCAGTTAATGGTGGAGGATACCCTGGATGCACATCCATACAGAATTGCAGACTCCTCATAGAAACACCGACCTTCTGCAAGTCAGCAGTTAATGGTGGAGGATACCCTGGATGTCCCTCCATACAGAATTGCAGACCCCTCGTAGAAACACCGACCTTCTGCAAGTCAGCAGTTAATGGTGGAGGATACCCTGGATGCCCCTCCATACAGAATTGCAGACACACTTGTAGAAACACCGACCTTCTGCAAGTCAGCAGTTAATGGTGGAGGATACCCTGGATGCCCCTCCATACAGAATTGCAGACACCTCGTAGAAACACCGACCTTCTGCAAGTCAGCAGTTAATGGTGGAGGATACCCTGGATGTCCCTCCATACAGAATTGCAGACCCCTCGTAGAAACACCGACCTTCTGCAAGTCAGCAGTTAATGGTGGAGGATACCCTGGATGCCCCTCCATACAGAATTGCAGACACACTTGTAGAAACACCGACCTTCTGCAAGTCAGCAGTTAATGGTGGAGGATACCCTGGATGCCCCTCCATACAGAATTGCAGACACACTTGTAGGAACACCGACCTTCTGCAAGTCAGCAGTTAATGGTGGAGGATACCCTTCCATACAGAATTGCAGACACACTTGTAGAAACACCGACCTTCTGCAAGTCAGCAGTTAATGGTGGAGGATACCCTGGATGCCCCTCCATACAGAATTGCAGACACCTCGTAGAAACACCGACCTTCTGCAAGTCAGCAGTTAATGGTGGAGGATACCCTGGATGCACATCCATACAGAATTGCAGACTCCTCATAGAAACACTGACCTTCTGCAAGTCAGCAGTTAATGGTGGAGGATACCCTGGATGTCCCTCCATACAGAATTGCAGACCCCTCGTAGAAACACCGACCTTCTGCAAGTCAGCAGTTAATGGTGGAGGATACCCTGGATGCCCCTCCATACAGAATTGCAGACACACTTGTAGGAACACCGACCTTCTACAAGTCAGCAGTTAATGGTGGAGGATACCCTGGATGCCCCTCCATACAGAATTGCAGACACACTTGTAGAAACACCGACCTTCTGCAAGTCAGCAGTTAATGGTGGAGGATACCCTGGATGCCCCTCCATACAGAATTGCAGACACCTCGTAGAAACACCGACCTTCTGCAAGTCAGCAGTTAATGGTGGAGGATACCCTGGATGCACATACATACAGAATTGCAGACTCCTCATAGAAACACTGACCTTCTGCAAGTCAGCAGTTAATGGTGGAGGATACCCTGGATGTCCCTCCATACAGAATTGCAGACCCCTCGTAGAAACACCGACCTTCTACAAGTCAGCAGTTAATGGTGGAGGATACCCTGGATGCCCCTCCATACAGAATTGCAGACACACTTGTAGAAACACCGACCTTCTGCAAGTCAGCAGTTAATGGTGGAGGATACCCTGGATGCCCCTCCATACAGAATTGCAGACACACTTGTAGGAACACCGACCTTCTGCAAGTCAGCAGTTAATGGTGGAGGATACCCTGGATGCCCCTCCATACAGAATTGCAGACACACTTGTAGAAACACCGACCTTCTGCAAGTCAGCAGTTAATGGTGGAGGATACCCTGGATGCACATCCATACGGAATTGCAGACTCCTCATAGAAACACCGACCTTCTGCAAGTCAGCAGGATAGCTTCTTAACTCGAAAGAGTTTACCTTCTCATTACCAATATTAAATAATATTGGAGGTTATGTGTACACGTAGCGCTGTAGATTGCTGTAATAATGACAAAATATTGGAAACTGACTCAAACATAATAAAATTGTCTTCACATTCTTCTTTGGGCCAGTAATAATTGACAACTAAATATATTGCATTATGAATGGATCTAGGAAGTTCCAAAATTCGAAGTTGTAATTTCAGGTAGTTTTGCCCAAAAAATCTAAAATCTTGCTCTAATGCATGTCTAGTTATGCAATTGAAAATGTTTTTGTGTTCCTGGTTGTCTTAAAAACAAAATAAATTGTTTTTGGAAATAACGGACATTCGGTCTTGCTTTCCTTCTGAACAGATGTATTCTTGGGGGATTAAACCTTGAATTTGCGATAATTTAACTGTAGCAAGTGTCGCCAAAGCCCAATGGTGATTGGCAGCGTGGGCCTGCCTTGTCAAACACAAACAGGAACATCAATGATTTAATAGTCCATATATGAAAATATCTAACCTGTCTCACAGCCAAGAATACTTTCTCTTCATGCGAGTCCATCTCTGTGAACGTTCTGATTTGTGCAAGATTGACATTTTCTCTGTATCCTAAAGCCACTATCTCGTCAAATGCAAATATCAACTGGAACGCCTGATCCACAATATCTGACTCATCCAAATTTCTGCAATATTCTGGTATCTGCAATGAAATGTTGACAAGATCTACAATGTATGAATACTACAGGAACACCATTTGTAACCAGATACAACAAATAGTATTTCTATGAAACATTGCTACAGGATACAAGTAACACGAATCGATTAAAGCTTGACAACTGTTTTGAAAAAAACAATTATCTCCCTACTCACTGTTGCTTTAGTGGAGAAATAAAAGCATGGAAGTACAAAATATATGAAGCAAATGTAACAAAGTCATATGTCTAACTACTTTGGACAGTTTCTTGAACATTCATTGGCTGATCAGTTACGTGAGAATACATTTGAAATCTCTCATCAAAGGCTGACCTTTGATGGCCATCTTGGATGACATAATTATGATGACATTGAATTAGAGTGACCGCCTCATCGATACCTTCGATTTGCTATATGACATGACCATATTGGCTCAAAAATAATAATTGACGCATACTTGACATGCCCTTTTTTTAACCTGGGGCCACCATTTCAACAAATTTGAAAGAGCATTTTATATTAATCATTCCTACCAAGTTTTGTCAACATCCGGCTGGCAGTTTGTGAGGTTTTATTAAAATGTGTGTTATTTTGGATTACGTAAGGACACAATTTTAATAATTATGCAATCCCCCACCTACCCAAGTATCATGACACACATGGTGGCTATAGACCCAATGGTAAATGAGGAAAACATGTTTGAAAATGTTCACGGACGCTGGGCAGACACATTGTGGTAACAATACCTCATATAAGCTTTGCTCAGGGACAAAATAATAGAGGCCGATTACCCTGTTGATTATAAACACCACAAAATAGTCTTCATTTATACAAATCTGCGGATCATGCTTGATCACCTATGATAACTTGCCCAATATACAAATGATACATGAACCGTACTCTGTCTTTTAAACTTGCGACACAAGTGTAATACAAGTTGTACATTTTCATTTCACACATTTATTTGTCTTACATGTACCTACCACTCTGGCAAACAATCTGAGAGTTTCAAGGTCCTCGAGGATATTACTGGCTTTGGTTGTGATGAGAAGCATGTATAGTTTCTCGAGCGGCTGGTACACGTATCGCACGCTCTCCGTCTCAACAAATGTATGCTGTTTCCCGGTGTTCATCAGCTTTGGAAAAGCGGCTAACAGGCCTTCAATCCTGGATCTGCTCATTTCAACAAACTGACGAGAAATAATGGCTGAAACAAAATATAATAATGATATTGCAGTTAATGATGGCAGTATAACATCCCGATGTCTGGACAACAACTCTCAAGAAGGCCACCACCCAAGGGTGTCTCGCCACGAGCGATTGACTTATATAAGTGCTGGTTTAGCAAAATAAAATATGTCTTATTATGCTTTCCAATGATTAGCCAAAATTCAAGGTCAGTGGTAGGATGGTACCTTCCATCTGTGTATCTACAGTATTTTACCAAAATTATATACCTGGTATGTACAAGCCAGGTGTTGAACATGTACTGCTGTCTAAATTTAGAACCGTTGTAAATTAAATAAAGTTTAAACTTAAATCGCTACAAGGTGTACACCTAGTTTCCATTGAAACACATAATTTCACGACTCGACAAATCCTATTGGCCGACGCCCAACACATATAATCAATTGTTTATTGAAATGATTGGATGCATGCAGCAAGAAATTATCGATCATAAACCCTGACCTCTACATCTTATTAACAACGACATTGCTCACAGAGCCAGTGACCATGAATCAACATATATACGACACTGATCACAGAACCAGTGACCATGGATCAACATATATACGACACAGATCACAGAGCCAGCAACCATGATTCAACAATTACTGGGACAAGTCAAATTGTCTCTGACAAGTCACTTTGAAAAATACTAGTCGAGCCCTGATAATTTTAGGAGCCAAATTATTTCTGAATTTAATGAAGTTACATACCTTTCCCGCCTTTGTTGCACACAGCTGCAGCAAGCAGCACCTGGAATTATTCAATGAAAATGTAATGTCCACAGGAAATATTTTCGGTATCTGTATTCATACAGTAGTTTATCCACTTAGCCTGCATGGCCGTTTTCTTGCAGCCAAATATGTCGGTGAATTTTAGCATTAATTTGATTCTGGTCAATAATCCAATATATTATAATATTGCAACATATATATATATTAAAATCATACTAAATGCATTTTGCAAATGATACCACTTCAATGTAAGCTATGTGTCAAGAACCTAAGAAATATATCAGATTACATTATATATGGATACATATTATTATTATTATTATTATTATTATTATTATTATATACCAAACTTATATAGCGCTCTTTTCATTTAAAAATAAAACGTTCAAAAGCGCTTTACAGCCTAAAATATCACAAATATTGATAAAAACTTCCACATACAATGAGATAAAACAAGACAAAATTAGCAAACACAATTACAATGGATTCTAAATATGCTATAAAATATTAGGATCTAAAATTATAACAATTAAAATATAGGTAATAATTAAATAAAATGTGTTCATTTGCAGTCTTAATCCTGATTGAGCACAGACACAGTTCGATATTTATGTTCCATATGAACATTTAAAAAGGTGTGTCTTCAAAGCCTTTTTGAAAGAACACAATGTTGTTGCACTTCTAAGATTTGATGGAAGAGAATTCCAAAGTTTTGGGGCAGCAGTCATGAAACTTCTATCTCCGTATGTGACAGTCCGACTTCTTGGTAACACAAGAGTAGCTGCTTCATATTTAGACCGTAAGTTTCTCCTTGGTATATAAACCTCAAGCAAGTTTCTCATATAAATCGGTGCTTCTCCATTCAATGCTTTATATGTGTGAGTCAGTATTTTATACTTTATTCTTTCTTGAACTGGTAGCCAATGAAGTTCTTTTAGAATGGGCGTTACATGACTGAAACGGGTTGTTCTGGTTATGATGCGAGCTGCTGTGTTTTGAACAGTTTGTAATTTATTGGAAGTGTATTTTGGCCTTCAGAAACTGCCTTACTGAAAGTCCAAAATGATATACTCCAATCTCTGGACCAGAACAATGCTACAATCCTTGTGCTTTTGGATCTATCTGCTGCATTTGATACCATCGACCATAGAACACTGTTACAGCGTCTCGAATTTCATTTTGGAATTACTGGAAAACCTCTCCAATGGATATCATCTTATCTTACCGACCGTTATCAAGCAGTATGTATCGATGGAAAACTATCCAACTCAGTGCTCATGAATTTCAGTGTTCCACAGGGGTCTGTTTTAGGCCCGAAATTTTACACTATGTATACCAAACATGTAGGAGCCATTTGTAAACACCATGGACTGAACCATCACTTTTATGCTGACGATTCCCAGCTTTACCTTTCATTCAAACCAAGCGTTCAAGCTTCACAAGCAGAGACACTACTTCGAGTGAAGAAATAAAGAAATGTATCAGATTACATTATTTATGTTATGTTATAATTCGGGTTTTACGCCTGCATCAGCACCATTTTGGGCTATATCGCCGACGGGCAGTTTACCTAACAACACCTTTCCTGGGCAGGCTCCAGCGGTTAACCAGTACTTGTGTGCACCAACCTCCGTAAGAAACTGCCAACTTTTTCATATAAATGAGACACGGCCTGAGCGGGGCTCGAACCCGTGACCATCAGTGATGATAGGTTACAGTGGTATACAAGTCAGCGACCTTAACCACTCGACCACGGAGGCGGACAGATTACATTATATATGGATACAAATCATAAAGAAATGTATCAGATTACATTATATATGGATACAAATCATATAAAGAAATGTATCAGATTACATTATATATGGATACAAATCATAAAGAAATATATCAGATTACATTATATATGGATACAAATCATATAAAGAAATATATCAGATTACATTATATCCAACTGCACCCAACAGTGACACTTCCTGTGTTCCCAATACACTGGTTACATGTTTTATATTATCATAATAAGTAATATTTTAATATTGTATGAGCAACGACAGACAACATTATATTTTATAACGTGTGCCTCCCTATGTATTCATTGCAAGAAACTGTTCCATGCATACATGTAGAATGTGACCCCCATAATGTAGATTATCTGATTGAGAGTAGGACACTTTTCCATGCCAAAGAATAATGACACCCTGTATGTAAACTGTATGAGTGAGGGGGGTCACTTTTCCATGCCATAGAATAATGACCTACTGTATGTAAACT
The DNA here is from genome assembly GCA_014843695.1 of Archivesica marissinica. Taxonomy (NCBI): domain Eukaryota; kingdom Metazoa; phylum Mollusca; class Bivalvia; order Venerida; family Vesicomyidae; genus Archivesica; species Archivesica marissinica. Next base: position 41,380,038 of record CM026386.1, read on the forward strand.
ATATGAGTGAGGGAGTCACCATGCCTGGCTATAGAATAATGACACCCTGTATGTAAACTGCATGAGTGAGGGGGTCACTTTTCCATGCCATAGAATAATGACCCCCCCCCCCATGTTTACACTGTATGAGTCAATAAGTATAGCAGTAAATTTATCATTTTAACATAAACATGAATATCTTTTTAATCTCCCACCAGAAAACAACAAATAACTTTAAGCCAACGATGGGCCTACTGTTTATGAATAATAAAATGTGGGAATCTGGCTATATCCCCACACGGGAGAAAGTTCCATAGATATGAACATCAACTTGTTTTTAATAATAAAAAAATACTAAATTTGGGGGGAAAACTGTTTTGAAAAATAATCATTTAGTAGAAAAAGCGTGTCTTGGACATTAAAATTATGCCCATATTTGATAATACGGGAATTACGTAGTAACCTAAACACAGTTTCATTCATAAATACCAGATAGCAGACCGACATTATACAAAGTTGGAATGAACATAAATATATATTATGGACATTTGGAGCATTTTTTTTCAGATAAAGGGGTGGGGTAATATTACATAGATCTTGATATTCAGGTAAGCATCTTGCATCAGTAATTTTACTCACCACTTACATCGACAGTTTATGATTTTTTGCTTATAAAACACATGTTTACCTTTCTGGGTCAACATTGATCCAATGGAAAGAATGATAGGTGGCCTTATTTCACCTCGTTCTGAAAAATTGTGGATGCCAAGACGGCGGTATGCTAAGAAATGACTATATGAGTGAGGTGGGTCACCATGCCTGGCCATAGAATAATGTTAACTATATGAGATTTGGCGTGTCAACTTTACATGCCATAGAATAATATAAATATACACCCCTGTATGTAAATTGTGAGTGAGGGGGGTCACTTTTCCATAGAATAATGACACACCTATGTTTACACAATTTACGTCTGTTAAATTGTGTTACACGCATTTGGTTTAACTTCTGACGATTGTTATCTTGTACTGCATGGTTTTTATTGTGACAGGGTGTCATTCTTAAATGTGTTTGGATTATGGCTTTAAGCCTATGATGTATCATAATGTTCTTAAACCAAAAAATGTTTTATTTGTTTTGAACTCGAAACAAAGTTTGTCCAGATCCCAAGTGGATGTGTGTACTGGTTAATCGGTTAGGTCAGCTAAGCCTGCCCAGTGAAACATGTCTAGGTCCCTACATAAATGCATCATACAGTAACACTGTCAACTATGTATCGCTAAAACAATATTGTTGTTGTAAATTTCTGTTTATATACCCCACCCACTTATTTTGACAGAAGGACATTTTCTCTTTAGTTACTCCACAAATTTGAAGACAATTTAATCTATTTATCTGCTTCGTTGTACTAAATGGCATTCCCTACGTGTCGCACATCAAATACTTACCATGGTTTTAAACTGCTGTATAGAAAAAGAGTAAAATCTGCAAAGATCTTTGGTTTGCCGGATGGTTAGTTAGCCACGTCAAGTTGGTCTATTCATCCGCGTTTGTAAATTAATTAAATGAAAGTTAATTTGCCAAATTGGACACACAGGAATATTGTAAATAATATGAATTCTTAAAAGTCCCGTAATGGCTTTACCAAGATTTAAGACACAAACGAATGAAAACAGAAACGAAACAGGACTATTTTCTGATGTATACCGGAAATTGTTTTCTAGTCCACCGTGTTCCGGAAGTATGAAATACTATGATAATTCCTGCATTCCGTGCTACATAGGTAACGGTATGAGTTCCACAATCCAAATATGAATATGTATATAGATCTGTGTATCTGTTTTGTAATTAGAATTTGCATTAATCAGGGTTATTGCAGTAAGTTAGCTAACCTGAGAACAGGTGTTGGTTAATATTGCCTTTTTCCTTGTTTTTTAATATTTAATAGCAAAACAGTCAATTAAGCCGTATTGAGTATCTGATAATATCAACATGTCTTTGCCAGAAGTAAACACGTGAACATTCGACAAACTGGAAACCAGGATATAAGCTTGCATCAAAGTGATATACATGTATGTAAAAGTTGATGCAACATGTAAAACTATATACAAGAAGTAGAGAGTATGTTGATGTAATTGTCACAGCATAGTTCAAGCTTGTATGCATGTTCCATTTATATCAAATTCCTTGCGGGGACCAAGGCACTGTTTCATGGGCAGGCTTAGCGGCCTAAGTTGCTAACCAGTACTAAGCAATGTGCATGGGGTGTCATGTTCAAGGACACTACATACGTGTCCAAACCGAATATTGAACCTGGGACCCGTCCAATCCTAATCAAACGTTCTAAAACTGGACCACGGACACCACAACTTGTTGCCGTTTGCAAGAATACGGTACCGGCTGGAAGTGCATTCCATGAACGTAGACCAACATTTACTAATTAGGTAATCATGGTAAACAGAAATAATTCGACCTTCTTTTGTTTTGTCGGAATCAGTTTGGTTGTGATATAATTAATTGTGTGTTCTATTAGAGACAGTGTGAGGCATTTCATAAAAAATATTCGATTTGAAGAACGTGTAATTGAAATAAAGGTATAGCATGTATCCACACATTGTGACCTCATTATGCGCTCACATGTGACAGCCACAGAATGCAAATAAACATATTATATGAAACACATGACTCTAAGTATATGTGTGTGTTGGCAGCTGATTGGTTTCTCTAGCGCTGTTTGATTAGCGCAGTGGTTAGCGCTCTCGCTTAGCGCATAGAAATATACATGACCATACGTATCAGTGTGTGTTGGCAGCTGATTGGTTTCTCTGACATAATAATATAGTGTGTGACTATTGAATATATTAGCTATAAAATTCGAGGTGAAGAACGTGTAATTGAAATAAAGGTATAGCATGTATCAACACATACATTGTGCCCTCATTATACATTCACGTACGATAGCCACAGAATGCAAAGAAATATATTATATGAAATACATGACTCTAAGTATTAATCGCTTCTCACCAATGCAACACGGGTTCGATCCTCGAACCGGGAAATATGTGAGATTGTACGGTGGTCGCCAGATCGGACAGGTGGGTTTTCTCCGGGTACTCCAGTTTTCTCCTACACGAATGACCACATACACGCTTTCATCCGCGCCAACGAGAGTGATTAATATAAGTTGTTAGACCTTGCTTCGCAATCGTTGTAAAATAAATAAAGTTTAAACTTAGCATAATAATAGTGTGTGACTATTACAATTTATATAAAATGCTTGTCGTGAGTGACCAAATAAAGTGTTTGGAAGGATTCATAGGTAGGAAGGTTGCGGGCCGTTTGCATTTTCACACTATGTACTCTACCTTTTACTGTATGAGTTATTTACTATTGATTTGCAATAACATATGATTTAACTAAATATATATCGTATGTCTTGCTTGTCATGTATACCTTATACTGAATAAACAGCATGTTCTGTCCTGCATACAGAATACTGGATATACTTATATGTCCTATAAAGGATAACCATATTACAAAGGGATCATTTTCAAATCAAATGAGTAAATGTAACAGTTTTCAATTAGGGCAGTTTTGTACTTTGTAGTGTCACATAATGTATTGTGTAGGTGTCTGTATCCCATATGTACACGCCCGCATACTGAATCCTGCACACTCTCTGTAAATGTGTAGGTGTCTGTATCCCATATCTATACGCTCGCATACTGAATCCTGCACACTCTCTGTAAATGTGTAGGTGTCTGTATCACATATCTATACGCTCGCATACTGAATCCTGCACACTCTCTGTAAATGTGTAGGTGTCTGTATCCCATATCTATACGCCCGCATACTGAATCCTGCACACTCTCTGTAAATGTGTAGGTGTCTGTATCCCATATCTATACGCTCGCATATTGAATCCTGCACACTCTCTGTAAATGTGTAGGTGGAATATATTATACCACAGAAGCAAAACTAATCTAACCAGTCATTATCCCTTTCATAACCATTAGTATCAATTACTGACATAATTTAACACTGTGTGCATTTACGGGCTTAGATCTAAATGAAAGTCAATAGACAATTTGCAAATCATTGGACTGTAAATAATATAAATTATTCAATTTATTAAAAAATACAAGTAAGGCCTACCAATACAAGAATTGTACAGAGTTGCAAGATCGATTTAGCCGGTCAGTTTGTAGTACAATGGAGTTATGCAATACAATGCGCAGTTGCAAATTCGCCAAATCCATCACGATCTCTTGCATATATTCATATACATCTTGAAGATATTGAAGAAAAATCCCAATGAATGGCTCTCTCGGGGCCCAGGAATTTAGACATTGTCGTATCTAGGAACAAAACAAATATCGTTAGCGGAAAGTCAAGACATCAGGGCCTTGATTGTGACGGAATGGAAATCAATTTTCTAACTCCCCCGCGTTCCTCTATAAATAGATTGCTTCTGCAGAGCAAATCCAATCGCAAAAATAACTGCTTGCTGGGAAACAGTTTCTCATGATGTCGTAGAACTGGTGTCCTTATTCGACACATTTTGCGTATATGTATGTGGAATTGGCACCATTAAGAAATCACCACCCACGCACTGAAACGGAAGTTGCAAAACATTTGCTGTTCGCACGAACACGTACGTAGCTTAATACACATTACATTAACGCAGGAGATTATATATATATATACAATCAATCAATGAATCCCATATCACTCCATTGTGTTGTTAAACACTATATTTACCTAAACTTAGAGCAATGATGGTCAATTAATGCCTATTCGAATTGCGGAACAAACATAAACTGATGAATGCACATGTATATGTGCATTTATCACATAACTTTACTTGTACATGTATTCAGATTCATACAGCTGTCACATATTTTGTTATATGTACACACTTGCCATACAATCCTGGAAGAGAGAAAGCCTAATCCTTATAATTTGTAAATTAATCCTTGAATTATGCATATTTCTATATGAATTGGTAGCCTACATGACACAAACGATTAGACAAACGACGATTTAAAAGAAGTCTCGACGTAATTATATAGATGTTTAAAACGTAAATATAAACGCTACTTTGTTTAGTGACGTTATGGCAATTTAGTTACGTAATGACAATTTGCGCTGCCACGTGGCACCAAACTGAAAGTAGCAAACATTATCTTGTGCAAAGATATTATTAAAACGAGCGCTATATGGAATGTGATCAAATGGATATCATCGTGATGATTTCATACTATATTTTTATGAAACGAGTTTTGGAATTTTGCTGTAGCTTAATAGCAAAATTCAAAGACTCGTTTCATAAAAGATGGTATTAAATCACCACGAGTGTAATATCCTATATAATTATGTAGTGCCTTTATAAATTAGGCAAATATCATATCATTGAGATAAATATTAAACCAAACCAACTCTATTAAGCAAACCCGTTATGGGTTGCATTACGAACACAATGGTCACATGCAATTCGCCTGATTCGATCAGTTCTTCCAATTAGATTATACGTAATATTACAAATCACATGCGCTTTGCTTTGTTGCTCGGTCCAATATGAGTTGCTTAGAACAACCGTCAACATATTGGAAGTAATATGTATGCTTTACGTTTAATTACCGTCCCTACCGGTTGCTCACACAAGCGCCGCCTCCTGAAGAGGAATTCCAGTCATTTCGTACGATGGACGTCTCTAACCCAAATCCTTAATAATATGGTACGAATTGTCTAGACTTGGGTACGAATAGTCTCAGACATTGGGTACGAAACGTCTCAGAAATTGGGTACGAAATGTACAAACTGGGTACGAAACGTCCATTGTACGAAATGACCTGCACCCCTTAAGAGATTAATTATTTTAGATTTTGGAGGATAATGTAATAATATAGACAGACATATAGACCCATACCAGAGACTCCTCTAGTTCTTCTACGCGCACGACATAAAGCACCGACACGAGATCTCGGTTTAGTCCAATAAATACTATGGAACGAGTCATTTTAGTATAGCATAGCAGGGGATCGATCCTGTGACACCTGGATTACAAGTCCAGTGTGTTAACCACTAGGCCACTAGTTGATCCGCTACATGAAGAAATGTCAACTTTCTATCAGCTTTTTTAGTAATTAGTTTGGCCTAAATTTCTGGTATTCAGTACATTTTCTCTTGCAAGAAGCCTTCCACATTGTTCAAAGTGTAAACAACAACTACTACCGATTTATTAAGTTAGTACTACGAGATATAATGTCACTGCTTGAAATGGTTTTGATGAACAGGACGCACATTTAACAGTTATATAGATACCACATACAGTGCAACCTGTGCTAGTGGTCACCTCCATTAAGCAACCAATCTGTATTAAGCAGCCAGTTTCCAGATTGCCAAAATCTTGTTTTATTATACATTTGACCTCTATTAAGTAACCACATGTGCTAAGCAGCCGCTTTCTGTGATTCCATTGACTGTCTGTTTAATACAGGTTTGCCTGTACACTGAAGACAGATAACTTGGTTGGTAGTGATTTCCATTTAAACCAATAATGTATCGATACTATTGATATTCTAGGTTCTCATTAACCCTATCAACATATACATCTAAATATGATTACAAAAAGTGTAGAGCGATCCCATCAGGATCTGCACTTTTTGCAAGTAATATTACTATATTTAGACACAATTACCAATTTTGATACATGAACTGGTCCAAATGTAATTTTCTTATTATTTTATTGGTCTAAAAATATCATGCACCAGTCCATGTCAGTTACTTGGTGATCACTGGGTTACTATAATATAATTAACACCAAGCTATTGACAGGAAAGTGGTCAGAATGTGTCATAATACAAGTACATTAAATGGAGGATTGCCGTGATCCTGACAACTAGAGGTGTAATACTATGGTACCATGGGGCACCGTTTTGCTATTTATTCCTTATTTATGGATATCCATAATTCGATTTATGGATATCCATAATTCCAGGCGCACCGTTTTGCTATTTAGTCTGCATTTATGGATATCCATAATTCGATTATTGGATGTCCATAATTCGATTTTTGGATATCCATACTAGATCTTTTGATGGTTCTTTCAATCCAGCAGAATGTGTTAGATATATTAAGGTTGCGGTACACGTGTTTACCGATCGGGGCTCGCGAAATAAGAATGCCAAATTGTATATATATGTGACACGATTAATCAAAAGGGACCCATTGGGTGGATGCCGTTACGTTGAGAAATGACGTCTAAAGTTACGTCATGCAATCGCGCTGTTAACTGAATGTGTAAATCCGTAGTCGCATGGGAGACCATGATGATGCTTACGCTTATTTAACCTCGCCTCCTGCGAACCATATGGACGAACGATAATGTGTGAGACAGATAGACAATAGCTTTTATAAATGACGTTACGCTTGACGTGACGCTACGTTTGACGCACGTGAAAACGGCAACGTTCGCGCTATGCATGTAAGTTTAAAATTCATCTCTAGAACAAATAATCTAGCGGACTTACATTAAATGTTGAAAATCTCTTAAGGAAATGACTGAGAAACATAATTCTGGAGAAAAAACATTTTTAAAAAGTTCACCCAGTGGTCCCTTTTGATACATCGCGTCACATATACTAATTTTCAATATATCTCCTGCTGTTGTTAGTTTAAATATTTATACCGCAGTTATTGGAGTAAGTCGGTATATAGTGGCGCACCGGTTATCACAAATACTCCTAGACTTCGTGAACTATGTAGTATTTGCCTTTTTCACGTGCTATTTAACAAAAGTCATATTTACTGTGTTTTAAAAGACAACGCATTAAAGAGACTTCCGGTAGTAAAGACATGTAGCTTGAACCGCCACGTATCCAGGCGATAAACCCGTT
>CM026386.1:41392914-41420845 GCA_014843695.1 Archivesica marissinica
TCTATTAATAGAAATAATTTCTGCCAATCGTGACCAATCTTGACTGATTAGCTCATATCAGGCGTACACGAATGTATGCGGGGCGTTCAAATATATTTCTGAATCGGTTTACAGGTGACGGTATCAAGACTTACTGGACTAGTTCATATATGTTATTAATAACTTGTGCTCGCACCAATGAAATGCCGAAAATAAAGGTTTGTACACATTGAGATTTTGCACATATTCTGCAATTAATATTAAATTGTATAGATAAGTGATTTATGGAATTCATTTAATAGTATATAAACATGTGGGTATGTCCCTTCTTATGCATGGTATGGTGATGTGGATTTAGGAAACATCTAGAGGTTCAGCTTAGACATAAGAAAGTCATTAATGCTTGGGTTGGCTATCTATCTTTATATCTATGTTATCCAATAATGGTGTTCGTGGACACGGATGACTAAGTTATTTTGTGAACTTGTGAAATGTACATTGTAGTTATAGGAAGAGTAATGTCTAACTATAAGGCATTTATTTGGCATTGCATTCAATCTAAGTGACATGTGTGGCTAGAATAACAAGCAGAGGTACACATAAGAACAACCGACGGGTTCAAGCATAGGTACACATAATAACAACTGACGGGTTCAAGGCATTCTAGGTTTAATGGTTTAAGGCATTCTATGTTATGTACGTCTTATATACGGTCGTGACGTCATCTTCTGGGTTTTGACAAGTTTCTTGGTATTTAACATCGCTTTATACTGTAGCATGGGTTATCTATGTCATTGCGAATCATTTCAACTCTTAAAGACGGAAACTTGCGAATAATAAGCACACTTATTCAGACCTACTCTCCCCACGGGTAGCAAAGGGAGGGGGGGGGGGTAGTTATCCGGTAAAACAAATGGTATATACGGCTGCAAGTTATTACTATGTAGAAAATGAAGTTTCACTTTTCCATGCCATAGAATAATGACCCCTGTGTGTAAATTATATGAGAGATGGCGGGTCACTTTTCCATACCATAGCATAATGACCCCTCTCTGTTTGCAATGTATGCATGAGGATGGGGTCACTTTTCCATGCCATAGAATAATGACCCCCATATATATCTGGGTTCCGGGTTATAAAACCAGCATCGTATTCACAATTGCTTACACTGTTTTGTTTGCTACTGTCCTATCTTCACTGCTATTTATATTCTATGATACCGAATTATTCGAGTATGGAAACAGACCAATACGTATCGAGTCAGTAATATGAATCGAAGCAGTGTGCCTTAATTTGGAGATACTTAGTCTCTGCTATCTACCGCAATGCGTCATCTATACCGAGAATTCAATAGAAATTCGTGCGTCAATGGTTCCGTGAAATAATCAATTATTGTTGTATGCTAGCCGACTGATGTAAAACATTGAAATATCAGGTGGTACTGCGATGGTTGGTTGGCATGTGCATACTGACGGCATGTACTGTGCGATCGATAGCTAGTCAGGTATATACATGTAGTTGGTTCGCGGAATTACGGTCAAAGCATATATTTTATATACATGTACTTCTAGTAATCTTTATTGCATTACTCTGAACATTTGATATATAGCAAGGCACGAAGTTACTGCAAATCGCACTCGGTTATTTAAATGATTTCCAGATTTCGATGTAACATCTTCATGCAGTTGAACGGGGTGCATTATGTCGCTGTATTTGTTGTTTGGGGTTTAAAGTCGCACCAACGCCTGGTCCCCCTCTCAGCAGTAGTTCAGGCACGTGCGGGCACCCGTGTAGAATCACCGACGTATCGAATGCCAGCTGGATAATTTCTTCGCTTGAAAGAGCACTATGTTGATCAAATCAAAAGTGTTTGATTGAAGAAACAGGTGTATCTCCCAATATAGTTCATGAACTATGAAATATGAGCCATGGGTCTCCATGGCCAAGTGGTTACGGTCGTTGACTTCAAATCACTTGGACTTCACCACTTTAGGTTCGAATTTCAGTGGGACTGTCGAATTCATGTGCGCAAGCTATCCAGGTAGCTTGCGAAAGGTCGGTGGTTCTACCTGGGTATGAACTAGAAAATATGAACTGAAGTTGAATGGTCAGTGAAGTGTGAAGTATGTATTATGAAATGTCATCACATGTCTTTCGTGTGTGACGTATATATGTATAATGCTTAATCATTATTATTTCTGCTGATCTGCGTATAATCGTGCACTCTGACGGATATTTCTCTCACCTCGGATAGGTTATTGAGTACAGTTACATACATACCGCCCACCACGATATGTCCACAGGTCTGAAGTTGTCATGCCGCAATTGGTACAGCTATAAGACCATTTTGTAATAGACAATTACGATTATTTATTGCCCCCTCCCCCTCCTCCCGGGGGTGCTGTTGGGAGCAGCACCTACAGACGTGTGCTAGTCTCCCTGTGTAGGTACATGGTACAATGACGGCTATTTCGGGTGATTGGAACGCAGTTTAGGGCGATTGCTATAGTCCGGTCGCACGGTACAAATGAAGCTCCGTGTGGAACCAATTGTTCGTGTAACGTAATCCGTTCTGTAGCGGTCATTGTTATATCACGGTGAACCAAATTAGCTTTAGTATCCGTTACTAGTAATAACCACTTACTTTATCATAAGACAAAAGTAACCCATAATGACCCAATCTGCCTCTATCAGATATTAAAGAGCAGTCGTACGTAATCCAGATAACCTATGTTTTTATCATAGTTGAAAACCGGAAGTGGTGCAGTGACGTCAATTCAATGAGTCCACATTTGTTTATTGGTTGTTTATTTATCAGTTCTTCAGACAACATTATAGGCTATTATTAAAAGTCACATGACATTTGTAATTCAAAATGAAAGTGATTTGCATAGAAAATCAAACAATAACAATTCATCAATATAAATCTGTGATAGGTTTTTATGGTAATTAGTTCGGACTGCATATTGGTTGATCAAGGAGTACAATGATGCATACTGGTTCAGGTTTTGATATAGTTACTAGTAGATTACAAAGTGTCTACACTGGTAATGCCAGACTCATGTCTGCATTTTAACAATACTTGCATAGAGTATCCAGTGCCAAAGTCCTGTTTACATCCAATACCGATGTCTGGTTCATATCCAGTACCCAAATCCTGTTCATATCTATATGCTCTGTTTGATTGACATATCTATCTAGGTTCCTGGTGTCTAGTACAAAAACCCGGTTCATATCCAGTACCTAAATCCGGTTCATATCCAGTACCAAAGACCGGTTAATATCTGGTACAAAAATCCTGTTCATATCCAGTACCTAAATCCTGTTCATATCCAGTACCTAAATCCTGTTCATATCCAGTACCTAAATCCGATTCATATCCAGTACCAAAGACCTGTTCATATCCAGTACCTAAATCCGGTTCATATCCAGTACCAAAGACAGGTTCATATCCAGTACCTAAATCCTGTTCATATCCAGTACCTAAATCCGGTTCATATCCAGTACTTAAATTGGATTCATATCCAGTACCAAAGACCTGTTCATATCCAGTACCTAAATCCGGTTCATATCCAGTACCAAAGACAGGTTCATATCCAGTACCTAAATCCGGTTCATATCCAGTACCTAAATCCGGTTCATATCCAGTACTTAAATTGGATTCATATCCAGTACCAAAGACCTGTTCATATCCAGTACCTAAATCCGGTTCATATCCAGTACCTAAATCCGGTTCATATCCAGTACCTAAATCCGGTTCATATCCAGTACTTAAATTGGATTCATATCCAGTACCAAAGATCTGTTCATATCCAGTACCAAAATCCAGTTCATATCCAGTACCAAAGACCGGTTCATATCCAGTACCAAAAAAATCCGTTTCATATATAGTACAAAAATCCGGTTCATATCCATTACCTAAACCCGGTTCATATCCAGTACCTAAATCCGGTTCATATCCAGTACCAAAGTCCGGATCATATCCAGTACCAAAATCCGGTTCATATCCAGTACCTAAATCCGGTTCATATCCAGTACCTAAATCCGGTTCATATCCAGTACCTAAATCCGGTTCATATCCAGTACTTAAATTGGATTCATATTCAGTACCAAAGACCGGATCATATCCAGCACCTAAATACTGTTCATATCCAGGACCTAAATCCGATTCATATCCAGTACCAAAGTCCGGATCATATTCAGTACCAACATCCGGTTCATATCCAGTACCTAAATCCGGTTCATATCCAGTACTTAAATTGGATTCATATCCAGTACCAAAGACCTGTTTATATCCAGTACCAAAATCCGGTTCATATCCAGTACCAAAGACCGGTTCATATCCAGTACCAAAAAAATCCGTTTCATATATAGTACAAAAATCCGGTTCATATCCATTACCTAAACCCGGTTCATATCCATTACCTAAACCCGGTTCATATCCAGTACCTAAATCCGGTTCATATCCAGTACCTAAATCCGGTTCATAGCCAGTAGCTAAATCCGGTTCATGAATATTATCGGCTCAACGTTCTACTCAGATTATATTTGACGCATTTATCGCCCAGTCAATTTTCAAGAGAATAATAGCCTTGAACGTGGGCATGTTGAATATTGTCCAAGATGTATTACATATGTTAGTGATACTTCTGGCTGCCCGTGGCTTGTCATTGTCGATCTTCCACATGCTTCTTCGGTGGCGAGGGTAAATAAGCTCGATCATCATCATCTGTATGTGGCTGTTGTTGAGGGCAGTGACGACGTATCTGGCATCAAATAAGGCTGAACATTTTGTTCATGATTTCGCATTTAATGAAAAAACGAGTTTTATTTATTTTGGAATCTGCAGAAAAAAGTTTTGAAACACGTATTCACTTCTTATTTCTATGCATGGGTACGATGCTGGTTATCTGGATGAAACTATACGGTATGGTCCTTCTTGTCAAGGATGGGGCCTAACATATCCCTACACTCTTGGATCATGTCTCAACAATCATTATTGTCTGACGCAACGTCGGTTTCAGTGTTAAATATCTACTGTAATAGTATTTGATGTTAGTGAAAAACCATAGAATCACTAATCTTCGATCAACTCATTGATGGACATCCTTATTGATAATGCTATCTTGGCCTATTTTCGAAAAAGAATTGAATTAATCCCGTCGTGCTGTGATATTTACATGATATGAACAAATAGGAGGTTTTCTCTGTGATTTGTAACGTTATCTGTAACATAATGAGTGGATATCGATCCCGCTCCATAGAGCAGCTTGTCTAACACTGGAGAAATGATGGTGATAGTGTCATGACGAACCACTCCTCGGTATGCCTGATTGTTAACTGCCAAAGCCAATGTAAATATATGAGAGAGCTAATACTGCTATACCCTTGTAGAGATGCCTAATGATGAGTGATTGGGGAGGGGGGGGGGGGCGTGAGCTTCATCGAAAGAACGATTAATGGAAAAGTGTTTGTAATTGTATTAAGTGTAACGCAAATCAGTACGTATCTAATAGGTTCGGATTCGGTAATTGAGATACTAATAATGCCGAAACAAGTAGAGGAGCATGTTCAAACAAAGATAACAGTTACACATAACTTGAAGATAGCATACACGATTCTACAAAGAAAGCTATACCGGATAAGTTGCAGGAAGTGAAGGTATGTGTCCAAACAAAGAACGAAGTACGTGACATTAGGAAGTATAATATAAAGAAAGAAATATCGTTCAAGACTAGAAAACTGAACCTGAAGGATTTGGTGAGAATGTGTAGGAATGTGTAGGAATGCATTGAAGAAAAGACACTATGTACACTTAATAAGATTGAGCAAATAAATGCAGAAGAAACGAGTTCAATTCGTGACATGTAGAGTGTATAAGAATGTGCAAGAACCAACTCGAAACTGAGAAATTAAGCATGTACGTGACTCGTTGATTGAGTTACAAGGTGCAGATGTGCGCGCACTCAAAGGAAGCCCTTGTTATATATAGTTTGCGAGAGTTATTCCGAGAACGTGTATGCATGTGTTCAAATACGGAGATCTGTTTATTGTTTGTTTGGTTGTGTGTGTATTGTGGGAGCTTAAAGTCGCACCAACAGCTTATGTCATATGGTGATTCTCCATATATTACTGGTGGAGGAATATCCTGGCTAACATTTCAAGCACTATTGCAGGCACGGACGGGAATCCGGGTAGAAAGACCGACCTACCGAAAACCAGCTGGATGGTTTCTTCACATAAACGAATTCGACACCCTCAGTGGGATTCGAACTTACAGCGGTGAGAGTGACTTGAAGTCAACGACCGTGACAATCGCCCACTATATATGAGAGCTGTGTTCTTATATTATGAAAAACGCTGGACTGGTAATCCAGGGATCACAGGTTCGATCCCCCGTCTGACCTTAATAAAATGATCAGTATTTCAGATGGGACGTTAAACCGAGGTCTCGTGTCGGTGCTTTACACCGTGCACGTAAAAGAACCAGAGGAGACTCTGGAATGGGTCTCTGTCTGTATCATTGCACTATCCTCCACAATCTAAAATGACTAATCTCTTCAGGAGGTGTCGCTCATATGGGCAACCGGTAACGACGATAAATAAACGTAAAAAACAAACAAACAATATTATGAAAATGTATTGAGTAAGTAATTAGCACTTGTTCAAACAAGGAAAATGATAAGTACCACGAATATTTAGAGATTATTACGTTGCTAGTTTCATATCAGCATAGGTAGTGGGTCGATACCTAGGCTGATATGAAACTAGCCACGTATTACTATTACTTCGATATGAATTTGAACAACATTTAATAATCGAACTCATGCTCTGCGTTATCCATTTATCAGGAATAAATCACAATGATTGAATTAGATACACGACAACGATTGCAATATTACCACGAAACTACATTTGACACGCTGATACGCTACAGGAAGTAAACAAACTAGCACCGTGTGCGCATGCGTTATCTTCTTAGGAACTGGTTGTGTTACGGCTTTTTTGGTTTGATACACACCACTGACCGTATTAAACTAGTCTGGGTTCCAGTCTGTCGATTTTTAACTTTTTAACTTCTGGCAAAATGACAGCCTGGGGAAACTTGATTTCCGATCGTAGCGCCATCTACTTACATCCTCATGATTAAGGGTGTAGATTTGAAGAACGACAACTCTTATCTACAGAATACTATCGCTAAATATAGAAACGGAATTTTATCGGAAACCCCAGAACAGGCACGATTATACACGATCATTTCCGAATATACACGAATGCTCCCATAGCCTCATTTACATTGCAAATATATAATTTCCCATTTCTGTGTTATATCGACGAGATGGTGGATTTTAACTGTTACACTTAGGTTGTAATGGGTCGATTCGGCGTAAGTGAAGTAAGGACGACTAAAATATTGAGTAAATATGTCAAATCAGACGCACATTGTACATTTTAAACTATGTATCGTTCCGTTGATTTATCAACATTGCAGTGCCTCGCTTTCGATTCTAGTACGTCATTAATTAAGACACTGGCTAATATGGCTATTAATAGAATTACTGATAATCAATAAATTTAACGAAAAACCCGCCGAGTTTCCCCAGGCGTTGATATGATCAGAAACTCAACACGGCCCAATTAATAGTCTCGGTTAAAATATATTTATTTGACTGTCCAGGCAAAATATATCGACGCCTGTTCCCAGACTAGTATTAAACCAGCAAACATAATATCAGACTGGAAAACACAGCGTATCAACCTGGCTGGTAGAAAGTATTGTGGTAGGCAAATAACGGCAGAAAATAGGTTAAAATTAATATCTAAGCAATACTGTGTGATAGCAAACGCATGCAGGAGCGTGTTCAAGCAAAGAAAGTGGTCTGTTGTGTGGCGGCTTCGTGAGCAAGCATAGGAAAGAAGAGTTACGTTCAGTTACACGAAAATGGTGTGCACAAAGAAAACAACGTATGTCATACGTTTAAACAAGTGCAGAAGCGAACCCAGGAACATGAATATTATGCGAGCAAGTTAAGGAACGCGTACACACATATTACAGAAAACTGCAAGTGACACGGCTATTGGGTGAACTAGTGAAGAAAGTCGTTCTAGCAAAGAAAGTTGTACATGTGAACTCTTTGGACTTTGAAAAATATAACACAAGAGACGAACAACTATATATATAAGGAACTTATTTGATCCGTTACTATTACCGCAACACGTTACTATTATACATAGAACGTTACCACATATCGTTATCACAGCACGTAACCGCAGCATGTTACTACATAATGTTAAGCAGAACCATACCTCAGCACGTTACCGCAGCATGTCGCAAGAGCACGTTACCGCAGAACGTTACGGCAGCATGTCACAAGAACACGTTACCGCAGCACGTTACCGCAACAGGTCACAGGAGCACGTTACCGCAGCACGTTACCACGGCACGTTACAAGAACACGTTACCGTAGCACGTTACCACATCACGTTACCGCAGCACTGATACCGTGATGTCTTAGCTGGAATTCACTCCGAATCAACCCGATACAACATTTAGTTTTATTGTGATAAATGTACACACAGATACACGAACATGTGATTAAAACAGTGGAACTCATCTTCAGTTATCGTGCCCCACTGTAAAGACAATTTGCTGCATTAGCCCGGGTTGCATCGGATGCTATTACTAACTGTAAACGCGGCCGAGTGGCGCTAAGGCGTTCACCTGAAATTACTTACTCATCACCGTTGTAGGTTCGAATACCACCTGTCGAATTCTATCAGGTGAGGAATCTATCCAGCTGGAAGGTCGGTGGTTCTACACGGTGCTCGGGGGGGGGCTTGTCCGTGTACTGCTGGGGGGGGGGGTCTTCCAACACCAAGAATAGATGATAGTCGCCATACGATCTCGGTGCTCGTCCGTGTACTGCGGGGGGAGGGGCTGGTCCGTGTACTGATGGGGGGGGGGGGTCTTCCAACACCAAGAATAGATGATAGTCACAATACGATCTAAGCTGATGGGCGCAACCAAAACAAGCAAAAATAACATAATAAGTTTTCATACTGTAGTGAAACAGACAGACACATTGTCATGTATCTCGTGGGAGATTGGAACAGCCGGGTAGGCACAAAACATGATTTTATCGATTGTGATGTTTTAAACAACAATATTGATGATATTGATTATATACCAGATTGTAACCTCATAGGATAAAACGTGTAATAATTTTGGTATAAAATTACTCGACCTATGTAAATCCTCGGGTCTTCGCATAGCTAATGGGCGCTTATATGATGACGTAAACGGCTTATACACATTTGCAAATACACAAGGTGCCTCGGTAATTGATTTATTGTTATCGAAAGAAAACGATTTTCCTTTGTTATGTGATTTTCGTGTAAACCCATTTAATGAATATAGTGACCATGCGGGCATGTTTGTATTAAAATGTAACGTTACTTTTGATAGCGTTCATGAGGAAACAGGGGTCAGATTTAAATGGGACGATATTCTAATTAATGCCTTTCGCTCAGGTAGTATTGCAAGTCTGCCTGATTTTAAACGCATAACGAATACAATTAATATACATAGTAGAGAATCTGTCAATAACGTATTAAATACATTTACCAATACAATGCGAGACGTGGCGGATCCGTTATATAAGAAATGTTTTAAGCGTAATAGATCCATGCCATGCTTTAGTACACTGAATGTATTGAAGTGAGAAATTTGTTGTAAATGCCCAACATATTTTTAATAGACTTAAATCTGAGCATAGTAGGGAGCAATTTTGCTATAATAAAAAAATATATAAAGATTTATGTAAGAGAAAACGATATGCTAACAAGCGTAAGAAATTATTAGAAATTGAAAAATTGAAACATGCTAAGCTAAAACAGTTTTGGAAATATTTTAAACGAAATAATAACAAGTCTGCATCTAATAATATAACTCTTGAAGATTTAAAAAAATATTTTGCAGAGTTAGGAAATGATGCTGCACAATCCGAAAACCCGGATGCAGAGAATTGTTGTGATAACCATGACTTCGATAATTTAGATTGTTCATTTGATGAGCTTGACAGGCGTATAACTATTGAGGAAATTGTATCTGCTGTCAAGGGTTTAAAAACAGGTAAAGCCATGGGTAATGATTTTATTATGAACGAATATTTGATTACAGGTATCGATATTCTATCAGGTCATATATGTGATATTTTTAATGCTATTTTGGACTCAGGCTATTTTCCAGATAAATGGACAGAAGGTGTTATTATCCCGTTGCATAAAAAGGGTGATACAAACAATGTAAATAATTACAGGGGAATAACATTAGTGAGCTGCTTATCGAAATTGTTTACTTCAGTTTTAAATAAAAGAATTGTTAAATTTTGTGAAACAAATAATGTAATATCAGATGCACAGGGTGGGTTCAGAAAAGGGCGTTCAACGGTTGATGCGTTGTTTATGTTAACCAATATTGTTCAAAACTACTTGTTTAATAACAAAAGACTGTATTGTGCATACATTGATTTATGTAAATGTTTTGATACTATTTATAGAAATGCCCTGTGGATGAAATTATATAAATGTGGTATACAAGGAAAGCTGTTAAGGATTATTAGAGACATGTACCAAAAAGTAAAGTCTTGTGTTAGAAGTTGTAACAGTTATACCGATTATTTTGAATATGCAGTTGGCTTACGACAAGGGGAGATAATGTCTCCTCTTTTATTTTCTCTATTTGTGGAAGATCTGGAACTATTTTTACAAGATAACACTAATACAGGATTGTTAATAGATGATATTGTATTAATGTTACTGCTATTCGCAGACGATATGGTTATATTTGGTAAATCACCACATGAACTACAAACTAGCCTAAATAAGTTACATGAGTACTGCGAGTTATGGGGCTTAAAAGTTAATACAATAAAAACTAAGATAATGGTTTTTCGTACTTGCAAATGAATCATGGACATATAATGGGATCATCATCGACATCGTGAATGATTTTAACTATTTGGGTACTGTTTTAATTATACTGGTAACTTTACTCTGAACCAACAATATTTATCTGGTAAGGCCTTAAAATCTTTAAATATTCTTTTAGTTAACTGTACCAAGATAAACCTTAAACCGAAACTACTTTGTTAGCTTTTTGATGCCTTTGTTGGCTCTATTTTGAACTACTCATCTGAAATTTGGGGGTTCACCAAATCTAAAGAGTTGGAAAGAATTCAATTGAAATTTTGTAAACGTATTTTAAATGTAAGGGTCACTTCATGTTCTACAGGAGTTTACGGGGAGCTAGGTAGATATCCCCTTTATATTTCCCGTTATATTCGCATTATTAAATACTGGTTCAAATTATTAAATACAGATAATATCATCCTTAGTAGAGTATATAATCAATCTGTAAGTGATATGAATAAGGGTGCTAAAAACTGGGTATCACAACTTAAAGAGATGCTATGTAATTATGGCTTTGCAAATATTTGGGAAGATCCATACTATGTAAATGTTATTACTTTTATATGTTTGTTTAAGCAACGGATTATTGATTGCTTTATACAAGGGTGGTTTGGTAGTAAAGACACAAGTGGTGTGCTTGTATTGTATAATAGTTGTAAATTGCGTTTTGAATACGAAACCTATCTCGATAATATTCCATATAATTTACGATACTTAATAACTAGGTTAAGAATTTCAGCTCATTCATTACGAATGCATACAGGTAGATATGGCTAAACTAAAATACCACAAACCGAACGGTTTTGCTCATGCTGTAAATCGAGAGATTTGGAAGATGAATATCATTTCTTACTTGTTTGTAAATGCTATATGCATTTGCGAATCAAATTTATTAAAAAATACTACTTTGTAAGACCAAATATGGCAAAGTGTATTGAATTGTTACAATCAAACAATATAACTATATCATTGAACTTAGCATTATACTACAAACAAGCTGTTGCTATAAGAACTTCGATATTAAATATCATAGTGCATTAACCTCTATAATAGGTTATTAAATACAGTATACTATTGTTGTTGATCAAGTTGTATATAGTTGTACGTAGAATAAGCGGTAAGCAACATTCAATATAATTACCTTGTTTCCCAGAATAAACAAGTAGACATGCACATGTATATTTGCATACATACGAAATAAGTAATTTGTAATATTAAAGTTTATCCTCTCTAAAAACAAATATATATCTATTCTAAAATTTCTACTCAATACATGTATAATTAGCTTGTATGACATTGATCACGTGTAAATAGTATGTATAATATGTATATAATTATGACTATGTACTATATGTATACGTCTAAATGAATAAACCTGAAGAAAAAAAAGAGTTAATCACCGTAAGAACAGTTGCAGCATATCGGTATAGCCCATTATAGGAACAGAAAGGAATGGTTTAGTCAGTAAATACCGTAAGACTACATTATTATTGATTGACTCGGAAACCAGTCTGCACGTATATGATGCCCTCTCATCTCATACGTAATCGTTCCGTGATAATGCCCAAATAATGATAGCCTGTGTGTGGAAATGCATATAAAATTGCTTCTAAACTCATAAAATTGGTTCCCGATAAGATCTCTGGTAAACTGGTGAATGCTGGGTTATATCACGATCCGATACGGTGTAGGAACACAGTGGTGAATGCTGGGATATATCACGATCCGATACGGTGTAGGAACACAGTGGTGAATGCTGGGATATATCACGATCCGATACGGTGTAGGAACACAGTGGTGAATGCTGGGATATATCACGATCCGATACGGTGTAGGAACACAGTGGTGAATGCTCGGATATATCACGATCCGATACGGTGTAGGAACACAGTGGTGAATGCTGGGATATATCACGATCCGATACGGTGTAGGAACACAGTGGTGAATGCTGGGATATATCACGATCCGATACGGTGTAGGAACACAGTGGTGAATGCTGGGATATATCACGATCCGATACGGTGTAGGAACACAGTGGTGAATGCTCGGATATATCACGATCCGATACGGTGTAGGAACACAGTGGTGAATGCTCGGATATATCACGATCCGATACGGTGTAGGAACACAGTGGTGAATGCTCGGATATATCACGATCCGATACGGTGTAGGAACACAGTGGTGAATGCTCGGATATATCACGATCCGATACGGTGTAGGAACACAGTGGTGAATGCTCGGATATATCACGATCCGATACGGTGTAGGAACACAGTGGTGAATGCTCGGATATATCACGATCCGATACGGTGTAGGAACACAGTGGTGAATGCTCGGATATATCACGATCCGATACGGTGTAGGAACACAGTGGTGAATGCTCGGATATATCACGATCCGATACGGTGTAGGAACACAGTGGTGAATGCTCGGATATATCACGATCCGATACGGTGTAGGAACACAGTGGTGAATGCTCGGATATATCACGATCCGATACGGTGTAGGAACACAGTGGTGAATGCTCGGATATATCACGATCCGATACGATGTAGGAACACAGTGGTGAATGCTCGGATATATCACGATCCGATACGGTGTAGGAACACAGTGGTGAATGCTCGGATATATCACGATCCGATACGGTGTAGGAACACAGTGGTGAATGCTCGGATATATCACGATCCGATACGGTGTAGGAACACAGTGGTGAATGCTCGGATATATCACGATCCGATACGGTGTAGGAACACAGTGGTGAATGCTCGGATATATCACGATCCGATACGATGTAGGAACACAGTGGTGAATGCTCGGATATATCACGATCCGATACGGTGTAGGAACACAGTGGTGAATGCTCGGATATATCACGATCCGATACGGTGTAGGAACACAGTGGTGAATGCTCGGATATATCACGATCCGATACGGTGTAGGAACACAGTGGTGAATGCTCGGATATATCACGATCCGATACGGTGTAGGAACACAGTGGTGAATGCTCGGATATATCACGATCCGATACGGTGTAGGAACACAGTGGTGAATGCTCGGATATATCACGATCCGATACGATGTAGGAACACAGTGGTGAATGCTCGGATATATCACGATCCGATACGGTGTAGGAACACAGTGGTGAATGCTCGGATATATCACGATCCGATACGATGTAGGAACACAGTGGTGAATGCTCGGATATATCACGATCCGATACGATGTAGGAACACAGTGGTGAATGCTCGGATATATCACGATCCGATACGATGTAGGAACACAGTGGTGAATGCTCGGATATATCACGATCCGATACGATGTAGGAACACAGTGGTGAATGCTCGGATATATCACGATCCGATACGGTGTAGGAACACAGTGGTGAATGCTCGGATATATCACGATCCGATACGATGTAGGAACACAGTGGTGAATGCTCGGATATATCACGATCCGATACGGTGTAGGAACACAGTGGTGAATGCTCGGATATATCACGATCCGATACGATGTAGGAACACAGTGGTGAATGCTCGGATATATCACGATCCGATACGATGTAGGAACACAGTGGTGAATGCTCGGATATATCACGATCCGATACGATGTAGGAACACAGTGGTGAATGCTCGGATATATCACGATCCGATACGGTGTAGGAACACAGTGGTGAATGCTCGGATATATCACGATCCGATACGGTGTAGGAACACAGTGGTGAATGCTCGGATATATCACGATCCGATACGTGTAGGAACACAGTGGTGAATGCTCGGATATATCACGATCCGATACGATGTAGGAACACAGTGGTGAATGCTCGGATATATCACGATCCGATACGGTGTAGGAACACAGTGGTGAATGCTCGGATATATCACGATCCGATACGGTGTAGGAACACAGTGGTGAATGAGGATATATCACGATCCGATACGATGGGAACACAGGGTGAATGATCGGATATATCACGATCCGATACGATGTAGGAACACAGTGAAACCCCACACCCGACGTCATAGGCACCACTAAACCCACACCCGATGTCATAGGCACCACTAACCCCACACCCGATGTCATAGGCACCACTAACCCACACCCGATGTCATAGGACACTAACCCACACCCGATTCATAGGCACCACTAAACCCACACCCGATGTCATAGGCACCACTAAACCCACACCCGATGTCATAGGCACCACTAACCCCACACCCGATGTCATAGGCACCACTAAACCCACACCCGATGTCATAGGCACCACTAAAGTATACTTTATTTCGAACCACTTATGGACTGTGTGCGAGAAAACATCACTGATGTTAGTTTCAATATATATATATAACATATAATATAATATTCGTTGCAATTCATTTGTTGTATAATAATTGTGCAGCTTGTGCATACAGTCAAACATGTGTCAGTGGTCACCTTTATTAAGCAGCCAACCTGCATTAAGCAGCCAGTTTCCAGATTCCCAATATGTTGTTTCTTTATACATTTGACCTCTATTAAACAGCCACCTGTACTAATCAGCCTTTTTCTGTGATTCCCTTGGCTGGCTGCTTAATACAGGATTGACTGTATGTATGTTATTTGAAAGCAATAACATATGTTTAAACTAAACTGATGTTAGTGATGAACAAGTTCATATATTTATATGTTCCGGAACGAGTGTGAATGTTTACTATTTATATAAACAAGAGTGTAAAATACAATGCTCACACATCTGCTATAGCATTAACCCGTATTTGTGAGCAAAACCTTAAGAAATAAGTTTAACAATTTGCACTCAACTTATAATAAATTCTGTTCACAATGGTGCCCTAACTAAATATTAGTTCCCCACCTTTGGCGAATGCCGATTTCTAATATGTTTTGTACTTGTGGCCCAAACCTTTATATTAAAGAGGCAGTTTAAAGCAGTTCCCCACGTAAGATACGATACGTTCACGTTTCTAAACACATGTAGTCCGTTTGTCTGTCCGTACAATACTACTTCTTCGAGGATTGAACTAAGAAACGAATACCTACTATATTGAGTTTATCAGAGACCAAAACACTCTACGATGAACGAGCGATACCGTTAGAACATCATTTATTTTTTTACTGCATAATAATCGTATCAAAATTCATTAAATTTAGATATTAAATACAGCCAAAAACATGTTGCGTGTATCAACAATTACTCCTATTCAACCACATATCGGTGAAATGTGAAACGTACCCATCATTGCCAACTCCCAACAGGCGAACAACTCGATTGTCTGTTCGCGCCTGCTACTATGCTTACGAAGTTTCTTGGTCCCAAAGGTATTACGGATATGATCAGTCCAAATGTCGCCATTATCACCATCAACTCTAACGTTATTCTATATTCTTTACAGTATGAACACATGATTTACACGATACACCCTCACACTGCTTACAGTATCGCATGAACAAATGATTTACACGATATACCCTCACACTGCTTACAGTATCGCATGAACACATGATTTACACGATACACCCTCACACTGCTTACAGTATCGCATGAACAAATGATTTACACGATATACCCTCACACTGCTTACAGTATCGCATGAACACATGATTTACACGATACACCCTCACACTGCTTACAGTATCGCATGAACACATGATTTACACGATACACCCTCACACTGCTTACAGTATCGCATGAACAAATGATTTACACGATATACCCTCACACTGCTTACAGTATCGCATGAACACATGATTTACACGATACACCCTCACACTGCTTACAGTATCGCATGAACACATGATTTACACGATATACCCCCACACTGCTCGTTACTATGATAATATTTCTACAACGACGTAACAAAAGGGATGATTCGTATCGATTATTGGTTCCTCTATGAATGAGGTACAATTACAAATCACTGATTCATGTAAAACTCTAATCACGCAGAAAATACAGTCCTTTATTTACTCACTCTGTGAACTTAATGAAAAGCACACAATGAAACACGTCCGCGTGGTCATCTCCGAACAAGACAGGCAACACTTACAGAATGAACGTGAAAACGCTTCATGAATGACAATTTATAAACTAGTTATTATTACTCATGACGTGGCTTCCGGGATAGGAAACACTGGCCGAATGAACTTGATACGTTCTGTGAATGACACTTTCTAGAATAGTTATTGTTAGGCCTACTCGTGACGTGTGTCTTTTGTGTACGAGTAGCGACACCGAGAACCGTATATAGATCATTCGAAAAGCTAAATAATAAACGTTATCATACTCGAGCTAATGTTCTGCATTTACTTTCTCCAGTTATGTAAGATTTCTGTTAGAACTGTAAACTGACACAGTCATTTAGAATGTTCATGCGACGTCGCCTTGACAGTGCGGGTTCGAAATATGGCGTATGCTTATATTGTTTAAAACTTTGAAATTTGTACCAATGACATTTTGAACAGTTTGAATAGAAATAATGGAAACACTTTTCCCAGATATTGAAAACATTTTGTTATCAGCATCAAATACAATTTCATGAAAACGATGAACGTTGGCGACGTAAAAATGTATATGTCATATATATGATAACACACTTTAAGGACCATCACTTTATGGGTGTGATTTGCGCGATCTTTTAGGGTTGGGATTGTTGCTTGTGCGCTGTGATTTGAGCGCTCGGATTTGTTACTGACTAGAAGACGCGGGCTTTATGTTTAGAAGTTGCTCGTGGGATCTCACATTACAAATTCAAGTTTGATGTAGTCGTATTATTATCGTGACGGTGATCGGTTGGTTCACGTGTTGGGACTTAGTCCACACGCCAGAGTATCACTCCGTAATCCAGAACAAAAAACTGTTTTACCTAACAAAGTACATTTGTAAGTAATTTGTTAAATGAATACAAATAGTAAAAGATAGAACATAAATAAGATGTGTAAGTAAACATTGGAATACCGGCCATATTGCATGTGTCACGCATCATCTATGTAATGTCATATTGCATGTGTCACGCATCATCTATGTAATGTCATATTGCATGTGTCACGCATCATCTATCTAATTTCATATTGCATGTATCACGCATCAGTTCCTCTAATGTCATAGTGCATGTGTCACGCATCATCTATATAATGCCATATTGCATGTGTCACGCATCATCTATCTAATGCCATATTGCATGTGTCAGGCATCATCTATCTAATGCCATATTGCATGTGTCACGCATCATCTATATAATGCCATATTGCATGTGATACGCATCAGCTATCTAATGTCATATTGCATGTGTCACGCATCAGCTATCTAATGCCATATTGCATGTGTCACGCATCAGCTATCTAATGTCATATTGCATGTGTCACGCATCAGCTATCTAATGTAATATTGCATGTATCACGCATCAGCTATCTAATGTCATAGTGCATGTGTCACGCATTAGCTATCTAATGTCATATTGCATGTGTCACGCATCCATGATCTATCTAATGCCATATTGCATGTGTCACGCATCAGCTATCTAATGTCATATTGCATGTGTCACGCATCAGCTATCTAATGTAATATTGCATGTATCACGCATCAGCTATCTAATGTCATAGTGCATGTGTCACGCATTAGCTATCTAATGTCATATTGCATGTGTCACGCATCCATGATCTATCTAATGCCATATTGCATGTGTCACGCATCAGCTATCTAATGTCATATTGCATGTGTCACGCATCAGCTATCTAATGTAATATTGCATGTATCACGCATCAGCTATCTAATGTCATAGTGCATGTGTCACGCATTAGCTATCTAATGTCATATTGCATGTGTCACGCATCCATGATCTATCTAATGCCATATTGCATGTGTCACGCATCAGCTATCTAATGTCATATTGCATGTGTCACGCATCAGCTATCTAATGTAATATTGCATGTATCACGCATCAGCTATCTAATGTCATAGTGCATGTGTCACGCGTTAGCTATCTAATGTCATATTGCATGTGTCACGCATCCATGATCTATATAATGCCATATTGCATGTGTCACACATCATCTATCTAATGCCATATTGCATGTGTCAGGCATCATCTATCTAATGCCATACGGAATGTGTCACGCATCATCTATCTAATGTCATATTGCATATGTCACATATGAGCTATCTAATGCCATATTACATGTGTCATACATCAGCTATCTAATGCCATATTGTATGTGTCACGCATGAGCTATCTAATTCCATATTGCATATGTCACATATGAGCAATCTAATGTCATATTGCAGGTGTCACGCATGAGCTATCTAATGCCATATTGCATATGTCACGCATCAGCTATCTAATGCCATATTGCATATGTCACATATGAGCTATCTAATGTCATATTGCAGGTGTCACGCATGAGCTATCTAATGCCATATTGCATATGTCACGCATCATCTATCTAATGCCATATTGCATATGTCACATATGAGCTATCTAATGTCATATTGCAGGTGTCACGCATGAGCTATCTAATGCCATATTGCATATGTCACGCATCAGCTATCTAATGCCATATTGCATGTGTCATGTACAAGCTATTTAATGCCATATTGCATGTGTCACGCATCATCTATCTAATGTCATATTGCATGTGCCCTGCATCATCTATCTAATGCCATATTGCATGTGTCATGTACCAGCTATCTAATGCCATACTGCATGTGTCATGTACCAGCTACTTAATGCCATACGGCATGTGTCAGGCATCATCTATCTAATGTCATATTGCATGTGTCACGCATCATCTATCTAATGTCATATTGCATGTGCCACGCATCATCTATCTAATGTCCTATTACATGTGTCACGCATCAGATATCTAATGCCATATTGCATGTGTCACACATCAGCTATCTAATGTCATATTGCATGTGTCACGCATCATCTATCTAATAATAAATTGCATGTGTCATGCATCATCTATCTAATGTCATATTGCATATGCCATGTACCAGCTATCTAATGTCATATTACATGCGTCATGTACCAGCTATCTAATGCCATATTACATGCGTCATGTACCAGCTATCTAATGTCATATTACATGCGTCATGTACCAGCTATCTAATGCCATACTGCATGTGTCATGTACCAGCTATCTAATGCCATACTGCATGTGTCATGTACCAGCTACCTAATGCCAAACGGCATGCGTCATGTACCAGCTATCTAATGCCATACTGCATGCGTCATGTACCAGCTATCTAATGCCATACTGCATGTGTCATATACCAGCTACCTAATGCCAAACGGCATGCGTCATGTACCAGCTACCTAATACCATACGGAATGTGTCATGTATCAGCTATCTAATGCCATACTGCATGTGTCATGTACCAGCTACACCTAATGCCATACGGCATGTGTCATGTACGAGCCACCTAATGCCATATTACATGTGTCATGTACCAGCTATCTAATGCCATATTGCATGTGTCATGTACCAGCTATCTAATGCCATACGGCATGTGTCATGTACCAGCTATCTAATGCCATACTGCATATGTCATGTACCAGCTACCTAATGCCATACTGCATGTGTCATGTACCAGCTACATAATGCCATATTACATGTGTCATGTACCAGCTATCTAATGCCATATTGCATGTGTCATGTACCAGCTATCTAATGCCATACTGCATGTGTCATGTACCAGCTACCTAATTGTCATTATAGTATTATATGTCTAGGTCCCCGCAAGGGGATTGACATTAATGGAACATACATACATACATACATACATACATTAAAAGTATATATTATGTCGATTATTTGCTTGCTGTTGTTGATTATCAGGTACTCTTTACTATGTTATATGGATGCACATTATTGATTGCATTGATATGTAATAAGGCTCAAAAACAGACTGGCAAACAGAACAGTTTTTACCAATTTATGCTGCTTCTTGTTACTTTGGTAATGTGATAAAAAGGAGATTACACTCGATGTGAATTCATACCATATTTTATGAAACTCTTTTTGCACGTTTGCCATTAAGCAACATTCAAATACTCATTTCATAAAATATGGTCTGAAATCATATAATACTCATGTAAGATCCTATACACATAGACAATTTGTAACGTAAATTCATTGATTAGGTTCAACCATTCACAAACCACGTCAAAAATACGCGAACTTAATCAATATGATCGCATGCATTGCAACGATGCAATTCCATTGAAATCTGTACCCATCTTCTCTACGGCTTGCGTGAGATACTGAAATAGCTCTGTGCTGATAAAAAATTCAGGAGAATCAATACAAAATGTATTATGCAAAAGTAATTGTACGCCATACCATAAAAATACATTGTCTATTCATATCAGCAGAATCTATACGCTCCTGTTAAAGGTTATGTTTGTAGGTCCTGGAACCATGCTTACATCGACGGCTGTTACAAACAATTATTACTCAGCATTGGTCTCCAAAGAGAAGTTAATTGTTGGCTTTATATCCAGATCTCTGGCTTCTACACAGACATCTAGAAAGGAGAAAGTAGTTAAAGAGCTTATTATGGTGCCAGGGCCAGATGGAAATATTCTGGTTTGGAGTCATTCGAATCTAGGTCTCCTTCGCAGTTAGTTCATACATGTCAACATATTGCTTGCGCATGTACACTCAACACAATTCTTAATCGGTCATCTGGTGTTTTATAATATTGGGAGCCCAACTAATAATCGTACAATATTATTAAAATATTTTCATTTGATTCCATATGGTTATACAGTAATTCATTGCAAATACATCTGTAATAAAATGCATCAAATAAGATGATACATGAGTGTATGCATATTGATACTATATGGTTATTACTGTACTACAAATACTGTAAAACACAAGGTCACCGAGTATATGCAATAGCACTGTAACAACTGTTCAGTCGATGTCAATGAAACTTA
This sequence comes from Archivesica marissinica, assembly GCA_014843695.1. NCBI lineage: Eukaryota > Metazoa > Mollusca > Bivalvia > Venerida > Vesicomyidae > Archivesica > Archivesica marissinica. Next base: position 41,414,802 of record CM026386.1, read on the forward strand.
AGATGGCGTCGATTGGAGTAGAGATAAGTAGATACAGAGTCACCTGCATATGAGCCGTCAATAGATGTCATTGGAACTTAATATCCGAGTGAAATAGTAATATCCAAATAAGGAAGTAGTTACAGAACCAGGTGGACATAAACTGTTAATCAATGTCATTGAAACTTAATACCGGAGAAAACAATTAGAATAATTAATTAGTTATAGAGTAACGTGGGTATATGCAGTTATAGAGTAACGTGGGTATATGCAGTTATAGAGTAACGTGGGTATATGCAGTTATAGAGTAACGTGGGTATATGCAGTTATAGAGTAACGTGGGTATATGCAGTTATAGAGTAACGTGGGTATATGCAGTTATAGAGTAACGTGGGTATATGCAGTTATAGAGTAACGTGGGTATATGCAGTTATAGAGTAACGTGGGTATATGCAGTTATAGAGTAACGTGGGTATATGCAGTTATAGAGTAACGTGGGTATATGCAGTTATAGAGTAACGTGGGTATATGCAGTTATAGAGTAACGTGGGTATATGCAGTTATAGAGTAACGTGGGTATATGCAGCTATAGAGTAACGTGGGTATATGCAGTTATAGAGTAACGTGGGTATATGCAGTTATAGAGTAACGTGGGTATATGCAGTAAATCGATGTCATTCACATTCCTGAGAAATAGAAAATATAAATTAATATTTAAAGATTTCTTTAGAGCATTTTGTCAGGTATATATGTGTAACTAGGCTGGATTCAACGATGCTACTATAACTTAGTAAATATTCGTAACTAGGCTGGATTCAACGATGCTACTATAACTTAGTAAATATTCGTAACTAGGATGGATTCAACGATGCTACTATAACTTAGTAAATATTCGTAACTAGGCTGGATTCAACGATGCTACTATAACTTAGTAAATATTCGTAACTAGGCTGGATTCAACGATGCTACTATAACTTAGTAAATATTCGTAACTAGGATGGATTCAACGATGCTACTATAACTTAGTAAATATTCGTAACTAGGCTGGATTCAACGATGCTACTATAACTTAGTAAATATTCGTAACTAGGCTGGATTCAACGATGCTACTATAACTTAGTAAATATTCGTAACTAGGCTGGATTCAACGATGCTACTATAACTTAGTACATATTAGTAACTAGGCTGGATTCAACGATGCTACTAACTTAGTACATATTCGTAACTAGGTTGGATTCAACGATGCTACTATAACTTAGTACATATTAGTAACTAGGCTGGATTCAACGATGCTACTATAACTTAGTACATATTAGTAACTAGGTTGGATTCAACGATGCTACTATAACTTAGTACATATTCGTAACTAGGCTGGATTCAACGATGCTACTATAACTTAGTACATATTCGTAACTAGGTTGGATTCAACGATGCTACTATAACTTAGTACATATTCGTAACTAGGCTGGATTCAACGATGCTACTATAACTTAGTACATATTAGTAACTAGGTTGGATTCAACGATGCTACTATAACTTAGTACATATTCGTAACTAGGCTGGATTCAACGATGCTACTATAACTTAGTACATATTCGTAACTAGGTTGGAACTAGGTTGGATTCAACGATGCTACTATAACTTAGTACATATTCGTAACTAGGCTGGATTCAACGATGCTACTATAACTTAGTAAATATTCGTAACTAGGTTGGATTCAACGATGCTACTATAACTTAGTACATATTCGTAACTAGGCTGGATTCAACGATGCTACTATAACTTAGTAAATATTCGTAACTAGGTTGGATTCAACGATGCTACTATAACTTAGTACATATTAGTAACTAGGTTGTATTCAACGATGCTACAATAACTTAGTACATATTAGTAACTAGGTTGTATTCAACGATGCTACAATAACTTAGTACATATTAGTAACTAGGCTGGATTCAACGATGCTACTATAACTTAGTACATATTAGTAACTAGGCTGGATTCAACGATGCTACTATAACTTAGTACATATTAGTAACTAGGCTGGATTCAACGATGCTACTATAACTTTATTACATATTAGTAACTAGGTTGGATTCAACGATGCTACTATAACTTAGTACATATTAGTAACTAGGCTGGATTCAACGATGCTACTATAACTTTAGTACATATTAGTAACTAGGTTGGATTCAACGATGCTACTATAACTTAGTACATATTAGTAACTCGGTTGGATTCAACGATCCTACTATAACTTAGTACATATTAGTAACTATGTTGGATTCAACGATGCTACTATAACTTAGTACATATTAGTAACTAGGCTGGATTCAACGATGCTACTATAACTTAGTACATATTAGTAACTAGGTTGGATTCAACGATGCTACTATAACTTAGTACATATTAGTAACTAGGCTGGATTCAACGATGCTACTATAACTTTGTACATATTAGTAACTAGGCTGGATTCAACGATGCTACTATAACTTAGTACATATTAGTAACTAGGTTGGAATCAACGATGCTACTATAACTTAGTACATATTAGTAACTATGTTGGATTCGACGATGCTACTATAACTTTGTACATATTCGTAACTATGTTGGATTCAACGATGCTACTATAACTTTGTACATATTATTAACTAGGCTGGATTCAACGATGCTACTATAACTTAGTACATATTCGTAACTAGGTTGGATTCAACGATGCTACTATAACTTAGTACATATTCGTAACTAGGCTGGATTCAATGATGCTACTATAACTTAGTACATATTAGTAACTATGTTAGATTCAACGATGCTACTATAGCTTAGTACATATTGTTACCTAGGCTGGATACAATGATGCTACTATAACTTAGTACATATTAGTAACTAGGTTGGATTCAACGATGCTACTATAACTTAGTACATATTCGTAACTAGGCTGGATTCAATGATGCTACTATAACTTAGTACATATTAGTAACTTGGCTGGATTCAATGATGCTACTATAACTTAGTACATATTCGTAACTAGGCTGGATTCAATGATGCTACTATAACTTAGTACATATTAGTAACTAGGTTGGATTCAACGATGCTACTATAGCTTAGTACATATTGTTACCTAGGCTGGATACAATGATGCTACTATAACTTAGTACATATTAGTAACTAGGTTGGATTCAACGATGCTACTATAACTTAGTACATATTCGTAACTAGGTTGGGTTCAACGATGCTACTATAACTTAGTACATATTAGTAACTATGTTGGATTCAACGATGCTACTATAACTTAGTACATATTAGTAACTAGGCTGAATTCAACGATGCTACTATAACTTAGTACATATTAGTAACTAGGCTGGATTCAACGATGCTACTATAATTTGTACATATTAGTAACTAGGCTGGATTCAACGATGCTACTATAACTTAGTACATATTAGTAACTAGGTTGGATTCAACGACGCTACTATAGCTTAGTACATATTCGTAACTTGGCTGGATTCAACGATGCTACTATAACTTTAGTACATATTAGTAACTAGGTTGAATTCAACGATGCTACTATAACTTAGTACATATTAGTAACTAGGTTGGATTCAACGATGCTACTATAACTTAGTACATATTCGTAACTAGGTTGGGTTCAAGGATGCTACTATAACTTAGTACATATTAGTAACTAGGTTGGATTCAACGATGCTACTATAACTTAGTACATAAATAGGAATTAGGTTGGATTCAACGATGCTACTATAACTTAGTACATATTAGTAACTAGGCTGGATTCAACGATGCTACTATATCTTAGTACATATTAGTAACTAGGTTGGATTCAACGATGCTACTATATCTTAGTACATATTAGTAACTAGCTTGGATTCAACGATGCTACTATAACTTAGTATATATTCGTAACTAGGCTGGATTCAACGATGCTACTATAACTTAGTACATATTAGTAACTAGGTTGGATTCAACGATGCTACTATAGCTTAGTACATATTCGTAACTTGGCTGGATTCAACGATGCTACTATAATTTTAGTACATATTAATAACTAGGTTGGATTCAACGATGCTACAATAACTTAGTACATATTAATAACTAGGTTGGATTCAACGATGCTACTATAACTTAGTACATATTCGTAACTAGGTTGGGTTCAACGATGCTACTATAACTTAGTACAAATTAGTAACTAGGTTGGATTCAACGATGCTACTATAACTTAGTACATAAATAGTAATTAGTTTGGATTCAACGATGCTACTATAACTTAGTACATATTAGTAACTAGGCTGGATTCAACGATGCTACTATAACTTAGTACATATTAGTAACTAGGCTAGATTCAACGATGCTACTATAACTTAGTACATATTAGTAACTAGGTTGGATTCAACGATGCTAATATGACTTAGTACATATTAGTAACTAGGCTGGATTCAACGATGCTACTATAACTTAGTACATATTAGTAACTAGGCTGGATTCAACGATGCTACTATAACTTAGTACATATTAGTAACTAGGTTGGATTCAACGATGCTACTATAACTTAGTACATATTCGTAACTAGGTTGGATTCAACGATGCTACTATAACTTAGTACATATTAGTAACTAGGCTGGATTCAACGATGCTATTATAACTTAGTACATATTAGTAACTATGTTAGATTCAATGATGCTACTATAACTTAATACATATTAGTAATTATGTTGAATTCAACGATGCTACTATAACTTAGTACATATTAGTAACTAAGCTGGATTCAACGATGCTACTATAACTTAGTACATATTAGTAACTAGGTTGTATTCAACGATGCTACAATAACTTAGTACATATTAGTAACTAGGCTGGATTCAACGATGCTACTATAACTTAGTACATATTAGTAACTAGGTTGGATTCAACGATGCTACTATAACTTAGTACATATTCGTAACTAGGTTGGATTCAACGATGCTATTATAACTTAGTACATATTAGTAACTATGTTAGATTCAATGATGCTACTATAACTTAATACATATTAGTAATTATGTTGAATTCAACGATGCTACTATAACTTAGTACATATTAGTAACTAAGCTGGATTCAACGATGCTACTATAACTTAGTACATATTAGTAACTAGGTTGTATTCAACGATGCTACAATAACTTAGTACATATTAGTAACTAGGCTGGATTCAACGATGCTACTATAACTTAGTACATATTAGTAACTAGGTTGGATTCAAGGATACTACTATAACTTAGTACATAATAGTAATTAGGATGGATTCAACGATGCTACTATAACTTAGTAGATATTATTAACTAGGTTGGATTCAACGATGCTACAATTACTTAGTACATATTAGTAACTATGTTGGATTCAACGATGCTACTATAACTTAGTACATATTAGTAACTAGGCTGGATTCAACGATGCTACTATAACTTAGTACATGTTAGTAACTAGGTTGTATTCAACGATGCTACAATAACTTAGTACATATTAGTAACTAGGTTGGATTCAACGATGCTACCATAACTTAGTACATATTCGTAACTAGGCTGGATTCAACGATGCTACTATAACTTAGTACATATTAGTAACTAGGTTGGATTCAACGATGCTACTATAGCTTAGTACATATTCATAACTAGGCTGGATACAACGATGCTACTATAGCTATAGTACATATTAGTAACTAGGTTGGATTCAACGATGCTACTATAACTTTAGTACATATTCGTAACTAGGTTGGATTCAACGATGCTACTATAACTTAGTATATATTAGTAACTAGGCTGGATTCACACGATGCTACTATAACTTAGTACAATTAGTAACTAGGTTGGATTCACCGATGCTACTATAACCTAGTACATATTAGTAACTAGGTTGGATTCAACGATGCTACTATAGCTTAGTACATATTGTAACTAGGCTGGATTCAACGATGCAACTATAACTTAGTAAATATTAGTAACTAGGTTGGATTCAACGATGCTACTATAGCTTAGTACATATTCGTAACTAGGCTGGATTCAACGATGCTACTATAA
>CM026386.1:41421845-41510030 GCA_014843695.1 Archivesica marissinica
TGATAGTATTATATATACTAGTAGTGTACATGTATATACACAGGGGTAGGATGTGATAGTATTATATATACTAGTATTGTACATGTATATACACAGTGGTAGGACGTGATAGTATTATATATACGAGTATTGTACATGTATATACACAGGGGTTTACAACGGTATTGCTATATGGTACAGTCGATCAGTAACCCCCACCACTCTATCACCCAGTTTTACATACCCGTCCCCCCAACATTATATCTCTTAGTTTTACATAAACACCCATCATTTTATCTCTTAGTTTTACATAAACACCCACCATTATATCTCTTAGTTTTACATAAACACCCACCATTATATCTCTTAGTTTTACATAAACACCCACCATTATATCTCTTAGTTTTACATAAACACCCACCAGCATAACTCTCAGTTTTACATAAACACCCACCATTATATCTCTTTTTTTTTACATAAACACCCATCATTATATCTCACAGTTTTACATACCCCCCCACCATTATATCTCTCAGTTTTACATAAACACCCACCATTATATCTCTCAGTTTTACATAAACACCAACATTCTCTCTCAGTTTTACATAAACACTAACATTCTATCTCTAAGTTTTACATAAACACCCAACATTCTATCTCTAAGTTTTACATAAACACCCACCATTATATCTCTAAGTTTTACATTATAAAACTCATGTTTCATCTGAGAGAACAATACATTTTAAAACGTTCCCTTCATCGTTTTTTTTAATTTAGTTTACGTTTATTTATCGTCGCTACATACACGGAAACACGGTTTGGCTTATTATATAGTGCGCACCGTTTTGACCAACTTTCGCCAAAACGAGACTAACAGGTAAACAACCGCAAATATGCATTACTCGTATAGGAATGACACACCCAAGTGTCACATAATCTTGAAATTTACCAGTAGTTAGACGCAATAGCTGTTCCTACGAATGTATATGGGTTATATGGTTCAGAGAATTACTTTGTGTGTCGTCCAGTGGTACAGTGGTAGTGTGTCTTATTTGGATTCAAAGGGTCCCGGGTTTGATACTAGTTTGGGGCACATATAGTGTCATTGAGTGAGGCATCTCAGTACTGGTTAGTGACTTAAATCTGCTAAGCCTGTCCAAAAAAAACATGTCAAGGTCCCCACAAGGTGCTTGGCATCAATAAAACATACAATTTACATAAGTAATTGAATGCATTAGTAACATTTAGGTCACACGCACCATATTAACTATATTAACCCGTGCCATTGGAATGGCCTCCCTCGGCTCCCCTCAACGAAGGATCACTGCCGGCCCAGTGGAAGTCAGCAAATGTTGCTCCCATTTACAAAAAAGGGGACAAGTCACACCCCGCCAACTATAGGCCTATCTCACTGACATGTGTTCTATGCAAGGTTCTAGAAGATATGCTTAGTTTCATGTATGTATGTATGTATGTATGTACCATTAAGGTTTCCTCCTCGATAGTAAAACACTTCACTAACCACAGTATTATGTACCATTTGCAGCATTGTTTTAGAGAAAAACGGTCATGCGTGACCCAATTAGTAATGCTAATCAATGACTTGGTTACCTCTGTCTACAATAAGCATCAGGTAGATCTCATCCTATTAGACTTCAGTAAGGCTTTCGATAAGGTCAATCACGAGAAAGTACTACTAAAATGTATGACTATGGAGTCAGTGGTCAAACATTAAGGTGGATTAAGAGTTTTCTAGATAATAGACTCCAGTCAGTTGTCCATAATGATATTAGATCAGATGCCATTAGCCTGGAGTCCCACAGGGATCCGTATTTGGACCCCTGCTTTTCCTAGCCTATATAAACGACCTCCCACAAAACATCAGTTCCAAAGTCCATATCTTTGCAGATGATACTGCAGTCTATCTATCATCTGCACATGAATCGGTCACACTCCAAATCGATCTTAAGAGATTAGAAGTTGTAGTGGGACATGGAATTTAACCCCTCCAAATGTCAAGTTATCCACGTCACCAGAAGGAAACATCATATTCCCAGTCAATATGAACTTCATGGAGTCCTATTTAGAGTCGGTCACCTCAGCCAAATACCTTGGCGTGGATATCTCAAATAACCTGTCGTGGGACACTCACATAAAAAGGTCAACTAAGAAAGCAAACCAAACATTAGGATTCCTACGTAGAAACCTCCAGGTGAAATCCGAACCCCTTAAGTCCATGGCTTACCAGACACTAGTGAGACTCCAGCTTGAATATGGCTCCGAGATCTGGTTGCCACATGCCCAAACATTGATAGACCATATGCATGTGTCCAGCGAAGAGCAGCTCGTTGGATAAAGGCTGACTTCTATCGTACCTCTAGTGTTACAGACATGCTACATTCCCTAAATCTACGCAGAGTAGATCAACGGCGTATTGACAATAGGTTATCCCTTATGTATAAAATTCATAATGATCTTGTTGTTATTCCCATTGAAAATTACCTAGTTCCCCTCTCCCGTCCTGCTCGCCATTCCATAAGCTATAGGTTAATTACAGCAACTACAGACTACTACAAGTTTTCCTGTTCCCCCAAGAACAATCTACCATTGGAACCATCTCCCTACTGACATTGTCCATCTCCCTACCACAGAACAATTCAATACGACAGTTTGCCATATTGACCATGCCAGTCCCTAGTTGTTATTTTCATTACTGTCTTAAATTATGAGAGAGGGGGGGGGGAGAGAGAGGAGAGAGATAGATAGATAGATATATTAGTATAAGATACTATGTACAGTCCAGCCCACACCATAGTTTATTCCCACACCATAGTTTCTTCCCACACCCTAGTTTCTTCCCACACTCTGATTTCTTCCCACACCCTAGTTAGTAATTTCTTCTAACACAATACAATGTATGTACAGTCCAGCCCCAGCCTTTATCATTTTTGCTTAGCGTCTGGCCACTGTACCACTCGGGACTGTTTTTGACCTTAGTATGTGGTTATTTTCAACATTCTGTGTCTCAAATGAGATGTTTATCAACGGTCCCCGACAAGAGCCACCCTGTCATACTCAGTAGTGTATGCTGGGAGTACCCAGTATATGTGGATGAATACTTTACTACCCGAAATCATCGTTAGACTCTCTAATATTCACCCGAAATCATCGTTAGACTCTCTAATATTCACTTGTTATCAGTAGTTATATAAATACGGATAGAATACAGTTACAAAACAACCTACCAAAGTAAACAGAGTATGTCGAAGGTAGTATATTGCCAAAATACGCTAAACCGGTGCTTTTATAACGAACGGTTTTAATGTTTGTTTACCTGTTTATAAGAATCTGGGTCAAGACGGTGTCCAAACCGTGTTTCCGTGTATTGTCCAAATTTACGATGCTTGCAGATCAGTTTTCCATATACTGATCAGTTATCACAGTTGATGAATTACACGACATCACCGCTATGGACTGCTTCAAGCATTGGGTTGTTCACAACTTACAGACTCTATGAAATAATGTTGTTTATCAAGCGCTCGATGACACATACAATTATTTCATTCCACGTAGCCCACATGTAGACGTAACAGTGCTTGGCTAGTATAATTAGGGCAGAATAAAGTAAAACAATAAAGTGCTTAAATATTTAATGGTTAGGCATATGTCTAAGTTATAAAGCATTACATGTTTTACCCAATTATACGATCAAAATACTCAATGTTACGTCTACATGTAATGCATTCCATATTTCTCCCAATAAGTTTAACGCATACAAGAAAAGCACAATCACTGTCATCATTCTATATATCTATATTCCCTATAGCTCCCTCGCGTGGATGTAATCATATGTCTCCTATAGATAACGTCTCGTTCAGCAACTGGTATTGGCTTTACCCATCGATAGGTAGCGCTTATTTCATATTAGACATTTGCACATGTTCCAAATAAAGGCAGCGATCGGCACACATATAGAACCACCGACCTACCGCACACTAGCTGGGAAGTTTCCTCACTTGAAACAATTCGACACCCACATTGGGATTCGAACCTACAGTAAGCCTAGTGAGGGGCAAGTTATTTGAAGACAAACAACCTTAGCAATTCGACCATGGAGCCAATACATGCTAGAAAACCCCTGCAATTATATGATTTATCAATGATGCACTAGTTTCCTTATACTTACTCTTTATGATAACAAATTATAGTTATACATATATTAAACGTACATGCAGTTGAAGTCGTTCAAGTTATTGTCATGCGTAGTCCAACACGTGGACGTTATTTTCACGTTCATTAACATTCCTTATATATTAAATCAAACACTTTACTTTTTGTTATATATAACTCTGTAACAGGACGTCAGAGGAGTTATCTGGAGACACATAGTGGGGCTATGTAATGTTAGTAAAATCCATGTATAAAACAATAAAGGAAGACAGAAAAGGATTATACAGTTTATGTTCATCACATTTTTGGCATAAATCGTAATAATTTTATGTAATATTATACTCATTCGACTATCACATTATTTAAAGCGAATCGCAAAAAGCCCCAACAATGCATTATTCACGTATAAATGCTTTGCTACTACAAATCCTTCCGAATACATTCGAACACACATATTGAATCAATAAACAGTATGTTTGTAATCTACAAACTTTCAAAAGTGAATGTAGGATTTCATATACTGATCATCCACGCTCCTAGATTGACATTTCTTTGTCCTTGTAGTCAATACTAAACGTGTGATGCTGTCGCTTAGAGATACATTTATCTAAGATTAGGCTATAAATAAATGTGTATAGGCACAACTTGAGATATAACGGTAAATCTGTACCATAACTTTCGTTATTCGGTATACACAGGTTGTATTACTCATGTATGTCGACCCTGTTTACATTATTTTGTTATGTCAACAAACCGCGTATACGACGATTGTTTATTAGTTGAAATACTCAGTTTTGGAGGCAAATATTTGGAAAACAATTATACCATATAATAGGATATTACATTCTATATAAATTTGATTTCACTGATGTAATGTCGCTTTAAAATAAAATCAATGTTGATGTTTACTTGTTATACTAAGTCAAGAGAACAATTCTTGTGCATCGTACTTAACTACTTATTGCACATGTTCATATAACTTATGAGTAACTTTGAGTACCCTTCGTTAGAAGGATTACAGAAATAAGTCTATAGACTCATTGATTGTTCCACTGCACGGAAATCTTTAGTAAAAGGCGAAAGATTTATGCGTGACTGTAGTGAAACCAGAGTTAATATATTTTTGTATTTTCAACTATAAGTACAAAATGAATAAAACATTGACGCAGATTTAAGAACTTCATGTTTTCATGTGTATTAATGCAATGCAGTCAAATTAATGTAATTATATACAATTTATATGCAAGTAATCTATTATTAATATATAAATTTACAACATTCTTCAAAATATTAAAACGATATTCAAATTATTAATGCAAAATGTAAATACTGGAGAGGCGCAAAAGTCAAAATGAACTAGTCTATTTATAGATAAAGCCAGCTTGCAAAGGGCACCAACTGTATTTTTGACAATGGAGTAGTATATTCACAGTTTGTCTTCTCTTGTGCATTTGCACTACGATACAAAGTTGTGTTGTTGGTATGCACATATCAACGTGGATGTTAGTTTTACGTTTATTAGCATTCGTACGTCAGGGTAGGTAACTATAGCTATAGTGGGGCTAGTACATACCCAACACATTCTGGTTCTGTTGCACCAACAGCTTAGGCCATATTATTTGCAGAGGAAGACCCAGGTGGCACGGGCACCAACCTTCCACAACCTAGCTCTATAGCTTCTTCATTTGAAATTATTTTATTTACTTCAAACTGGCATAAAATGAAAAGTGAAAACGATTGCGCACTGTCCAGTGACAATGAATTGTATTGGTATACTGTTATAAGATTGAGACGTACTTTAGAAATGAGGCTGTTGGTGTAGGTGTCACACACGTTAGAACTGAGGCTGTTGGTGTAGGTGTCACACACGTTAGAACTGAGGCGGGTCCTTCCTCTGTGTATCTGAATGCATGTGTTAAGATCATATGAAAACCTCCGGACGGCATTAACACATATACAATTACAGACGGATCTGTAGTCCAGTGGTCAACACGTTGGACTTGTAATCCCGAGATCACAGGTTCGATCCCCTGTCTGACCATAATAAAATTAACAGTCTCTCTGATGGGACTTTAAACCGAGGTCTCGTGTCGGTGCTTTACACCGTATACTTAAAAGAACCAGAGGAGACTCTGGAATGTGTCTCTGTCTGTATCATTGCACTATCCTCCAAAACTCTAAAATGACTAATCTCTTCAGGAGGCGTCGCTCATACGGACAACCGATACCGACGATAAATAAACGTAAAACACACATGTAAAAACATATCATGTGCTCATTAAAACCTAAACCATCTACATACATATAATGACCAATAGTAATACGAGTAAATCCCGAGCGGACCGAACACCCATACTTGTACAGCCTATAGATAACATGTGTAGACAAAGTTACAATGTCTGTCTGTCTGTCTGTCTGTCTGTCTGTCTGTCTGTCTGTCTGTCTGTCTGTCTGTCTGTCTGTCTGTCTGTCTGTCTGTCTGTCTGTCTGTCTGTCTGTCTGTCTGTCTGTCTGTCTGTCTGTCTGTCTGTCTGTCTGTCTGTCTGTCTGTCTGTCTGTCTGTCTGTCTGTCTGTCTGTCTGTCTGTCTGTCTGTCTGTCTGTCTGTCTGTCTGTCTGTCTGTCTGTCGTCTGTCTGTCTGTCTGTCTGTCTGTCTGTCTGTCTGTCTGTCTGTCTGGTCTGTCTGTCTGATATAGGGATGTAGGAATGTACCGGTGTATGGGTGAAGTAGAGCTATATCGCATGGTAGCTAGGATAATATAGGGATGTAGGAATATACTGGTGTATGGGTGAAATAGAGCTATATCGCATGCTAGCTAGGATAATATAGGGATGTAGGAATGTACTGGTGTATGGGTGAAGTAGAGCTATATCGCATGGTAGCTAAGATAATATAGGGATGTAGGAATGTACTGGTGTATGGGTGAAGTAGAGCTATATCGCATGGTAGCTAAGATAATATAGGGATGTAGGAATGTACTGGTGTATGGGTGAAGTAGAGCTATATCGCATGCTAGCTAGGATAATATAGGGATGTAGGAATGTACTGGTGTATGGATCAAGTAGAGCTATCGCATGCTAGCTAGGATAATATAGGGATGTAGGAATGTACTGGTGTATGGATCAAGTAGAGCTATCGCATGCTAGCTAGGATAATATAGGGATGTAGGAATGTACTGGTGTATGGATCAAGTAGAGCTATCGCATGCTAGCTAGGATAATATAGGGATGTAGGAATGTACTGGTGTATGGATCAAGTAGAGCTATCGCATGCTAGCTGGGATAATATAGGGATGTAGGAATATACTGGTGTATGGGTGAAATAGAGCTATATCGCATGCTAGCTAGGATAATATAGGGATGTAGGAATGTACTGGTGTATGGATCAAGTAGAGCTATCGCATGCTAGCTAGGATAATATAGGGATATAGGAATGTACTGGTGTATGGGTGAAGTAGAGCTATATCGCATGGTAGCTAGGATAATATAGGGATGTAGGAATGTACTGGTGTATGGGTGAAGTAGAGCTATATCGCATGGTAGCTAGGATAATATAGGGATGTAGGAATGTACTGGTGTATTGGTGAAGTAGAGCTATATCGCATGCTAGCTAGGATAATATAGGGATGTAGGAATGTACTGGTGTATAGGTCAAGTAGAGCTATCGCATGGTAGCTAGGATAATATAGGGATGTAGGAATGTACTGGTGTATGGGTGAAGTAGAGCTATATCGCATGGTAGCTAGGATAATATAGGGATGTAGGAATGTACTGGTGTATGGGTGAAGTAGAGCTATATCGCATGGTAGCTAAGATAATATAGGGATGTAGGAATGTACTGGTGTATGGATCAAGTAGAGCTATATCGCATGGTAGCTAAGATAATATAGGGATGTAGGAATGTACTGGTGTATGGATCAAGTAGAGCTATCGCATGCTAGCTAGGATAATATAGGGATGTAGGAATGTACTGGTGTATGGATCAAGTAGAGCTATCGCATGCTAGCTAGGATAATATAGGGATGTAGGAATGTACTGGTGTATGGATCAAGTAGAACTATCGCATGCTAGCTAGGACAATATAGGGATGTAGGAATGTACTGGTGTATGGATCAAGTAGAGCTATCGCATGCTAGCTGGGATAATATAGGGATGTAGGAATATACTGGTGTATGGGTGAAATAGAGCTATATCGCATGCTAGCTAGGATACTATAGGGATGTAGGAATGTACTGGTGTATGGATCAAGTAGAGCTATCGCATGCTAGCTAGGATAATATAGGGATGTAGGAATGTACTGGTGTATGGGTGAAGTAGAGCTATATCGCATGGTAGCTAGGATAATATAGGGATGTAGGAATGTACTGGTGTATGGATCAAGTAGAGCTATCGCATGCTAGCTAGGACAATATAGGGATGTAGGAATGTACTGGTGTATGGGTGAAGTAGAGCTATATCGCATGGGTAGCTAGGATAATATAGGGATGTAGGAATGCACTGGTGTATGGGTCAAGTAGAGCTACATTATGGTAGCACAGTAGGATTATTCGATGTAAAGTGTGAGAACTAATAATCTGTAATTATGTAAACTTGTTGCTTAGTAATTCTCGACCTATATGGCACACATATCTAGTTCATTGAAATCGTGCTAGCGCGTTCGCTTCAGGTGTGAGAGGCCTGGAGTTCACGCCCAGCTGGAGCCGTTACGATTCTGCCCTTGGCCAACGCACTTTCTCCCTGATTACGTTGTATTCCATCAGGAATGAGGTCTCATGAGCGATTTAACCAATGTTGTAAAAACATGTTTCACTACATTAAATTTGTATAAACTAAACACAGCCAGTTATTTATAAACATATATTCAAATCTTACGTAAATCTTACGTAAATCTTACGTAAAGTCAGTTAGTATTGAAATATATGAGAGGGATTTCTAATCACATTGTTCTTAGCATAGTTCAGAGTGTTTGCTAAGTAAGCTCAGCATAAGGCTTACCGTTGGTGAATGCACTATTTTATGTTGTTAGTGTTTTGTAGTAATAGTTGTAGTAGTAGTGGATGTTGTTGTCGTCGTCGGCGTTGTTGTTGTTGTTGTTTGTAATATCATGTATATGTTATTTATTTCAAGGACTTCGACGACATTCTCTGTGACAGACAACGACAAATGTATGGAGGTTACCATTGCCTGCAAGAGTAAATGGGTGTTGAAATCCAATACCATGAGGCGGTGCCCAAAGAAATACATGCCGACAACTATATTCGGTGTTGGAAAATAAAATGTCTTACATGTTCTTATTTCTACCCATACAACTGTGAGCTCCACACACTGTGCCCATGGATATTATTTTGGAAGTATACATGCATATAGCAACTATCGTAGCTGTCCATATGTGTTCTTTAAATAAATAATCTGGATAGCGTTAGACTGCCCCCTTCCTCCAGCGCCATTAGCGTTAGACTGTCCCCTTCCTCCAGCGCCATTAGCGATAGACTGTCCCCTTCCTCCAGCGCCATTAGCGTTAGACTGCCCCCTTCCTCCAGCGCCATTAGCGTTAGACTGCCCCCTTCCCCCAGCGCCATTAGCTTTAGACTGTCCCCTTCTTCCAGCGCCATTAGCGTTAGGCTGTCCCCTTCCTCCAGCGCCATTAGCGTTAGGCTGTCCCCTTCCTCCAGCGCCATTAGCGTTAGGCTGCCCCCTTCCTCCAGCACCATTAGCGTTAGGCTGTCCCTTCCTACATCGCCATTAGCGTTAGGCTGTCCCCTTCCTACATCGCTATTAGCGTTAGGCTGCCCCCTTCCTCCAGCACCATTAGCGTTAGGCTGTCCCCTTCCTACATCGCCATTAGCGTTAGGCTGCCCCCTTCCTCCAGCACCATTAGTGTTAGGCTGTCCCCTTCCTCCAGCGCCATTAGCGTTAGACTGTCTCCTTCCTCCAGCGCCATTAGCGTTAGGCTGCCCCCTTCCTACAGTGCCATTAGCGTTAGACTGTCCCCTTCCTCCAGCTCCATTAGCGTTAGGCTGTCCCCTTCCTCCAGCGCCATTAGCGTTAGGCTGTCCACTTCCTCCAGCACCATTAGCGTTAGACTGCCCCCTTCCTCCAGCACCATTAGCGTTAGACTGTCCACTTCCTCCAGCGCCATTAGCGTTAGGCTGTCCCCTTCCTACAGCGCCATTAGCGTTAGGCTGTCCTCTTCCTCCAGCGCCATTAGCGTTAGGCTGTCCCCTTCCTCCAGCGCCATTAGCGTTAGACTGTCCCCTTCCTACAGCGCCATTAGCGTTAGGCTGTCCCCTTCCTCCAGCGCCATTAGCGTTAGGCTGTCCCCTTCCTCCAGCGCCATTAGCGTTAGACTGCCCCCTTCCTACAGCGCCATTAGCGTTAGGCTGCCCCCTTCCTCCAGCACCATTAGCGTTAGGCTGTCCCCTTCCTACATCGCCATTAGCGTTAGGCTGTCCCCTTCCTACATCGCCATTAGCGTTAGGCTGCCCCCTTCCTCCAGCACCATTAGCGTTAGGCTGTCCCCTTCCTACATCGCCATTAGCGTTAGGCTGACCCCTTCCTCCAGCACCATTAGCGTTAGGCTGTCCCCTTCCTCCAGCGCCATTAGCGTTAGACTGTCTCCTTCCTCCAGCGCCATTAGCGTTAGGCTGCCCCCTTCCTCCAGTGCCATTAGCGTTAGACTGTCCCCTTCCTCCAGCGCCATTAGCGTTAGGCTGTCCCCTTCCTCCAGCGCCATTAGCGTTAGGCTGTCCCCTTCCTCCAGCGCCATTAGCGTTAGACTGCCCCCTTCCTCCAGCGCCATTAGCGTTAGGCTGTCCCCTTCCTCCAGCGCCATTAGCGTTAGGCTGTCCCCTTCCTCCAGCGCCATTAGCGTTAGGCTGTCCCCTTCCTCCAGCACCATTAGCGTTAGACTGTCCCCTTCCTACATCGCCATTAGCGTTAGACTGTCCCCTTCCTCCAGCACCATTAGCGTTAGACTGTCCCCTTCCTCCAGTGCCATTAGCGTTAGACTGTCCCCTTCCTCCAGCGCCATTAGCGTTAGGCTGTCCCTTCCTACAGTGCCATTAGCGTTAGACTGTCCCCTTCCTCCAGCGCCATTAGCGTTACTTTCTCGGCATTACGTTAGGCTGTCCCCTTCCTCCAGTGCCATTAGCGTTAGGCTGTCCCCTTTCTACAGTGCCATTAGCTTTAGGCTGCCCCCTTCCTCCAGCGCCATTAGCGTTAGACTGTCCCCTTCCTCCAGCGCCATTAGCGTTAGACTGTCCCCTTCCTACAGCGCCATTAGCGTTAGGCTGTCCCCTTCCTACAGTGCCATTAGCGTTAGGCTGTCCCCTTCCTCCAGCGCCATTAGCGTTAGGCTGCCCCCTTCCTCCAGCGCCATTAGTGTTAGGCTGTCCCCTTCCTCCAGCGCCATTAGCGTTAGGCTGTCCCCTTCCTCCAGCGCCATTAGCGTTAGACTGTCCCCTTCCTACAGCGCCATTAGCGTTAGGCTGCCCCCTTCCTCCAGCACCATTAGCGTTAGGCTGTCCCCTTCCTACATCGCCATTAGCGTTAGGCTGTCCCCTTCCTACATCGCCATTAGCGTTAGGCTGCCCCCTTCCTCCAGCACCATTAGCGTTAGGCTGTCCCCTTCCTACATCGCCATTAGCGTTAGGCTGCCCCCTTCCTCCAGCACCATTAGCGTTAGGCTGTCCCCTTCCTCCAGCGCCATTAGCGTTAGACTGTCTCCTTCCTCCAGCGCCATTAGCGTTAGGCTGCCCCCTTCCTACAGTGCCATTAGCGTTAGACTGTCCCCTTCCTCCAGCTCCATTAGCTTTAGGCTGTCCCCTTCCTCCAGCGCCATTAGCGTTAGGCTGTCCACTTCCTCCAGCACCATTAGCGTTAGACTGCCCCCTTCCTCCAGCACCATTAGAGTTAGACTGTCCCCTTCCTTCAGCGCCATTAGCGTTAGGCTGTCCCCTTCCTACAGCGCCATTAGCGTTAGGCTGTCCTCTTCCTCCAGCTCCATTAGCGTTAGGCTGTCCCCTTCCTCCAGCGCCATTAGCGTTAGACTGTCCCCTTCCTACAGCGCCATTAGCGTTAGGCTGTCCCCTTCCTCCAGCGCCATTAGCGTTAGGCTGTCCCCTTCCTCCAGCGCCATTAGCGTTAGACTGCCCCCTTCATACAGCGCCATTAGCATTAGGCTGTCCCCTTCCTACAGTGCCATTAGCGTTAGACTGTCCCCTTCCTCCAGCGCCATTAGCGTTAGACTGTCCCCTTCTTCCAGCACCATTAACGTTAGACTGTCCCCTTCCTCCAGCGCCATTAGCTTTAGACTGTCCCCTTTTTCCAGCACCATTAGCGTTAGACTGTCCCCTTCCTCCAGCGCCATTAGCTTTAGATTGTCCCCTTCTTCCAGCACCATTAGCGTTAGACTGTCCCCTTCCTCCAGTGCCATTAGCATTAGACTGTCCCCTTCTTCCAGGACCATTAGCGTTAGGCTGAACCCTTCCTCCAGCGCCATTAGCGTTAGGCTGTCCCCTTCCTCCAGCGCCATTAGCGTTAGACTGCCCCCTTCCTCCAGCGCCATTAGCGTTAGACTGTCCCCTTCCTCCAGTGCCATTAGCGTTAGGCTGTCCCCTTTCTACAGTGCCATTAGCTTTAGGCTGCCCCCTTCCTCCAGTGCCATTAGCGTTAGGCTGTTCCCTTCCTCCAGCGCCATTAGCGTTAGACTGTCCCCTTCCTCCAGCGCCATTAGCGTTAGGCTGTCCCCTTCCTACAGTGCCATTAGCGTTAGGCTGTCCCCTTCCTCCACCGTCATTAGCGTTAGACTGTCCCCTTCCTACATCGCCATATGCGTTAGACTGTCCCCTTCCTACAGCGCCATTAGCGTTAGGCTGCCCCCTTCCTCCAGCGCCATTAGTGTTAGGCTATCCCCTTCCTCCAGCGCCATTAGCGTTAGACTGTCCCCT
Source organism: Archivesica marissinica (assembly GCA_014843695.1). NCBI lineage: Eukaryota > Metazoa > Mollusca > Bivalvia > Venerida > Vesicomyidae > Archivesica > Archivesica marissinica. Next base: position 41,434,943 of record CM026386.1, read on the forward strand.
TCCTCCAGCACCATTAGCGTTAGGCTGTCCCCTTCCTACAATGCCATTAGCGTTAGTCTGTCCCCTTCCTCCAGCGCCATTAGCGTTAGGCTGCCCCCTTCCTCCAGCGCCATTAGCGTTAGGCTGCCCCCTTCTTCCAGCGCCATTAGCGTTAAACTGTTCCCTTCCTCCAGTGCCATTAGCGTTAGGCTGTCCCCTTCCTCCAGCGCCATTAGCGTTAGGCTGTCCCCTTCATCCAGCGCCATTAGCGTTAGACTGTCCCCTTCCTCCAGCGCCATTAGCGTTAGGCTGTCCCCTTCCTCCAGCGCCATTAGCATTAGGCTGTCCCCTTCCTCCAGCGCCATTAGCATTAGGCTGTCCCCTTCCTACAGTGCCATTAGCGTTAGACTGTCCCCTTCCTACATCGCCATTAGCGTTAGACTGTCCCCTTCCTACAGTGCCATTAGCGTTAGACTGTCCCCTTCCTACAGTGCCATTAGCGTTAGACTGTCCCCTTCCTACAGTGCCATTAGCGTTAGACTGTCCCTTTCCTACAGTGCCATTAGCGTTAGACTGTCCCCTTCCTACAGCGCCATTAGCGTTAAGCTGGTTTTTTCTCATGTGTCATTAACGTTAGGCTGCCCCCTTCCTCCAGTGCCATTAGCGTTAGGCTGTCCCCTTTCTACAGTGCCATTAGCTTTAGGCTGCCCCCTTCCTCCAGTGCCATTAGCGTTAGGCTGTCCCCTTCCTCCAGCGCCATTAGCGTTAGACTGTCCCCTTCCTCCAGCGCCATTAGCGTTAGGCTGTCCCCTTCCTACAGTGCCATTAGCGTTAGGCTGTCCCCTTCCTCCACCGCCATTAGCGTTAGACTGTCCCCTTCCTACATCGCCATATGCGTTAGACTGTCCCCTTCCTCCAGCGCCATTAGCGTTAGGCTGCCCCCTTCCTCCAGCGCCATTAGTGTTAGGCTGTCCCCTTCCTCCAGCGCCATTAGCGTTAGGCTGTCCCCTTCCTCCAGCGCCATTAGCGTTAGGCTGTCCCCTTCCTACATCGCCATTAGCGTTAGGCTGCCCCCTTCCTCCAGCACCATTAGCGTTAGGCTGTCCCCTTCCTACATCGCCATTAGCGTTAGGCTGCCCCCTTCCTCCAGCACCATTAGCGTTAGGCTGTCCCCTTCCTCCAGCGCCATTAGCGTTAGACTGTCTCCTTCCTCCAGCGCCATTAGCGTTAGGCTGCCCCCTTCCTACAGTGCCATTAGCGTTAGACTGTCCCCTTCCTCCAGCTCCATTAGCTTTAGGCTGTCCCCTTCCTCCAGCGCCATTAGCGTTAGGCTGTCCACTTCCTCCAGCACCATTAGCGTTAGACTGCCCCCTTCCTCCAGCACCATTAGAGTTAGACTGTCCCCTTCCTCCAGCGCCATTAGCGTTAGGCTGTCCCCTTCCTACAGCGCCATTAGCGTTAGGCTGTCCTCTTCCTCCAGCTCCATTAGCGTTAGGCTGTCCCCTTCCTCCAGCGCCATTAGCGTTAGACTGTCCCCTTCCTACAGCGCCATTAGCGTTAGGCTGTCCCCTTCCTCCAGCGCCATTAGCGTTAGGCTGTCCCCTTCCTCCAGCGCCATTAGCGTTAGACTGCCCCCTTCATACAGCGCCATTAGCATTAGGCTGTCCCCTTCCTACAGTGCCATTAGCGTTAGACTGTCCCCTTCCTCCAGCGCCATTAGCGTTAGACTGTCCCCTTCCTCCAGCGCCATTAGCGTTAGGCTGTCCCCTTCCTCCAGCGCCATTAGCATTAGGCTGTCCCCTTCCTCCAGCGCCATTAGCATTAGGCTGTCCCCTTCCTACAGTGCCATTAGCGTTAGACTGTCCCCTTCCTACATCGCCATTAGCGTTAGACTGTCCCCTTCCTACAGTGCCATTAGCGTTAGACTGTCCCCTTCCTACAGTGTCATTAGCGTTAGACTGTCCCCTTCCTACAGTGCCATTAGCGTTAGACTGTCCCTTTCCTACAGTGCCATTAGCGTTAGACTGTCCCCTTCCTACAGCGCCATTAGCGTTAAGCTGGTTTTTTCTCATGTGTCATTAACGTTAGGCTGCCCCCTTCCTCCAGTGCCATTAGTGTTAGGCTGTCCCCTTCCTACAGTGTCATTAGCGTTAGACTGTCCCCTTCCTACAGCGCCATTAGCTTTAAGCTGGTCTTTTCTCATGTGTCATTAACGTTAGTCTGTCCCCCTTCCTCCTATGTCATTAACGTTAGTCTGTCCCCCTTCCTCCTATGTTATTAACGTTAGGCTGTCCCCCTTCCTCCTATGTTATTAACGTTAGGCTGTCCCCTTCCTCCTATGTTATTAACGTTAGTATGTCCCCCTTCCTCCTATGTCATTAACGTTAGGCTGTCCCCCTTCCTCCTATGTTATTAACGTTAGGCTGTCCCCCTTCCTCTTATGTCATTAACGTTAGGCTGTTCCCCTTCCTCCTATGTCATTAACGTTAGGCTGTCCCCCTTCCTCCTATGTCATTATACTTTGTTGTCGTGATATATACAATGTACTTTGTTGGCGTGAGATATACACTACACTTTATTGCCGTGAGATATACAATACACTTTGTTGGCGTGAGATATACACTACACTTTATTGCCGTGAGATATACAATACACTTTGTTGGCGTGAGATATACACTACACTTTATTGCCGTGAGATATACACTACACTTTATTGCCGTGAGATATACAATACACTTTATTGCCGTGAGATATACAATACACTTTGTTGGCGTGAGATATACACTACACTTTATTGCCGTGAGATATACAATACACTTTGTTGCCGTGAGATATACAATACACTTTGTTTGCGTGGGATATACAATACACTTTGTTGGTGTGAGATATACAATACAATTTGTTGGTATGGGATATACAATGTACTTTGTTGGCGTGAGATATACAATATACTTTGTTGGTGTGAGATATACACTACACTTTGTTGGTATGGGATATACAATATACTTTGTTGGTGTGAGATATACACTACACTTTGTTGCATACTTTGTTGTGTGTGACGGCGTACAATGTAGTTGAAACTTTATCGGCGTGCCATATAGCCCGAACTTGGTCGTCGTGCAACATAAACTGAACTACATGCACGTCATAGCACTTTGAACAGCTGCCGATGTGCCATATAGCCTGAACTGTCGGCGTGCCATATAGCCTGAACTATCGGCGTGCCATATAACATGAACTATCGGCGTGCAATATAACCTGAACTACCGGCGTGCCATATAACCTGAACTACCGGCGTGTCATATAACCTGAACTACCGGCGTGTCATATTACCTGAACTACCGGCGTGCAATATAACCTGAACTACCGGCGTGCCATATAACCTGAACTACCGGCGTGTCATATAGTCTGAACTACCGGCGTCCCATATAACCTGAACTACCGGCGTGCCATATAACCTGAACTGCCGGCGTGCCATATAACCTGAACTGCCGGCGTGTCTTATAACCTGAACTACCGGCGTGTCATATAACCTGAACTGCAGCCGTGCCATATAACCTGAACTACCGGCGTGTCATATAACCTGAACTACCGGCGTGTCATATAACCTGAACTACCGGCGTGCAATATAACCTGAACTACCGGCGTGCCATATAACCTGAACTGCAGGCGTGCCATATATCCTGAACTACCGGCGTGTCATATAGCCTGAACTGCCGGCGTGCCATATAACCTGAACTATCAGCGTTCCATATAGCCTGAACTACCGGCGTGTCATATAACCTGAACTACCGGCGTGTCATATAACCTGAACTACCGGCGTGTCATATAACCTGAACTACCGGCGTGTCATATAACCTGAACTACCGGCGTGTCATATAACCTGAACTACCGGCGTGCAATATAACCTGAACTACCGGCGTGCCATATAACCTGAACTGCCGCCGTGCCATATAACCTGAACTACCGGCGTGTCATATAACCTGAACTACCGGCGTGCCATATAACCTGAACTACCGGCGTGTCATATAGCCTGAACTACCGGCGTGTCATATAACCTGAACTACCGGCGTGCCATATAACCTGAACTACCGGCGTGTCATATAGTCTGAACTACCGGCGAGTCATATAACCTGAACTACCGGCGTGCCATATAACCTGAACTGCCGGCGTGCCATATAACCTGAACTGCCGGCGTGCCATATAACCTGAACTGCCGGCGTGCCATATAGCCTGAACTGCCGGTGTGCTATATAACCTGAACTGCCGGCGTGCCATATAACCTGAACTGCCGGCGTGCCATATAGCCTGAACTACCGGCGTGTCATATAACCTGAACTGCCGGCGTGACATATAACCTGAACTACCGGCGTGCAATATAACCTGAACTGCCGGCGTGCAATATAACCTGAACTACCGGCGTGCCATATAACCTGAACTACCGGCGTGCCATATAACCTGATACTACCGGCGTGCCATATAACCTGAACTACAGGCGTGTCATATAACCTGAACTACCGGCGTGTCATATAACCTGATATATCAGCGTGCCATATAACCTGAACTACCGGCGTGTCATATAACCTGAACTACCGGCGTGTCATATAACCTGAACTGCAGCCGTGCCATATAACCTGAACTACCGGCGTGTCATATAACCTGAACTACCGGCGTGTCATATAACCTGAACTGCCGGCGTGCCATATAACCTGAACTACCGGCGTGTCATATAACCTGAACTACCGGCGTGTCATATAACCTGAACTACCGGCGTGTCATATAACCTGAACTACCGGCGTGTCATATAACCTGAACTACCGGCGTGTCATATAACCTGAACTGCCGGTGTGCCATATAACCTGAACTGCCGGCGTGCCATATAACTTGAACTGCCGGCGTGCCATATAACCTGAACTACCGGCGTGCCATATAGCCTGAACTGCCGGCGTGCCATATATCCTGAACTACCGGCGTGCAATATAACCTGAACTGCCGGCGTGCAATATAACCTGAACTACCGGCGTGCCATATAACCTGAACTACCGGCGTGCCATATAACCTGAACTACCGGCGTGCCATATAGCCTGAACTGCCGGCGTGCAATATAACCTGAACTTCTGGCGTGCAATATAACCTGAACTATCGGCGTGCCATATAGCCTGAACTACCGGCGTGTCATATAACCTGAACTACCGGCGTGTCATATAACCTGAACTGCAGCCGTGCCATATAACCTGAACTATCGGCGTGCAATATAACCCGAACTGCAGGCGTGCCATATAACCTGAACTACCGGCGTGCAATATAACATGAACTATCAGCGTGCCATATAACCTGAACTACCGGCGTGCAATATAACCTGAACTGCAGGCGTGCCATATAACCTGAACTACCAGCGTGTCATATAACCTGAACTACCGGCGTGTCATATAACCTGAACTACCGGCGTGCAATATAACCTGAACTACCGGCGTGCCATATAACCTGAACTGCAGGCGTGCCATATAACCTGAACTACCGGCGTGTCATATAACCTGAACTGCCGGCGTGCCATATAACCTGAACTATCAGCGTGCCATATAACCTGAACTACCGGCGTGCCATATAACCTGAACTACCGGCGTGTCATATAACCTGAACTACCGGCGTGTCATATTACCTGAACTACCGGCGTGCAATATAACCTGAACTACCGGCGTGCCATATAACCTGAACTGCAGGCGTGCCATATAACCTGAACTACCGGTGTGTCATATAACCTGAACTGCCGGCGTGCCATATAACCTGAACTATCAGCGTGCCATATAACCTGAACTACCGGCGTGTCATATAACCTGAACTATCAGCGTGCCATATAACCTGAAATACTGGCGTGCCATATAACATGAACTGTCGTCCTGCCATATTACCTGAATAATGTTGGCCTATCATGAACTATAATGGCGTTTTACGTGAGATTTAGTCTAAACTGAAACTAAATATGTTGCATATATTGTAATCGGATTATTGAAATATACGTAGAATGATTGATGACATGTGACATGTACTAGTATTCTATCAAGTTTGTTGCATTATTTATGTCAGATGGCGACAATATATCTAGCTATAACTGGTAGAGGAAAACTTCGGGCGCCTCTCGAAACTGTATTTCAGGCACGTGTAGAACCACAGATCTTCCACAGGTCATTTGAATAGCTACTTCACATGAACGAATTAAACACCCACAATGGGATTAGAACGTACAGCGACCAGGACTAAGCCAAGGACCGTAACCACTCGGCTTCCGTGGCAAATTGACGACATGTAAATAAAAATAAAATATATATTTGACATGACATTGTACTGGTATTCTACCAATACTTATGGAAAGCCATTGAACTCTCAGACATTGTCCTATATGTAGAAAGTATTAATGTGAATCATTCTTTGCACTATGAGAAAGCAGCAGCATGTGCAGTGGTTTCACTCACAGTCAGCCCCATATTCAATTCAAAACGTATACCATATATTTTAGATAAACATAGCATATTCCAAGCAACACGAGGCTAATTAGGGATTAGGTATATTCTAACAAATACGTGCTAGATATGCTGACACTGTCAGACGTGACACCAACATGACGTCAAAATAAAATTAGTAGTGACAAACATTTAAAATGCACCCAATAAGAGCGTCAACAAAAATATTAGTTTAATTAGTTTAGTATAATCATATTTTATGACATTGGTCATTCAAAAGTTCAGTACAAACATGATAACATCATAAAATCAGATAGTTTGGTCCACAAGTTTTAAGTACATTAGAAAACGGCCCGCACGAGAACATAGACACAACATATTACATATAATCTCGCGACTCAGGGCCCCGTTTTATCAACAACGTCGGTCCCAAGTCGGTCTTATCTTAAGACCGCTACTTGCGACGTTTCCTGCGACTATCGTACGACCGTTTTATCAACACGTTCGTAAGTCTTCGGTCGCAGCTAAGACGATGATAAATGGTCGCTTTAACTACCATATTGTCGTCAAGTTAATTTGGTCGGTAAGTTATATTGAAACTAATTATAACCAGGACAATCATGGATGTTAGGACGTAGAAATAAAACAACTGAACTATTCTAAATTTCATTATTTATGTCACTGCAAATATACCCCAATATAATTTATAATACATGTAGAGATGCATGTTGATACATGCAACATTACTGATAATATGGGTAATGCAGTTTCTAATCCTCGCATATATGGAATAGAATTATCATAGAATTGCCAAGATGAATTGGTTTAAACAATATTTATTGCAAACCATAAAACACATATAACATACAACAACATACATAATGAAAAGGATTAAGTAGGAAGCTAAAAGTAACAATGCTTTGAATGTGTGGTACCTAGAAGGTGCTTGTTGAAATGTTGGCAGCACGTACGTTTACGGACTCGAGCAAAGTCATTTATTACGTATTTTATGACGTCACATATTGTTGTCTAAGTACGATTTAGACAAGCAAGGGCACAGTTACATCATTTTCTATCATAAAAACACTTTTCAGCCAAAATAAAAAGAAAATTTGTTTAAGTGAATGATCGAATAATATTTACTCATAAACATATAAAGCTATTCATATCACTCGTGGCTAGCTTCACACTTGGTAATAATGCTTTCAATGTTCATTCGGTGAAATATTATTTGATCATACACTGAAACAAACACATATCCTCTTATAATTATATCGTAGGAACAAGACAGAAAAAACAATAAAAAACTAGATCACATGGGCTTTTTACACCGTTCGAGACCCCGCTATACCATACTAAAATGACTAAAATCATAGTCTTTCAGATGAGAATTTAAACAGAGGTCTTGTGCCGGTGCTTTACACAGTGCACGTAAAAGAACCAGAGGAGACATCATTGCACTATCCTCCAAATCTAATATAACTAATCTCTTCAGTAGGTGTCGCTAAAATGGGCAACTGGTAACTATGATAAATAAACGTAATACACTCACAGGTATTCATGTATTATGTATATCAACATATATATTGTATCGGATTGCTTTGTGTAATGTTACAGCTTCTGTTACAGTGTAGTGGGAAGTATATTGAAGCAGTTACATTTTCACACCAAAGTCTGTCTGTCACACCCTATGCAATCTGATACAACAAATTATATTTACTGTGAATCTATTTTAGTGTTTTGTTGCATCGACTTTTCTGATTTCACAGTAAAAGAAGATTTGTTGCACAAGATATAGATTGAAGATCTGTAGTGAATACAGTATGATAGATAATCTTGTGTGTACACCATATAATTATCAGGGTGTTTTCGTGCACATCTAATTTTGCTTGTTTGGCATACATATATATATATATTGTTTGCTTTATTTGTGGAAACCTTAAATCACAAAAATTAAGACCGGAAATGTCTTTCATAATTTTTAAAACTGTGCCGCTTGACAAAATGACATTAATAGTCTATAAAAGAAAAGTACCAAACCGTATTCATTTCTATCACTGGATAGTTGCACAATTTTCATCAGTTTTCAAGATTTCTAAACTGTAACTATGACAGCTAAGAGTAGTGTCCTTAAGTCAAGTGGTGTTGACAGAGGTATGAACTGATCTGTTGAAATATTGTTGTCCACTCTTGATTTTCTTGGCCATGCTATCACACAATCATAGATCAATTAATATTAGTACCATCAACTGCACCAACTGTATTCTGTATAATATGGCACTTCCGATAAAAATCCTGCTGTACATCAATTGAAGCCATATCATCAGGGAATCTGAAAGAAATAAAATATAAAAACTCTATTACCATCAAAGTTCTACATTTCTATCTGTTAAATTTGAACATTTTTAACTAATACAGACAATATATATTACAAACTTGTTATTGTTGGGAATAATAAGTAGTTTGTCAATAACATTTGAAAACATGCCACCCTTGTTCTATTCAATATAGTGAAGTCAAACTGATACGTTGCACTGGAATGATTATGAACAAAAATTGAACATGCACCTTTAATATTAAGCATTTGTAACGGTGGACCTGACAGATATTAAATTTGTTAAGAACAATTTAGAAGTGATTAGTACAGTGTATGTACATTATTACGATGAAAACTGTTACATAAATCTGGGTTGCTGTGACGAAACTAAATATATTTGGAGTTCGGCCTAATTCTGTTTTTGAAAAAACTATGGTTAACTTTTGTGTTTTTATAATTTCGAAACAAGCTTATAATATTAACCACTCTCGTTGGAGCAGATGAAAGCGTATAAGTATGTAGTCATTCGTGTGGGACATAACCGGGAAAACTCACATGTCCGATTTGGCGACCACCGTACCATCTCACACACTTCTCAGTCCGTGGAAGGAACCCGGAATGCATTGACTAGAAGCGAGCATGCTAATCACTACACTAATCAGACAGCTAATCGAATCAACTTAGCAATTAATGATCGTGTAAGCAAGAGTTCACCTACCCGTTGACGCCATGCAAATCTGCAACTTCGGACAATAAATTACCGGTTAATAGGTATCTAAATCAATAAGCACCTGAAATGAACAACGTTTTAACTATTATTGATACATATCCCAGTCAGTGTTTTCAACACAATATAATAATATTACAATGCAACTTTGTGGTCATTGGTTGTGGTAGTAGTTTGTAACCCAATATACATGTAAACACAGAGTTCGATATATTCTGATTGGTTTCAAACTGGACAGTGCATCTATATATAATTATGATCATCCCGACTCATCGTGTCTATCATCGCATCAAGACCAATCATCACAACTTGTACTATGGATTACACTTTTGGCTGTCCAATTTGTGCAGTAGTTAGGCAGGCTCGCTTCTCACCAATGCAACTCGGGTTCGATCCTCGGAATGGACAGTATGTGATATGGTACGGTGACAGATTGACTGCGCGATCACGGGTTTTTCCGATGACTCGCGCGGTCATAGGATACCGCCCCCCCCCCCATTGTTCGTGCGCGGTCATACGATACTGACCCCATTGTTCGTGCGCGGTCATACGATACTGACCCCATTGTTCGTGCGCGGTCATACGATACTGACCCCATTGTTCTTTAAGGTCACGTGTTAGCCTCGCAGCCTCGCAGGCATTCTGCCCAACTGTCCGTACCATACTACTCTTAGCTGCGACTTTGTTGATAAAACGGGCCGTGGTCTTAACTAAGACGTTACGACGTCGTAACTCGGTCTTAAGCAATAATCTTAACTAAGACTGACTTACGACCGTTGATAAAACGGGACCCAGAACCACTCTGTTGTCAACAGTTAAGGAATAATAAACGTAACCAGATAATTAGCGAAATCTTTACAGCCATTATTGTTACAGTAAGTAATACACATTTATAACATTGCTTGCACGTTTTTAGTCAGTGACGTAGAGAGACGTTTGTTCATCGTCATGCAATCATATAATTATCTCATTCACTATTTATTTGAGCATCCTTCTTAGAAGGACTTCAGAAATTAGTCTATAGACTCATTGATTGTTCCACTGCACGGAAATCTTTAGTAAAAGGCGAAAGATTTATGCGTGACTGTAGTGAAACAAGAGTTAATATATTTTTGTATTTTCAAACATAAGTACCAAATGTTGAAAACAATGACGCGGGTTTCAGATTATTATTATGCTCTCCTGTGTATTAATTCATGAAATTCCACTGTATGTAATTGCATGCAATTTATCTACACATATCATCTTATGAAGATGTAATTTCGCACAAATTAACAAAATTAATGACAATTATCTTAAATTCTGAATGCAAATTGTAAATATTAAAGTGGTACTATACATGGATAATAATGTTAGTCTACGTTGCCAAGGGTGACAACTGTGCTTTTCTCTTTAGTTTGGACATATTTTATTTCCCAATGTCCGCCTCCGTTGACTTGTATACCACTGTAACCTATCATCACTGATGGTCACGGGTTCGAGCCCCGCTCAGACCGTGTCTCATTTATATGAAACAGTTGGCAGTTTCTTACGGAGGTTGGTGCACCCAAGTACTGGTTAACTGCTGGAGCCTGCCCAGGAAAGGTGTTATTAGGTAAACTGCCCGCCGGCGATATAGCCCAACATGGTGGTGATGCAGGCGTAAAACCCGAAATATATATATATACAATTTGAACAATGCATACATTACACACATGACTATAATGAAAGCCATAGTCTTATATAATTATTCTCCTCTTCAAAGTTTGCAAGTATATCGCTGAGCTTTTACAAGTGTTTTTATAAAGTTGCCAATGTCTGACAATTGAATCTGAAAGAGTAATACAAAATAGAATACAATGAGGAACACGAATACATGCGAAATCTACACATTCAACATTTATATATCATAATATAATGGGTTGTGAACGAGAGAAAAACAATAGAGAGAAGGTGATGGTTAGGACCAATTCATATTGTGCGAAGACGTGTAAGGAAAATGTGGAAGTTATTTATCTTGTACCCACATACACGTATGGAGGTTTCTATTTGCTTTGTAGTCGTATCGATTAGTCTTGTTATGTGCAGCATAGGTACGAATCCTTCTTTGCACTATAGGAAATTAACAAACCTGGCAACCAGCACCATTTTTAAAAATAAAAACTTCCTGGAACATATGTTATAGTGACATCTTTCCGATTTCAAATACCACCACCATATTGCAAGCGGTCAAAATACATACTGTCACTGTCAAACGCTTTACAAAACTGACGTCACAGTTTGTGTATGCTACAAAACCAATTGTACTTTGCCTCAAATCTAATTTTCTTTATGACCGGCATGTCTATAATAGAGCACACAATGAAATTTACAACACAAACTGAAGCAGATAAAAGTTACACTGACTTGCAATGCTAGGCAACAACGGTTCCTTATTATTGACATTACAGGTCTGCACTAACCAATTTAGGGGTATGAACATTTTTCAAAGTATGGGTAGCTCAATACTCTTGCGTATTGGTGGTGTAACAATATAAATCGTCCGTGTATGTTACCATGATGACACGACTGTATGGTAGAGATATTCCAATAATGTAAATGTTAGCGAGTATAGGATTTTGATTGGAGAATGATTTGGATAATGTAGATCAATAGTGAGACAGCCATTGGACATTTAGATAGGGAAAATATGTTGTGTGCTTAGGTGATTATTATGTCGTAAATAGAACCCAGAATGCCAGAACGGATGTAATCGAGATTTGTTGGGATGTGGGGTATTGCCCACGGCTGGATATCAAAGGAATAAATACAGCAATAAGTGTCAAACATTTCTTATAACCTTTTAATTACACTCAGCAAAAATAAAACTTTAAATGATATTGACCGCCATTTTCCTTATATGGCTTAATAGTTAGTAAACTAAGTCATGACAATTTATTGGCCTATCCAAACACGTGGTCTTGGTTGGACTTTCGTGTATAACCGAGCACGAGCTTCACGCCTGTCTCTTTCCGGTTTTCAACACTTGACCTGTGCGTCAGTATAGATATTGGTTTCAAACCACATTTCTTACACAGAAACACATGTTGTTTGTCAGAGTGAACAAAAATCACATATGCTTGACTGATCGACTTTGCATCGCAATATCACGACTTGTCGAAAATCAGAGAAATCAGGCAATCGGTATCCTTCGGGCCGGTACTATTGTCAATGACGTGGCACGGCATTTTGGGGTTCGCTTCAAACCATTATATAACCTTAGCACTCGATACAACACGACAAGATCCGTCCGCGACCAGGGCAACGTCGCGTGACGTCACAAAGGGACGATCGCCATAGCAGGCTAGCGCATCTTCGTGACCGTTTCTTGCCAGCAACTGCCAATGTGATGCGGTTTGGAGTTAAAGCTGAGATTATCAGAAATGGTCTGCGGAAAAGCCATATACCTATTCGTGCCCGTAGACCATACATTGGTAAAATGCTGACAGCCCGTCATAGAGCCGCCAGATTGGCATGGGCACGCCGCCACTTGAACTGGACGTGTAACCAGTGGAATTCCGTCATTATCAGTGACGAGTCACGTTTCACTGTGAGTCACGCAGACGCAAGAGTGAGAGTCTATCGTAAGAGAAATGAGAGGTACGCAGAATGCATTTGTGGTGGCAGCGTTATGATCTGGGGAGGAATCATGGTGGACGTAAACGCTGAAATGTCTGAAGGGGAAATGTCAATGTACAACATTACAACAACATTCTGAATAACAAACTTTTGCCATTTAAATATATTTTATTTCAAACAATGATATAACATATACAAATGTACAATTACACACTATTTACATACATGTATGAAAAAGGATTAGAACCGAAAGCTATAGATTATAGAGGTCTTCTCCTATAATTATATACATATTGTAATTACGGTATGACAAAAGATCTATTAATTGTAATTACGGTATGACAAAAGATAAGTATCTATTAATCAGGAACTGTAAATTACAATACCAATACTATGAAGAGATTATTAAGGTGATAGAAATACACCATAGTAATTAAATGAGAAAGTTGAAATTGAGATTGACTCAGAAGAAAGGATAGATGGTGGACTACGATAGTTCAATGGGAGAAGCAAGCATGCCACATTCAGTGAACAGAATCTGATGCTCATGAAATCTGTCTGCGTTCACGGATGTAGCTTTGGACTACTTCAAATATATTCGACAAACATTTTCTAAAACAAAACATGTTTTATGCTGTAACTTATTTATTACTTAGCGGACAAGTATAACCTTAACGAAGACTGAAAACAGAATGAATATTGAATTACCGGTTCGGCGAATTTCCTGTTCAAAGTCACATAAAAGTAAAAGTTGCAAAATTGCTGAGTGAATTTCAATAGTCCGTGTATCCATCATTTTGTGCATTGCATTCAAGCAGACGACTCCTCATTGAAATCACAAGCCGGCAGATTGTCCGTTGTAGAATGAGAGTCCACTCCTGTTGTAGAATGTTGGACAGGTCGGCAAGTCTTGTTAACTGGCGATATAAAAGAATCCATATCTTTTACACAAGACACTATTTCAGACCTAGTAATAGGACTTTCTAGAACAGTGTTATTTTCTGGCGATACTTGTGGTAGGTTATTCAGGAAATAGTCATTATATTGGTATAATATATTGGCATCGATGAGTAAAGTGTTTCAAAGAATTTTCTAAACGAATTTAAAATATATTGTCGAAAAATAGAACCGTTAGCTTCAATAGATGTAATACTTTTATCATTATTTTTCTTTTGTTCAAAATTGCAAAAAATATGAAGATAGGGTTTGCATTAGTCTAAACATAGTTTACTTCAAACCATACATATATATACAGTTTACACAAAACGTATATACATGAATGAAAGCGGATTAGAACCGAAAGCTATTATAGCTTATATAGGTCTTCTCTTATAGCAACGTACTTAATGGAATTGCGATATGACAGTGTTGTAAACTATTCTAAACTACTAATTTAAATTTGAAATAATGGTAGGTATACGTTTTAATCATGAACTGAATTAGAATATCAATACGATAAAGAGATTATTAACCTAAAGTTGAAACAAGTACATATAGTTATTAATATAGAAGGTTGAAATTGAGATTGACTCAGAGAAAGGATAGAACAAGGAATATGCTAGATTCATTTTAATAGTTCAATGTTAGAGGCAAGCATGCAACATTTAGTGAACAGATGATCATGAAAATCGTACATCGCTTTCCCGGAAATATGTTTGCATTGCAATCATCGCTAAGATTCCGGTCTCCGTGTAACAGAGTGTATAGCGTTATGGTACAATATTTAGAAGTATTTGCAAGGAGACGAATTCTGATGATATTAGAGTAGACTTTCAAAGAAAAAACGATGATTACTCTCAGGAAGACCACATTGACAGACGGGTGATGGAGTAATGTTTTTATCGAACAAATGTTGGTTAAATGAGCTACAACTAGTACGGAGTCGAGCATGATAGAGTGAGGCCAGTGATGGCGAATTTTGCAGATTACTTGATAGTTCATTCCAGTCTCTTAGAGCCGATGGCAGAAAAGCATTGTTGTATAGAGATATATTGTATATCATCGGCATTGCGCAAGTTGTACCTAGAAGGTTTCCATACAGTGGGACTAATGAAGACAGATAATCCGGAGTTAAGCCGTTCTTCATATTGTAAAGTATAATTAGTTTATGATTATATCTTCGACTCTCAAGGAATTCCCATCGAAGTGTTCTAGTTCGTGAAGTGATAACAGTTTGATAGCCCCGGAAACAATACGGGCGGCTTCTTGCTGAATTTTATCAAGTATCGATTTCTCAAATTGCGTACAATTGATGTAAGCCACGTTAGCATAATCAATAAGAGGTCTGATAGAAGATCCATAGAGGTAATATACTTATCTTTCATCTAGTTGGAACTTTAGCATTCTTCATAATATGTATTCTTTTCCACGCCCGCTCTTTGATGGAGTTGATATGATAATGCCAAGAGCAGTCCTCAGAAAAGGTGGACGCCAAGATGCGTGTGACAAGTTACTAAAGCTATAGGTTGATCGTACATAAGTAGTGGTGGATGTAAGGGTTAAAGAGGCTTACGTGAAATGGTCATAGTTTCTGATTTGGAAGGATTAAACGTGACTAACCACTTGTCGGCCCAATTTGATATATTATCAATGTAGGATTGTAGAGTTTCTGCAGAAGAATTAGTATGATTAACACTTATATGTAGACTGGTATCGTCAGCAAAGATATGTACTTGAGAACCCATGTCGTCGACGATGTCATTGATAAACACCAAGAACAAGAATGGGTCAATAATAGATCCTTGGGGAACCCCTGCATTTACTGTTGACCAATTAGATTGGGTACCAGACAGAACAACATAGTGTCGTCTGTTAGAGAGCTAGTCAGAAAATAGTTAAATAAACAACCATCCAGTCCAGCATTTTTTAACTTGAGTAGGAGACCTTTATGCCATACTTTATCAAAGGCCTTACTAATATCAAAGAATACAGTTCTTACTTCAAGCTCATCATCGAGTGCTTTACAAAAGGTATTGTACAAGTATTTGAGCTGATTCACTGATGAGTATCCCGGTCTGAACCCAGATTGTAGAGAAGAGAGGAAGTTATTATCATGAAGAAAGTTGAAAAGATACTTAAATATAATACGTTCAAATACCTTCTCTATGCAACAGAGTAAGGATCTCGGTGGGTGGCTATTTGGCGCGTCACCTTTTTTAAATATAGCACAGACATTATCATCTTTCCAAGTATGTAAATGTAGTAACTTACTGTGTTGTAGGGAATGACTAAACCGAGCACAAAGAGGACATTTAATCACAGGTGCAGTTTCACGCAGGATCCGGTTACTAATTCCAGCCGTTATGAAAGCTATCGCCTAATAATTCAATGTCCCAAGTTTAACAAATTGTCCGTACAGTTTAATATGATCAGCTGATGTAAATTAAGTCGAACTATTCCAGTTTGTAAAAACAATGTCGTGTATTGTCAAAAGAATTTTATCAGTCAGCGGAAAACAAAATATATGGAAACACGGTTTGGACACCGTCTTGACCCAGATTCTTATAAACAGGTAAACAAACATTAAAACCGTTCGTTATAAAATCACCGGTTTAGCGTATTTTGGCAATATACCACCTTCGACATACTCTGTTTACTTTGGTAGGTTGTTTTGTAACTGTATTATATCCGTATTTATATAACTACTGATAACAGAAGTGAATATTAGAGAGTAAACACGAATTCACGTACTAGTTCCGTCTAAAAAACCCTTTAGTATAACGATGATTTCGGGTAGTAACTTATTCATCCACATATACTGGGTACTCCAAGTACATACTACTGAGTATGACAGGGTGACGCTTGTCGGGGACGGTTGATAAACATCTCATTTGAGACACAGAATGTTGAAAATAACCACATACTAAGGTCAAAAACAGTCCCGAGTGGTAGGCCTACAGTGGCCAGCCGCTCAGCAAAAATGGTAAAGGCTGGGGCTGGACGGTACATAGTGTCTGTCTGTCTGTCTGTCTGTCTGTCTGTCTGTCTGTCTGTCTGTCTGTCTGTCTGTCTGTCTGTCTGTCTGTCTGTCTGTCTGTCTGTCTGTCTGTCTGTCTGTCTGTCTGTCTGTCTGTCTGTCTGTCTGTCTGTCTGTCTGTCTGTCTGTCTGTCTGTCTGTCTGTCTGTCTGTCTGTCTGTCTGTCTGTCTGTCTGTCTGTCTGTCTGTCTGTCTGTCTGTCTGTCTGTCTGTCTGTCTGTCTGTCTGTCTGTCTGTCTGTCTGTCTGTCTGTCTGTCTGTCTGTCTGTCTGTCTGTCTGTCTGTCTGTCTGTCTGTCTGTCTGTCTGTCTGTCTGTCTGTCTGTCTGTCTGTCTGTCTGTCTGTCTGTCTGTCTGTCTGTCTGTCTGTCTGTCTGTCTGTCTGTCTGTCTGTCTGTCTGTCTGTCTGTCTGTCTGTCTGTCTGTCTGTCTGTCTGTCTGTCTGTCTGTCTGTCTGTCTGTCTGTCTGTCTGTCTGTCTGTCTGTCTGTCTGTCTGCCTGCCTGCCTGCCTGCCTGCCTACCTACCTACCTATCTTCCTTTAATATCGAACCCAAAAACCGCAAAGAAGTTAAAAGTATGAATAGTTAAAAGCATAATTTAAGAAAGTAATGAAAATAAGTTGTGGTAAAAGTTTAAAAGCAGCTGCGCAGAACAACTAGGGACTGGCATGGTCAATATGGCAAACTGTCGTATTGAATTGCTCTGTGGTAGGGAGATGGACAATGTCAGGAGGGAGATGGTTCCAATGGTAGATTATTCTTGGAAAAAAGGAAAACGTGTAGTAGTCTGTAGTTGCTGTAATTAACCGATAGCTTATGGAATGGCAATGGCGAGCAGGACGGGAGAGGGGAACTAGTTAATTTTCAATGGGAATAGCAACAAAATCATTATGAATTTTATATAGAAGGGATAACCTATTGTCAATACGCCGTTGATCTAGTCTGTGTAGATTTAGGGAATGTAGCATGTCTGTAACACTAGAGGTACGATAGAAGTCAGCCTTTATCCAACGCGGTGTTGTCTCATATACCGCTGGACACATTCATATGGTCTATCAATGTTTGGGTATGGGGCAACCAGATCTCGGAGCCATTTTCAAGTTTGGGTCTCACTAGTGTCTGGTAAGCCATGGACTTAAGGGGTTCGGATTTGACCTGGAGGTTTCTACATAGAAATCCTAATGTTTGGTTTGCTTTCTTAGTTGACATTTTTATGTGAGTGTCCCACGGCAGGTTATTTGAGATATCCACGCCAAGGTATTTGACTGAGGTGACCTACTCAAGTAGGACTCCGTGGAGTTCATATTGACTGGGAATAGGATGTTTCCTTCTGGTGACGTGGATAACTTGACATTTGGAGGGGTTAAAGTCCATATCCCTCTCCAACTCCCACTCTTCTAATCTCTTAAGATCGTTTTGGAGTGTGACCGATTCATTTGCAGATGATAAATAGATTGCAGTATCCTCTGCAAAGATACGGACTTTGGAACTGATGTTTTGTGGGAGGTCGTTTAGATAGGCTAGGAAAAGCAGGGGTCCAAGTATGGGTCCCTGTGGGACTCCAGAGGAATGGCATCTGAACTAATACCATTAAGAACAACTGACTGGAGTCTATTATCTAGAAAACTTAATCCACCTTAATGTTTGACCTCTGACGCCATAGTCATGCATTTGAGTAGTACTTTCTCGTAATTGACCTTATCGAAAGCCTTACTGAAGTCTAATAGGATGAGATCTACCTGATGCTTATTGTAGACAGAGGTAACCAAGTCATTGATTAGCATTACTAATTGGGTCACGTATGACCGATTTTCTCTAAAACCATGCTGCAAATGGTACAGAATACTGTGGTTAGTGAAGTGTTTTACTATCGAGGAGGAAACTAAGTATATGTTCTAGAACCTTGCATAGAACACATGTCAGTGAGATAGGCCAATAGTTGGCGGTTGTGACTTGTCCCCTTTTTTGTAAATGGGAGCAACATTTGCTGACTTCCACTGGGCCGGCAGTGATCCTTCGTTGAGGGGAGGGAGGCCATTCCAATGTCACGGGTTAATATAGTTAATATGGTGCGTGTGACCTAAATGTTACTAATGCATTCAATTAATTATGTACATTGTATGTTTTATTGATGCCAAGCACCTTGTGGGGACCTTGACATGTTCTTTTGGACAAGCTTAGCAGACTTAAGTCACTAACCAGTACTGAGATGCCTCACTCAATGACACTACATGTGCCCCAAACTAGTATCAAACCCGGGACCCTTTAATCCAAATAAGACACTATACCATTGTACAATGGACGACACACTAAGTAATTCTCTGAACCATATAACCCATATACATTCGTAGGAACAGATATTGCGTCTAACTACTGGTAAATTTCAAGATTATGTGACACTCGGGTGTGTCATTCCTATACGAGTAATGCATATTTACGTTTGTTTACCTGTTAATCTCGTTTTGGCGAAAGTAGGTCAAAACGGTGCGCACTATATCATAAGCCAAACCGTGTTTCCGTGTATTGTTGAGCTCGTCACATGCTGATACATTCCGCGGATAATCATTTTACCATTTACTCCAACTTTGTATAGTTTATGCCAGAGCGCATTTCTATTCACACTGTCATTTTCTTTACCGTATGTTGATAATAGTACTCCAACTAAATATAAATATTTTAAAACATATGACAATATTATTTGGAACAAAAATAGTTCCGAAAATTAAGATGTTCATAGTATTCTCAATACTAATATATATTTATTTGATGATGTTACTAACAATGTAGAATCAGGCGAATCTGATCTAAATACATGTGTAAATAAGCTCTCTGATATCATTCAGAACATTTCAATTCAATGTTTTGGTAAACGTTGCACCACTTGTCCCAAGCGTCCTGATATTAAACATGGTTTAATGATAAATGTAAAGCTGCTAAGGCTGAGTTCCAGCTAGCCAAACGTGTTTTTAAATTGACTCCAAATTAGGAGAATAAGCTCCATCAAGTCATGGATTCAGTGCATTATTGTCCTACAGAGTAACGACGGATGTGTCACTATCCTGTATGTCCTACAGAGTAACGAAGGATGTGTCACTATTCTGTATGTCCTACAGAGTAACGAAGGATGTGTCACTATCCTGTATGTCCTACAGAGTAACGAAGGATGTGTCACTATCCTGTATGTCCTACAGAGTAACGAAGGATGTGTCACTATCCTGTATGTCCTACAGAGTAACGAAGGATGTGTCACTATCCTGTATGTCATACAGAGTAACGAAGGATGTGTCACTATCCTGTATGTCCTACAGAGTAACGAAGGATGTGTCACTATCCTGTATGTCCTACAGAGTAACGAAGGATGTGTCGCTATCCTGTATGTCCTACAGAGTAACGAAGGATGTGTCGCTATCCTGTATGTCCTACAGAGTAACGAAGGATGTGTCACTATCCTGTATGTCCTACAGAGTAACGAAGGATGTGTCACTATCCTGTATGTCCTACAGAGTAACGAAGGATGTGTCACTATCCTGTATGTCCTACAGAGTAACGAAGGATGTGTCGCTATCCTGTATGTCCTACAGAGTAACGAAGGATGTGTCGCTATCCTGTATGTCCTACAGAGTAACGAAGGATGTGTCGCTATCCTGTATGTCCTACAGAGTAACGAAGGATGTGTCACTATCATGTATGTCCTACAGAGTAACGAAGGATGTGTCACTATCCTGTATGTCCTACAGAGTAACGAAGGATGTGTCACTATCCTGTATGTCCTACAGAGTAACGAAGGATGTGTCACTATCTATGGTTACAGATAAGCAGTAAATTCTGTGAATTTGATGTGATTCCATTTTGCGTTTCAATCCACGTATGGACCTAATCATCCAATGACTTCAAACTACGATTAGTCGAAAAGAATGTATATGCATTTGTCGACTGTACTGTTATCTTATAACAGAGCATTCATTTGGTTATATTTGTGGTGATAGAACCGTGGTTAGAATTGTTGCTACGGCCGCATCTTCGTAGTTAGATTTGTTGTTGCTAGGGCTGCAGCTTCGTGGTCAGATTTGTTGTTGCTAGGGCTGCAGCTTCGTGGTCAGATTTGTTGTTGCTAGGGCTGCAGCTTCGTTGTCAGATTTCTTGTTGCTAGAGCTACAGTTTCGTGGTCAGATTTGTTGTTGCTAGGGCTGCAGCTTCGTGGTCAGATTTGTTGTTGCTAGAGCTACAGCTTCGTGGTCAGATTTGTTGTTGCTAGGGCTGCAGCTTCGTGGTCAGATTTGTTGTTGCTAGAGCTACAGCTTCGTGGTCAGATTTGTTGTTGCTAGGGCTGCAGCTTCGTGGTCAGATTTGTTGTTGCTAGGGCTGCAGCTTCGTGGTCAGATTTATTGTTGCTAGGGCTGCAACTTCGTGGTCAGATTTGTTGTTGCTATGGCTACAGCTTCGTGGTCAGATTTGTTGTTGCTAGGGCTGCAGCTTCGTGGTCAGATTTGTTGTTGCTAGGGCTGCAGCTTCCTGGTCAGATTTGTTGTTGCTAGGGCTGCAGCTTCGTGGTCAGATTTGTTGTTGCTAGGGCTGCAGCTTCGTGGTCAAAGTTGTTGTTGCAAGGGCTGCAGCTTCGTGGTCAGATTTGTTGTTGCAAGGGCTGCAGCTTATACATAATTATAGTCACGTGCATACATCTTTTTAAGTTTAATAATATTTTATTACATTTTTAATACAGTACATTACAATCATATATATACATGAAATACACGGATATCAATATGACAATTGTATTGTCGTGAATATGATCCAGTAAGGTGTAATCATGTGCATACAGGATACATTGATGATGAAGTCCATGGTTTATATACTATATGAGATTTGTCACATGATGATAATACGTATCAGTCATATTTGATCTAGCGTTTCCATCCGATATGTCTTCTGTGCATTTTCTGTTACTAAATGTTTGACTTCCAGTGGTACATCTCTTAAAATTAACTTGTTCACTGCAAAAGTCTCCAAAGTATTGATTTGTGTTCTGTCTAGTATCCGTTTGCAGTTGCATTATGTTCCCGGATTTCATAGTTACACTTTGATCAGTAAATGGTTTGTTAACAGCTATATTTGTTAGTGTTGATGACGCCATATGTCCAGCTGTTGACCAATCATAAAATTCGTAAGAGTTTACTGCAGAACTGTTTGGTGACGCAACATCCGGTAACGGAGTAGAGTATATGCCGTATATTGGAGGCGATTGCGGTTCTTGGTGTGGCCTGTGTCTACATGTTGTTGGATATGAGGAATGTGACTGATTCAGTGACTGTACAGGTGAGCTGGAAATAAAAATAGTATAGTGGATTGTACAGTATTTATTATACATAGTATGTTATTCTGATGCTGTTTTGATATTTCATAATATATATAAAACACTTCGGTACGATCATGTAGAACCCATGTCTGCTCCGTGTGTCAACCTAGCACGTTACTATGCCATTCAGAATGATTATGGAAGGATAATAATTAATAAAACAGCCACATTCGTTCGACGGAGCCTCCGTGGCTGAGTGGATATTGTCATTGACTTGAAATAACTTGCCACTCACTAGTGTAGGTTGGAATACCACTAGGGGTATGGCACTATTTCAAGCAAGGTTGGTTCTACCCGTCCGTGCCTGAAATACTGCTCGGAATTGAACCCAGGGTCTTCCTCCAACAATACTAGCTGTAGAGTCGCCATGCCACCTAAGCTGTCTGTGCAACTCTAAAACAAACAGTTGGTTCATATTATAATAGGTTCATGTAAACATGTATCTATGACACATGCACGTGCTGCTAGTCAAACTGGATATTGCTTATGACAAGCTTGCACTTTACGTATATTTTAATTAAATACCCTAGACTAAATGTATTTACCATATCATTCTCTGACCACTACATACGACAGGTTGTTGGAAACAGACTGGATCTGCAGTAGAGTAATATGTAGGAGACTCGTTTGTATCTGCAAACACAGTAATAATAATGTAAGAATGTCAGCAGTAACTAGGAGGCTGCACTTTGCAAATACATGCACTCGAAATTAGCAAATAAAGTAATAATAATGTATGAATGTCAACAGTAACTAGCAAGCTGCACTTTGCAATTACATGCACTCGAAATTAGCAAATAAAGTAATAATAATGTATGAATGTCAGCAGTAACTAGCAAGCTGCACTTTGCAAATACATGCACTCGAAATTAGTAGAAGCTTGAGAACACACTGTAACATTCAAATAATTCCCATCAGCCTCCGTCCGTCTTATGAGACGATGGATTGCGCTCTTGTTGAGGAACATCTTCTGCGGTGACTGAGTAGGCCTATTCTTGAGTGGCAATATCTGTTGCAGTCATCGCAGGTGAAGATCGAGTCATCCCGTTTGATTGATGCCTTTCGCTTCTGTCGTTTCTGCTCACGAAGACGAGTTCGCTCAGCCTCGGCTCGTCTGACCCCAGCTTTCACAACGTGTCTCCATGATGACCGGTTTGATGCTGTGTCTTCCCAAGACTCTATGTCGATTTGCACTGAACGCAGGTCCCTCGTACAAGCGTCCCTGTATCTTAGGTGGGGGCGACCAGTTGGACGTGATCCGTGTTCAAGTTGACCGTACAGTAGATCTTTGGGGATGCGTCCTTTGTCCATGCGTCGGACATGACCTAGCCAGCACAGGCGGCGTTCAATGAGCATTGCATAGATGGTTGTTGAACTCGCTCTGCTGAGGACCTCTGTATTTGTGACCATATCTTCCCAAGTGATTCCCAAGATCCTGCGAAGGCACCTCATATGGTATGAGTTCAGCTTTGTCTCTTGTCTGGCATATGTCGTCCATGGCTCGCTGCCGTAGAGGAGCGTGCTGAGTATGCAGGCCTGGTAGACCTTCAACTTGGTGTTCAGCGTTAGGTTTCTGTTCTCCCAGACTCCCTTGGTGAGTTTCGACATGACGGTGGCTGCTTTCCCAATGCGTGCATTGATCTCAGCATCGAGGGACAGGTTGTTGGATATCAGTGATCCTAGATATCTGAAGTTGTCGACCATGGCGAGTGTAGAGCCGTTTATGGCTATGGGAGCTGGGTCTGCAACGTCCAGGGTCATGACCTCTGTCTTCATTATGCTGATGGTTAGGGCAAACTCACGGCATGCATTGGAGAACTGATCCACGAGGCGCTGGATGCCATCGTGTGTGTGGCTTGCGAGGGCTGCATCGTCAGCGAACAGCTTAAGTCCATTATAATATATGATTTGTAGTTGTGAGGAAAAAGAATTATAACATCTATGATACAACATCTATTTTTAACTTTCAACGAGTCAAGATAGTCTGCCCTCCTCTATCGCTGCTACCATTCCGTAGCATTATACATAATACATGAGTTTGAATACCCGTTATACAAAGCCTTCATAAGAGCCTTCGGGACAAGTGATAAAATAATGATATGTGAGAGAGTTGTCAGTCGCTTGCGGAGGTTGGGGAATTGAGTACTGGTTTCTGCAAAGGAACTGTGGTGTGGTCTTCTCCATCGCACCGTACTGACTTCATACGATAATGCCACAGAGTGGGCATTCTATGAATCAAAGGGAGGACACAATAAAAGCTTCTAAAAGAGTTCTCCTACTGTTGCTATGGTATGGTGAATCAGGTCCTCGAATGACAGATGTTCTTTGTACATCAATGGCATCATTTCCGGCAACATCTGATCTACTATGGTGTGGAGAAGATAACAATATGTCATCTAACAAATCTGAAATTAGGAATTCAAACGTATTTTCACAAGTAAATGCTTATAAGTAACTTATGTATGTGTAAATGATAACCCCATGGTACTGTTGACATCCAGTCAGTATGTGTAAATGATAACCCCATGGTAATGTTGACATCAAGTCAGTATGTGTAAATGATAACCCCATGGTACTGTTGACATCCAGTCAGTATGTGTAAATGATAACCACATGGTACTGTTGACATCCAGTCAGTATGTGTAAATGATAACCACATGGTGCTGTTGACATCCAGTCAGTATGTGTAAATGATAACCACATGGTGCTGTTGACATCCCGTCAGTATGTGTAAATGATAACCCCATGGTACTGTTGACATCCAGTCAGTATGTGTAAATGATAACCCCATGGTACTGTTGACATCCAGTCAGTATGTGTAAATGATAACACATGGTACTGGAGACATCCAGTCAGTATGTGTAAATGATAACCACATGGTGCTGTTGACATCCAGTCAGTATGTGTAAATGATAACCACATGGTGCTGTTGACATCCCGTCAGTATGTGTAAATGATAACCCCATGGTACTGTTGACATCCAGTCAGTATGTGTAAATGATAACCCCATGGTACTGTTGACATCCAGTCAGTATGTGTAAATGATAACACATGGTACTGGAGACATCCAGTCAGTATGTGTAAATGATAACCACATGGTGCTGTTGACATCCAGTCAGTATGTGTAAATGATAACCACATGGTGCTGTTGACATCCCGTCAGTATGTGTAAATGATAACCCCATGGTACTGTTGACATCCAGTCAGTATGTGTAAATGATAACCCCATGGTACTGTTGACATCCAGTCAGTATGTGTAAATGATAACACATGGTACTGGAGACATCCAGTCAGTATGTGTACATGATAACACATGGTACTGGAGACATCCAGTCAGTATGTGTACATGATAACACATGGTACTGGAGACAGATATTATATACACAATGGAACCTGTATTACTTCCGCCGGTATTTCATCATATCCGGTTGCCTTATGCATGTTCAGGGGAGTTAATAGCTTTCGTTACTTCTAATATCGAGATACCATTGTTAAAGGAATCAGCATTAACATCATCACATGTTTGAATTTGGAATATCCTTTGCATTGACATTTTCATCTACGGTGAGTAAGCGCTTAAATGCAAGCTTCCAGTGGTTTAATACGTCATGTGTACGTCTAGATAGACTTCCATCCGGATTGACCATCTCCTTTGGGATGTATTTTGTTCTCTCCGATCCGATTCCTACTTCACCAATCGTTTTCCAAAATTAATTCGGAGTTGCACTGGCACATGAGTATAATAGTTTATTTTGAGTTTCCCGCCAGTACTGACGTTTAGGTTTTTGCACTGCTTTATCGAAAGCACGTCTACTTACAATGAAACTTTCCCCGAGTTCTCGTTTATTCAAGTGGTTTCATTCACACACATTTTGTTCCACACATCTGATAACTAGTTAGTCCACCACAGCTGTTTAGTGCGACGTTTTTTATTACGTTTTCAAGGTGTTTATTCATCTGTTCTTTAAACTATTGTTAAGAACCCGTTATACGAATCGTCTATACAAGCTTGTTCATTTTGATTTTGTTCTAAGTATATTAACTTCTCGTCAATTAGTTTCAGTATATTTTGTTCACTCATATATTGACTTGGACTGTTTTCTCTGTTATGACGCGGTATCCTCGGTTTCTACATGTCGATTATGCTCAAATGACCTGAGGTTTACATATCAGGATATTAATGAATGGTCTGGAATGGAACAGTTCTGCAGTGTGGACATGTCCACAGCACTATTCAGTAGATATGTATATCGAGACAATTTGAACGTGTTATATTCATCCATGAATTTGAACGGTGTAAGTAACAGACACATATTTTAATGTTTTCCCCTGTGGATTTACAAGTTAGTGACAACCACATAATACCATCGACCTTGTCATTCAAGAGTTCAACTTCAAATAAATCTATTATTTCTTAACGTATGAAGACGCCAACGTCACCACTGTCCTTGGGTGAGCGCACCATGAATATCGCTACGGTTATATTCGTACCATTTATATCCTTCGATATCTAGTATGTCATTGTTTCGGAGATGCGTCTCTGAGACACAACTTATGTCTAGATCTAGGTGTGTAATGATTCCAGTGCGAATATAATAATTGTCAGTAAGTGTATCACTATTAAAACCATTTGTGTTCCAAAACCCGCATGTTACCTAGTCCTGGTATATACGGGTACCGTACGTTCCTCGTGTGTAATATGGCTGATATTTCATGTTACCATAACGTGGATTGTCATCGTTGCGCCGGAATTCTGTCTCTCGGCCCCGATTGCTGTTGGTAGATTCATGTTAGAAGAGTAATATATGTTGTTGGGCTTTTCAGCCTTTTCAGTTTCCACGACGGTGTGCTACATGAGTCCATCCGTCATCTTGTCTGGTGTCGTGCTCATAACGTTGTAGACCCTCATGACCTTGGTATTCACTTCGACGTTCGCGTCGGTTGCGTTCGTATCCACTGTTGGACGATCATTGTATCCATTTGTATCACTGCAAATCGATCACCACGTACATATATCTTGTCATCGTTATGGTATCGAACATTGTCCCTTAGGTTAGCTTTTGATGACATTATAGCACTCTTGTCATCCCAAGATTTACAGGTAGCAGTAATAATTCCGATATCTCCGTTTTTACCGCTGGCGTTTCTCTTTATGTTCGTAATTGACACATTTGTCCTCAGACCATCTTTGAATAGTGTGCTAATTCTTTCAGTTGTATTTTGATTTTCGATTTCACCAATGTTACGAATAACGATATTCAATGGCAGGTCCTTTCCACTTTCTGCTCCTTCCATGTGCGTACATGCTGTTCTCATTGCATTCACAACTGAGTTTGATATGATGTCAGCATCCAGCTCAGGTTCTGCTATTTCTGTGGCAGAGGCTCTATCCGGTGGGCTTTCTTCACCCGATCATTGTCTCTTTGCCCTTCCCCTTTCCTACAACAGGATGTTTGACTGGTTTATCTAGTTTAATTGTCTGCCTACCCCTACTCTGACGCACCGTGGGACGCCCAGTAGCTACGCCCGCCCGGTTGTTAGTTTCTTGTGATATGGTGATACGCTAACAGGAGATCCCGTTAGCAGTGATTGCGACTGGGATTGATCATCGTCTATGCCAATATTGCCTGGAATCACGTTTTCCGATACACTAGTACTGTTAGTATTGCTGTGTTGGGTTCAGATCAATGGTACACACAGCTTCGGAAATAGGCGATTTAATCTTGTCTGGATCTGCGTCTTGGGATAGTCCATTGTTTGTGATCCCATTAATCCTTCGTCACCGAGCATCAACCGAAGAGTGTCCGTTGTACCGGTACCCAATACCGTTGATGAGCTCGAAGCCATCCCCCCGGTGAGCAGATATCATCCAATCAACAAGCAGCAAAGCGTGACGACTTATCTGCCAGGGGTGGTGGGTAACTTTAATTGTCCAGAATCAGCTACCCCACCCACTTGGTTTGCAATAACGGTGACAATAGATTCAAATTCAAGACAAAATACAGTTTGAGGAAGATCGTTGGACGTAACTGTTTATAGTAATCACTTATACTAATATTCCTATAAATTTATTCCTCACTTATCACTGCATAACACTTTATATAATGTTTACAAGCACAGGACGTAAACAACAACTTTTCACAACCCGCACATGCGCACATCATATGGACAACCAACAATGTCACTCATTGGGTTTCATTCACCGTAGCTAATATTTATATAAATTATAATAGATTGTCATATGTTATGTGCCCCCCTATAACATTACTCATAGCGCCTCTATGTTGCGTGTTATTGGACATATTGCTATGGTTTTGTAATTTGCATGGATGAGACAGACATAAAGTTTGAATATGCACAACTGCAGAAGGTGTACCTAGAGAAATGTCTCCTCTGACTGCCCGCAGTAGATCGTTTGCTTTGTCTTGGTTATGAATATTTTCCACTGTGTACAGGACATACTCATCAAACATCAAATGTAACAGGTGAAACGAACCTGAAAATAACATAATCCGTACAACCATGAAATCAAGATAAGTGTAACATGTTTGGAAATAGAACCAACCAAATGTACAAGCCAGGAAATAGCACTAACCAAATGTACGAGCCTAGAAATAGCACCAAATGTACGAGCCTGGAAATAGCACTAACCAAATGTACACGTTTGGAAATAGCACTAACCAAATGTACAAGCCTGGAAATAGCACTAACCAAATGTACAAGTTTGGAAATAGCATCACATGTTCAAGCCTGGAAATAGCACCAAATGTACAAGCAAGGAAATAGCACTAACCAAATGTACAAGTTTGGAAATAGCACCAAATGTACAAGCCTGGAAATAGCACCAAGTGTACAAACCTGGAAATAGCACCAAATGTACAAACCTGGAAATAGCACCAAATGTACAAGCCTGGAAATAGCACCAAATGTACAAGCCTGGAAATAGCACCAAATGTACAAACCTGGAAATAGCACCAAATGTACAAACCTGGAAATAGCACCAAATGTACAAACCTGGAAATAGCACCAAATGTACAAGCCTGGAAATAGCACCAAATGTACAAACCTGGAAATAGCACCAAATGTACGAGCCTGGAAATAGCACCAAATGTACGAGCCTGGAAATAGCACCAAATGTACGAGCCTGGAAATAGCACCAAATGTACGAGCCTGGAAATAGCACCAAATGTACGAGCCTGGAAATAGCACCAAATGTACAAGCCTAGAAATAGCATCAAATGCACAAACCTGGAAATAGCACCAAATGTACAAACCTGGAAATAGCACCAAATGTACAAACCTGGAAATAGCACCAAATGTACGAACCTGGAAATAACACCAAAGGTACAAACCTGGAAATAGCACCAAATGTACGAGCCTGGAAATAGCACCAAATATACAAACCTGGAAATAGCACCAAATGTACAAGCCTGGAAATAACACCAAATATACAAACCTGGAAATAGCACCAAATGTACCAGCCTGGAAATAGCACCAAATGTACAAACCTGGAAATAGCACCAAATGTACGAGCCTGGAAATAGCACCAACTATACAAACCTGGAAATAGCACCAAATGTACAAGCCTGGAAATAACACCAAATATACAAACCTGGAAATAGCACCAAATGTACGAGCCTGGAAATAGCACCAAATGTACGAGCCTGGAAATAGCACCAAATGTACGAGCCTGGAAATAGCACCAAATGTACAAACCTGGAACTAGCACCAAATGTACAAACCTGGAAATAGCACCAAATGTACAAACCTGGAAATAGCACCAAATGTACAAACCTGGAAATAGCACCAAATGTACAAACCTGGAAATAGCACCAAATGTACACACCTGGAAATAGCACCAAATGTACAAACCTGGAAATAGCACCAAATTTACAAACCTGGAAATAACACCAAATGTGCAAGCCTGGAAATAGCACAAAATGTACAAACCTGGAAATAGCACCAAATGTACAAACCTGGAAATAGCACCAAATGTACAAACCTGGAAATAGCACCAAATATACGAGCCTGGAAATAGCACAAAATATACGAGTCAGGAAATAACAAAAGCTATTTATATACACACGATATGAAGCGTCGTATCCCTTATCGCCAACGGTTCCTACTCCATCCATACTTACCAAAGCAAGGTGTGCTATGTAGCTTCATTTCTCTTCGGGGCCTATTTGACCTAGCAGTTTATGTCGTTGACTTCAAATAACTTGCCACTCATGGCTGTAGGTTCAAATCCCCCTGAGTGTGTCGAATTATTTCATGTGAGGAAGTAACACAGCTGGATTGATGAAGGTCTATCCAGGTTCAATCCTGGACCGGTGAGGAATGTGGTAGTTCTATCCTTGGACCAGTGTAAGCCACCAGGCTTTAGCTACACTGGTCAGGATGCTGTCAGAGACCAATCCCTGTCCCACTGTCTGTAAGGTCAGTGAGGATAATCTCTTTATTGTTGTTCTGTTTATGACAGCGATTGGACTTTCACTATGTTAGGTAGGCCTTACAGGCTATGAAGCTGCTTAGTCAGGTAGTCAGTATGAAGCTGTTTAGTCAGGTAGTCAGTATGAAGCTGTTTAGTCAGATAGTCAGTATGAAGCTGTTTAGTCAGGTAGTCAGTATGAAGCTGTTTAGTCAGGTAGTCAGTATGAAGCTGTTTAGTCAGGTAGTCAGTATGAAGCTGTTTAGTCAGGTAGTCAGTATGAAGCTGTTTAGTCAGGTAGCCAGTAGCCTACCCATGTTCAAACACAGCTCCACTGATCAGAATAGCTATACATTAGTACTCACCAAAACTGGGAGCGCTATGCAACGTCATATCTCGTATGACCCTTGTTCCAACACAACTCCACATAAGTAAGAACTGTCTAGCCACCTTTGCTGTGCAGTCACTTTGTTGTCGGCATCGCTGTAAGGATTGGTAATTGAAATCAAGTTCTAATTTGAAAATGTTGGTTCTTATCCTTTTTTCATTCATGTATCTAAAGTTTGTATATGTTGTACTGCTTGAAATGAACTAAAACTAATTTTAAAAATTTACCAATATGTAAAGGTATTTCACAGTACTGTCATTATTAGAATATAAAATATCTAATTTAAACAGTAGCAGCAGTTTATAGAAGGTATTGCAGCATTTGCTATGTTAGGAAACATACCGGTATTACACTCATTGTCATGTATTTGTTTTACTGGGCGTTTATTTATTGTCGGCAATCACAATGTCGCATGCTATTATATTCAATAGCATACACGGTTATTGTAAATAACACCGATACACTAGACCGGGTCCATAGCCCCCTATCCACATGGCAGTGTTCAAGCATATGGAACATGTATGATGCGACATACCTTTATCTCACACATGTAGTTATCACATGTACATGTATATACTATAGTAGTGCAATATGTTATAGATGAATGATGTATATATGCATAGTCTCTTGTAACTCTGAATTGAGTGGCAATGTACTTTTTAATATGTAATTTAATATTCTATGTTTGTTATATGCTGTACATTGATGAGACTGAAATAAAGAATAAAATATAAAATAAAAAATATATACCTTACTAACGCATTGTTCAATCATTCCGTCCAGCCAGTCGATGTAGGATTCCAGAGGAGCCTGATCTTCTAGTAATATTTCGAAATCACGGGCAACTGAAACATGACCAAACGCCAATGAACACGAATTACCGGCTTCACATAGTTTAGTGTAAGCATTATTTACTTCAGTAATTTTACAAGTAATAAAGAAATGAATAGTTTACATATAATTTAACAGCAATAGACTGCAAGAGGTTAGAACGAAAGAAAACTTATATAGTTATTCTCCCTCTCAATTGGTTGATATACAATTGGCATGAAAATAATATATATATAACAATGACAATACGTGAAATATATTCTAGATATATGCTAAAGAATTTCAGAAGTCTTTGTATTAGTGAGTAAATAGTTTTGGATGTTTAAAACAAAATGGTTAACATTTAAATGAACATTTGAAGAAAGTTCAATAACATGAAATATCAAATCGGAGCACGAGAAGAAGAAAAGATTAGTTTAAAGAAAAGTGTTTGAATAGCCTAGGATCGGTTGTATAGTTGAATATGATTGTTGTGTCAATAACAACAACATTCAGATTGGAATCTGCTATGTGAACATTTTAGAAATCATCCATCTCAGAACCTGACCTAGTTTGACATTCCGAGTATATTCTGATCGTATTAAATATCAGGTATGAATACACTTGTATACAAATGTGAAGAATACATATAAAAGCATAATATACAGCATAAATAATGTACTAGTACATTGTACCTGATTCTAAAATCTTTGTTAACTATAATTATTCCAAATATACCACGGTAAATACACAGGCGTATATCAAATTGCCTATATAATTGCCTATGTAATTGCCTATGTAAGTACCTATATAATTGCCTATGTAATTGCATATGTAAGTACCTATATAATTGCCTATATAAGTACCTATATAATTGTCTATGTAAGTACCTATATAATTGCATATGTAAGTACCTATATAATTGCATATGTAAGTACCTATATAATTTCCTATATAAGTACCTATATAATTGTCAATGTAAGTACCTATATAATTGCATATGTAAGTACCTATATAAGTATATAAGTACCTGTTTAATTGCCTATGTAAGTACCTATATAATTGCCTATATAATTGCATATGTAAGTACCTATATAATTGTCTATGTAAGTACCTATATAATTGCATATGTAAGTACCTATATAATTGCATATGTAAGTACCTATATAATTTCCTACATAAGTACCTATATAATTGTCTATGTAAGTACCTATATAATTGCCTATGTAAGTACCTATATAATTGCATATGTAAGTACCTATATAAGTACCTATATAATTGCCTATATAATTGTCTATGTAAGTACCTATATAATTGCATATGTAAGTACCTATATAATTGTCTATGTAAGTACCTATATAATTGCATATGTAAGTACCTATATAAGTACCTATATAATTGCATATGTAAGTACCTATATAATTGTCTATGTAAGTACCTATATAATTGTCTATGTAAGTACCTATATAATTGCATATGTAAGTACCTATATAAGTACCTATATAATTGCCTATATAATTGTCTATGTAAGTACCTATATAATTGCATATGTAAGTACCTATATAATTGTCTATGTAAGTACCTATATAATTGCATATGTAAGTACCTATATAAGTACCTATATAATTGCATATGTAAGTACCTATATAATTGTCTATGTAAGTACCTATATAATTGTCTATGTAAGTACCTATATAATTGCATATGTAAGTACCTATATAAGTACCTATATAATTGCCTATATAATTGTCTATGTAAGTACCTATATAATTGCATATGTAAGTACCTATATAATTGTCTATGTAAGTACCTATATAATTGTCTATGTAAGTACCTATATAATTGTCTATGTAAGTACCTATATAATTGCCTATATAAGTACCTATATAATTGTCTATGTAAGTACCTATATAATTGCCTATGTAATTGCATATATACGTACCTATATAATTGCCTATATACGTACCTATATAATTGCCTATGTAATTGCATATATACGTACCTATATAATTGCCTATATACGTACCTATATAATTGCCTATATAAGTACCTATATAATTGCCTATATAAGTACCTATATAATTGCCTATGTAATTGCATATATACGTACCTATATAATTGCCTATATACGTACCTATATAATTGCCTATGTAATTGCTTATTTAACTGCCTATGTAATTTTCTAAATAATTGGAACAGTGAACAATCTTAAAAGAGCAGGAAAGCACTGACGTTTCACAATGACGATGTTCTCTGTGTTGCTGATACTCTCCATTGTGTAGAGAGTCTGTTTTATAATACTGTTAAGGTCCACATTGTACCAGTCATCTAGCATCTGTGACGTAATGTCCGCCGAGTTGATCACCGTCCTTGCCGCTTGACACAGGTGGTTCAATGACGTCTGCCTCTTCAAAACTTGGGAAAATCGTCGTGAAACTACAATGAGTGACCACCGTAATTATTATATTATTTATTATCAATATATTATTATTCTAGCGTTCGTGACCGTAGCTATTATGAGTTGTTTTAGTTATTTAAATCATGGCAGAGACACATTTCTATTTCTACGTCATGCTGACGAACAATCAATTCTGATTATGACTGGCTGGTCATTATGTAACCCAGCCAGAAAGAGAGAGCCAATGTGGAAACATGAGCATTACCCAAACTCAATAGTGGCTACAGCTGGGCGCGATTCCTGGCTTCTTCTTCTTCTCTCGCACATGAAGCGAACGCTCTACCACTACGCTATCACGACTTCCACAAATGTAATTCTAGCTAAACTCAAAAATGTAATTCTACAATGAAGTCATAATCCTATGTGATTAGGTTGAAACACTTTAAGTGTTTAGGAACAGTACACTACGTTGCTGTTGATATATTTCACAAATATAAACATAATGGAAGGCATTTACATGACCTACACCACATAAACATTTACTGGAATTTATAGTAAGATATTTTTTAATTCCTATATGTTACCCCTTCTAGATTACTGTTGTGTCATTTGGGGTAACTGTAATGCATATTTAAAAGATGAAATTGTTTAAACGTGATTTATTTTACAACGATTGTGAAGCAAGTTTTAACAACTTATATTAATCACTCTCGCTGGCGCGGATGAAAGCGTAAATGTCGTCATTAATGTGGGATGAACCTAGCCTGGGAACAGGCGTCGATATATTTTGCCTGGTCAGTCAAATAAATAAATATATTTTAACACCGATACTATTAATTGGGCCGTATTGAGTTTCTGAACATGTCATTTGGCTAGAAGTAAAAAAGTGAAAAATCGAGAGACTGGAACCCAGGCTAGGATGAACCCGGAGTACACGGCGAAAACACACCTGTCCGATCTGGCGATAACCATACCATCTCACATACTTCCCGGTCCGAGGATGTAACACTGGCTACATTGGTGAGAAGCGAACCGCTAACCACTGCGCTAATCGGACAAAACCAAGCTGCAAGACTAATTCGTTACACAGAGTTGTGCATTCCTTCCGAACTTTTCTCAACACTCAATTGGATGACATTTCCAGAAATGGTTAGATATTCAAAAGCGGTCTAATGTTTGAAACACGCAATGACCATACGCCTGTCTATCTCCAAGAGTCATTCAGATTTATTTCCGATATTCGAACTAAAAAATGGCGATCATCCTCCAATCTCCAACGTTACCCTCGTAAGCCAAATAGTGCACGTAATAGACACTCCTTATAATCAGGGTTACACTTCTGGACTTCACTCCCTTGTTACATAAAAACACATTGTGTGCAACACTTCAACGCTAGTCGCCCAAATGCATTTATGCGGTGGCGACTTTAAATAAACTTATATAGTCAGTCAGTTACTTCAACGCTTGTATGGCAGGTTGTGCAAAGAACAGACAGTTAACCTACTAAACTGATAAGTCCAAGTTATAATTAACCATGTATATAAGTATTTGTTCTTGCAGCTTATATCTCATTTCATATGCCAGTCTGTATGATTGGTCATTGCTTACATGTTTCATTGTGCTATTCCATGTTTTATTTGTTGGGTGCTTCATGGTAGATTTGTTTAATTGATCAAATGTGTTCTCTCGTTAAATAAGGTCTGTATTACTATTATTATTATAGTTAAATAAATCTCCATTAAGACACAAACCATTAACAATACTTACGGTCAAACTTTACTCTTTGTAAATTGTCCGGCAGAGAGTCTAATGCTTGCCGCAACCAATCATCCAACTGAACAGAGAAGTTCCGAATCACTTGTGTAAGGCTGGCGACATGAAATAGATTGAATTCCAAATCATTTATATCAGGCTGACAGTATAAAATTAAGGGATTCCGAATCATTTATATCAGGCTGATGACTTAAAAAGATAGATTCTAATGAAACTTATTTCAGTCTTACGACATAGAACAGG
The DNA here is from genome assembly GCA_014843695.1 of Archivesica marissinica. Taxonomy (NCBI): domain Eukaryota; kingdom Metazoa; phylum Mollusca; class Bivalvia; order Venerida; family Vesicomyidae; genus Archivesica; species Archivesica marissinica. The sequence continues at coordinate 41,471,393 of CM026386.1, forward strand.
CATATGTCAGTCTTACGACATAGAACAGGCATATTTCAGTCTTACGACATAGAACAGGCATAGTTCAGTCTTACGACATAGAACAGGCATATTTTGAACCACGTGTGACTTGTGACATACTGGCAACATAAACATATACATTCCGAAAGACTTATGTCAGACTGACGACATTCCGAATTATTTGTGGCAGACTGTCTGAAGATGTCTGAGATATTGCGAATCAGTTATGTCACGAAGACGACTTAAAACTGCATTATTTCAATCGCTGTTGCAAGGCTGACGTAAAATAGAGAGGTGCTGTGTTACTAGTGTTGGCTGAAGATAAAACTGGTAACTGTAAGTTCACTATTGACACAAGGACTAAATGAATTGATATCACTATCTGCATTTATTATTCCTGTCAATAATTTGTTTAATCTAAGGTTCCTAAATCGATCACGGTTACATACAGTGAAGCAATTCACACTAGTAACAACTGGTGACATGTAAAGTAATTAACCGCATTTTAAAACTTCTTACAATAAAGCTATAATTACAAAAAATCAGAAGTTGTATTATGTCTTGATCTAGCTTAGCTGTAACACGATGACATTCAGAGGTGGTCGTTGTATTGTGTCCAGATCTAGCTTAGCTGTAAACACGATGACATTCAGAGGTGGTCGTTGTATTGTGTCAAGATCTAGCTTAGCTGTAAACACGATGGCATTCAGAGGTGGTCGTTGTATTGTGTCCAGATCTAGCTTAGCTGTAAACACGATGGCATTCAGAGGTGGTCGTTGAATGGCAATCAAGGGTTATGTTAGAAATATAGTAGCAGTGTATACAGACATTGCAGCGATATAGGATGTCAAAAATCTTTATCACTAAGTGTATCAACAAGTCGAATTGTAACGATTGGTTAACGAAGCTTCGTGAATGCCGCTGAATGTTGCGGAGCACTCTCCGGATAAGGGACTCTGGTACACAGTGTACGTTTAAAAAAAACTAAAGTGCATTTCATTATACAGATAAATTTCAAGCGGACTATATTAACCATAAGCATATGTACGAATGGATCAGTATGACATTGGTTAGACATGCATTAAATAAACAAGTATACTATTATAGTATTTTGTAATTAGTTTAAACATAATTTATTCAAATAAATTAATGTAATGTAATTTACGTAAAACATATGAAAATTACAAGTTTTACAACTTTTGAATAATTTGGATTGGAAAACATTTGTAAGTAAGGACCTATTTCTTTCATAACAGTAAAGATACAAATATACTAAGGATTGAATAGATGAATGTTGTGTCAGGATTTATGGAAGTAATGCTATACGAGTTATCTCGCTGAGTATAATTACCTCTCTGGCAACGGTTGGAGTACAGTCGGCATAAGGACGTTTGCAATCGCTTTATAGAGTATGGCGTCACACACTCCAACAAGGGTAACCAGTGTCTTGCTCTCCAATATGGACTTGATGTGAATCGGCATTCCTTGCCAAAAGTGTAGCAGAAAACTTTGTACCTACAACAGTAGATTAGATAAAATTGCATGCGTATATTGTTCTTGTCAAGTTGAGGTTATGGCACGTTGTCAAACAAGTCAACAATGGCTGTTTTCAATAAATAAAATATGCCATAAAAGTCAACAGTTCCAGCGCTTATTAACACACTATCGTATGTCGATCATTCACCCGACATCTTACCGGTATTCCCAGAATCAACTAGCAAATGTGCTTGGGACGAAGGTAATGCAAGTAATAGTTTATGTAAGATTGTATTTATCTTGTTTTCCAATCCTTTGTTATCTTCCTGCAACCTGTGTGTTTATATAATTTCGATGCATATATGCTCTTTGTACAAAAGAAGAACAATAAATAAAGTTTAAACTAAGTAATAGTTCACTCAATTGAGCAGATTAGCATATGCATGGTGTATAATGTTCCAACTTTTATTTCAACATGAAGTATCATTTTAAAATTTCGCATTCAATTTTTAAAAGTGTTCAAATGTGTTCGTACTTAGTACCGAGTGTGCTACAAGCTGCAAAATTAAACACATACATAAAAACTACTTGTCCGGATTGAATACGATGCACAAGAACGAATAGGAGCCTAGTCATAAGATAAGGTAAGATAAATGTTATTTTGAGTCAGCAAGACATATCACAAATAACATATTAAGCTCTGATGAGCTTTCATAACCGACTACTAGTATATAACAACATGTGTATATGAATAACAAGAGTAAATATAAAATAGTTGAATTAAATTAGACATTCTATGCTAAAACAGAACATGCTTATTTAGTCGAACTGTAAAATTAAACATAAGTTGTACATAAGAAGCTACATAATAAAAGAATAAGACATGCAGGTAACTAAGATGATTTATAAAAGAAAACTAAAAATGCAATCTAAACTATAGCTGAAATGAACTCTATGCTTATCATTTTCTGTGGAACCCATTACCTGGTATAGCATACTACACACTTACTCCATGCTGATCCTTCACGGTGGGACCCATTACCTGGTATAGCATACTACACACTTACTCCATGCTGATCCTTCACGGTGGGACCCATTACCTGGTATAGCATACTACACACGTACTCCATGCTGATCCTTCACTGTGGGACCCATTACCTGGTATAGCATACTACACACTTACTCCATGCTGATCCTTCACTGTGGAACCCATTACCTGGTATAGCATACTACACACTTACTCCATGCTGATCCTTCACTGTGGCACCCATTACCTGGTATAGCATACTACACACTTACTCCATGCTGATCCTTCACTGTGGAACCCATTACCTGGTATAGCATACTACACACATACAGTCATTTCCATTCCAAGAGGAAACCAAGCTCTTGAAATGACTGAAGCTATTTGTAGCCCTGAAGTCATCAGGTAGGGAATTCCACAGCACAGGAGCAGCATAGATGAACGTGTTGAATATCTTAAAGTTATATTTCGATTCCCTTTTTGCAACTAAATCACATAATACAGGAGGTGCTAGTTTATTTACAATTTTAAATGTTATAGTGCCATTGTTCTCATCCGACGTAGATGCAAAGTTGGAATGTTTGCTCTACACAATAGTTCAGCAACTGGTGTTATGTGCATTAATTGTGTACGACGACCGAAACTAAGCCATATGGTATTAGTTACGCAATTTAAATGTTGAGATAATGACGGGATAAATAATCCGTCCTTATTTCACCTAGAAGTGCAAGTTGTGCGGTTTATGTGACTCAGTTTGTGTGTTTACATAGTGACATTGTGATAGCATTTCCATTAGGAAAAGTGCATTTCACGATACATTGACATTGATTTACAGAAAGTGTATTCCTACATGCTTTATGTTGTCATGTATGCGTGGAACTAGACAATACCCGGAAGTATGTACAGACATATCCATTAGAAGATACATGGTCCTAGCTTTATAAATGTATGTTGGGAGTACCTCCAACAGATAAGGTAAGTATTTTTAGCTGAAAGCAGGATAGGCTCTGTTAATATTGTTGATTCAACATAGGTTAAGGCGGTTTGTGAAGAATGCCTCTTGTACCGCTATGCCGCCCGCATAAGTGGCATTTAGTTTCATCATATGTTATTATTCGATTCGTTGTACATATACATGGGAATACAAAACACGACATATTAAAGAAAGGCAAACGGGTCAGGCCACAAGTTCTAGCAACATTAGTTGCGGATCTTCCCCTTCCATCATTGGCGTAGCTAAAGTAGCTCCTATTGTACAGATGCGACGACTTCACATATGCCCACTACCCCCCTCCCACCCCACCCCCACACACACTGGAAAGTTTGCTTTGCGAATTTTATTCGAATATCTCATTTGGATATATAATGGACCGTAGCCACACTTATATAAATATACTAAATAGGCATGTCTATTTCTGTAAGTATTTATTATATACTCGTATAAGAGAACATATACTATATTTATAATGTACCACACATTGTATGAGAATAAAATATTTCTGAATGTTTATAGATCAAATATACTTTACCCTCTTAAACTGTACATTTTAGTGATGTCAATAATTGCATATGTTGATTTCTGTACTTTATATATAAATATGATGTATGAGTGATGTTACAATTTATGCAAATAAAGTATTCATTAATTTATCATTATATAATTAGTTTAAACATTATTCAAGGGAATTAATATTTTTCATATAAATTAACAGCAATAGACTGTGTACAGTTCCCTATAAATTATTCAGTTATAGTTGTTATACAATAGACAGCTGCATAGTTAAAGCGACACTACATCGGTGAAAACGCAAATGTCTGCAGACTGTAATTTGCTATTATATGACATAAAAAATGTCCAAATATTTGCCTCAAAAACTGAGTACATGTATTTCAAAAAATAAAGAAACGTCGTATACACGGTTTGTTGACATAACAAAATAATGTAAATAGGGTCGACATTCATGCGTAATACAACGCGTTCATACTGAATAACACGATTTATTTGTAGACTAATCTTAGTCAAAATATCTCTAAACGAAACTACCGCGTCATTAGTATTGACTCCAATGATAAACAAACGTAAATTCAGGAGCGCGGATGATCGTTATATGAAATCCTACTTTCACTTTTGAAAGTTTGTATACCACAAAAACACTATTTATTGATTCAATGTTAGTGTTCGAATGTATTCAGAAGAATGTGTAGTAGATATGCATGTATTCGTTTTGGAATGTAATGTCGCTTTAACATGATTGAAAATATGAAAACTATTCAACAAATAATGTTAATGTATCACATAATTGTATAACATCAACTGTACAGTATGTATGTGTAATATATAGAGGATGTGTTTGTTTTTAGTGAATATGGAATATATCTCACTTCGAAGTGAGAACATTTCAATTATTTTCACGAGCGCGTACTTCCAAATGAGATATATTCCATATTCACTCACAACACACAAATTGTCTTTTTATTTTATGCTAATTGGTGAAAAACAAACATAAAATGAAGAAATTAAAATAGCTGGCCGCCGTGTTTTTGCGCGGATGAATACATTGACGACTATACGTCGTGAGTCGATACACAACTATGCCGCCATCTTGAATTTAAAGTTGAATCGAGGAAAAATAGTTGAAAACATTTATTGGATTTATTGTTACAATTTGCAGTGACAAACTTCGAGACATTATCAGTTGTATTTCGCTTTTGATTTGTTTCATAACAAAAACAATAATACAGATAAATAGTATCATTGAAGCCAGGTAAACGGTGAACATTAAATAACACGTTGTCTAAGCATTTAAAGGGAGCGTAATAGTGCAAGAATAGTGTATTGGGAAGGGAGATAATAAACAAGTAGTCCGGCAAAATACAGTGAGAGATATGCAGTGGTGATATGGATTATATCTCACTGATAGAACACTGTATTTCATCAATTAGCATAAAATAAATGTGTATACTATGACCTCAGCGGTCATATATCTCACCACACAATCATGTATAATATAATATATTATATGTATACTATGACCGTAGTTACTAATTGTACATGAATATTGACCTTGAATATACATGTAGCATGTAGTATTTGTTTGAACTGTAACTATGTCCCGTTATGTTTATTCTTCTATGTAAATCATTGTAAATCATTGTAAATCATTGTAAATCATTGTAAATCATTGCTGTCCCCAGATAAGAAATGGCATATACAATGTATGTATATATATACCCACACTATCATATACAATGTATGTATATATATACCCACACTATCTTATACAATGTATGTATATATATACCCACACTATCATATACAATGTATGTATATATATACCCACACTATCATATACAATGTATGTATATATATACCCACACTATCATATACAATGTATGTATATATATACCCACACTATCATATACAATGTATGTATATATATACCCACACTATCATATACAATGTATGTATATATATACCCACACTATCATATACAATGTATGTATATATATACCCACACTATCATATACAATGTATGTATATATATACCCACACTATCATATACAATGTATGTATATATATACCCACACTATCTTATACAATGTATGTATATATATACCCACACTATCTTATACAATGTATGTATATATATACCCACACTATCATATACAATGTATGTATATATATACCGACACTATCTTATACAATGTATGTATATATATACCCACACTATCATATACAATGTATGTATATATATACCCACACTATCATATACAATGTATGTATATATATACCCACACTATCTTATACAATGTATGTATATATATACCCACACTATCTTATACAATGTATGTATATATATACCCACACTATCATATACAATGTATGTATATATATACCGACACTATCTTATACAATGTATGTATATATATACCCACACTATCATATACAATGTATGTATATATATACCCACACTATCATATACAATGTATGTATATATATACCCACACTATCTTATACAATGTATGTATATATATACCCACACTATCTTATACAATGTATGTATATATATACCCACACTATCATATACAATGTATGTATATATATACCCACACTATCTTATACAATGTATGTATATATACACCCACACTATCTTAAAGCGTAATTATTCATGTTGTTACATATGTTACATATGACACTAATACAAGTAGGTGTTGTTGTTGTTGATACATGTGTGTAGGTGATGTGGCATTTCATCTATGTATAGCAATTCTAGACTCAAATTGGTATCTGTTTAATAAAGTCATCTCTGAAAATATCGAAAGTCTAATGTATAAACCGTACTTTACGCAATCTACGTTCTAAGATCGTGTCCAGATCCCATACAGCACCACCTACCTTCGGTGCTCAATTTATTATTCATCTCTACAAAAATTTAAAATGGTTGATGTACCCTCACTTTTTTATTTTTTTTTAATTTTTTTATTTATACAAATACCCTCACTTGCACAGTAATATAGTTACACGAAGCTAAAAATAAATTGTTGTGAGAAATTGACTTTAAAGTCCCATAATGCGTTTAATTAGAAAGTGCTGCACAACAAGATATTTCAAGTACGGATGATTAGATATTATGATTAATTAAAGAAATTTTAATTTTCAAATTAAATTTTCATTTTTCAATAATAAATTATTACGGTTAAAAGTCAAATTTGTAAAATATGCCCACAAAACTTGCTTTTATGAAATTACCTTTTAAAACTACCTCGCTTTATGGATAACAAAATCACGAATACCTCTGTAAATGGTGGAATTACAAATGTTAACACTTTCCAGGTCTCTCCTCCACTACGTGCACGTCGTGACCTAGGCACAGCTCACAACAGGAATATGGTTCAAGCACTTCGCTGACGGAAGCCGCGCCATCGGAATCGCATGACTCTATACATTTACATATAGAGTACCATACGACTAACTTCCCTACTTGGCGAGACAGCAACACTTAGTGCTGGCGACGACGGATAGCTGGTTTTCTTTTAGCTGGTTCCTTCAAGGGGAGCGATCTCCTTCAAGGAAGACGGTGGGACGCAGAATTCTTGATGGCATGAGGAACCCATCGAAGAAACGGGAACCATTATTGCTGCTGTGAGCTGACAAATCGTGGAGGATGTGGCCCTACAAGGGACCCCTTCGAAAGATGATACAGGACTTGTCACCCTGAGAAGAATGAAGATGCCTTTCCAGTTGTCTACATAAACAACTTAGATGACAACGTAAACTTCTTAGAGAAACCAGTCGCCCAAATGCCTCGGCGGAGGCGACTATAAAGAAAACTTATTTGGATTTGGATTGTGTTCGCCGGAGGGTAAATAAGCTCAATCATCATCATTGGATTTGTTAATACTTACATATGCATTATAGTATTATTTTTCATATTGAAGAGCAAACGCGTATACTTTAATAATGGCAAAATATAATATAATTTTAAGAATAATATGCATGCATTGTTACGGAAATTACGGCAACATATATCTGTAATAGTTGCAGAATAACCCGAGGTAGATTTTACTCTAGAAGTATGTATGTTATTAGCTGGGTCGTGTTAGATTATGCAATAAACTATTGGGAGTCGCGTTCGCTTCAGCTGCTACGATTGTATCTGAGCCAAAAAAGAAAAGTAAAAAAGGACGAGTGCAGTAGCCATATTAAATTCTGAAATCCTTCTAAACGAAGGGTGGTCAAAGAACATTAAAATTAAATGATGTTGTACCGTGTTATTTGAAGTTGGTGTTCTAGAAAATGTAACTGTATACACACATTGACATTATAGTACATGTAATATATTGCACGTACATGTACAATACATCTCGAATATAACTTACTCCAATGGATGCCAACTACATTGATATATAATCAATGGCAGATAACAATAACAATGTAACGGGAAGGATAATTTATTTTTTAGAATTTCCGGTAAGATGTTAATATCGAAATAGAAGGAGTTCATATACATGTAGAGAAAGGACGGAGTTCATATACATGTAGAGTAAGGACGGAGTTCATATACATGTAGAGTAAGGACGGAGTTCATATACATGTAGAGTAAGGACGGAGTTCATATACATGTAGAGTAAGGACGGAGTTCATATACATGTAGAGTAAGGACGGAGTTCATATACATGTAGAGTAAGGACGGAGTTCATATACATGTAGAGTAAGGACGGAGTTCATATACATGTAGTGTAAGGAGAGAGTTCATATACATGTAGTGTAAGCAAGGAGTTCATATACATGTAGTGTAAGGAAGGAGTTCATATACATGTAGAGTAAGCAAGGAGTCCATATACATGTAGTGTAAGGAAGGAGTTCATATACATGTAGAGTAAGCAAAGAGTTCATATACATGTAGAGTAAGCAAGGAGTCCATATACATGTAGAGTAAGGAAGGAGTTCATATACATGTAGTGTAAGCAAGCAGTTCATATACATGTAGAGTAAGGAAGGAGTTCATATACATGTAGTGTAAGGAAGGAGTCCATATACATGTAGTGTAAGCAAGCAGTTCATATACATGTAGAGTAAGGAAGGAGTTCATATACATGTAGAGTAAGGAAGGATTGTATATACATGAAGAGTAAGGAAGGATTGCATATACATGTAGAGTAAGGAAGGATTGTATATACATGTAGAGTAAGGAAGGATTGCATATACATGTAGAGTAAGGAAGGATTGTATATAGATGAAGAGTAAGGAAGTAGTTCATATACATGTAGAGTAAGGAAGTAGTTCATATACATGTATAGTAAGGAAGGATTGTATATACATGTAGAGTAAGGAAGTATTGTATATACATGTAGAGTAAGGAAGTAGTTCATATACATGTAGAGTAAGGAAGGATTGTATATACATGTAGAGTAAGGAAGGATTGTATATACATGTAGAGTAAGGATGAATTGTATATACATGTAGAGTAAGGAAGGATTGTATATACATGTAGAGTAAAGAAGGATTTCATATACATGTAGAGTAAGGAACGATTGTATATACATGTAGAGTAAGGAAGGATTGTATATACATGTAGAGTAAGGAAGGATTTCATTTACATGTAGAGTAAGGAAGGATTGTATATACATGTAGAGTAAGGAAGGATTGTATATACATGTAGAGTAAGGAAGGATTGTATATACATGTAGAGTAAGGAAGGATTTCATTTACATGTAGAGTAAGGAAGGATTGTATATACATGTAGAGTAAGGAAGGATTGTATATACATGTAGAGTAAGGAAGGATTGTATATACATGTAGAGTAAGGAAGGATTTCATATACATGTAGAGTAAGGAAGGATTGTATATACATGTAGAGTAAGGAAGGATTGTATATACATGTAGAGTAAGGAAGGATTGTATATACATGTAGAGTAAGGAAGGATTTCATATACATGTAGAGTAAGGAAGGATTGTATATACATGTAGAGTAAGGAAGGATTGTATATACATGTAGAGTAAGGAAGGATTGTATATACATGTAGAGTAAGGAAGGATTGTATATACATGTAGAGTAAGGAAGGATTGTATATACATGTAGAGTAAGGAAGGATTGTATATACATGTAGAGTAAGGAAGGATTGTATATACATGTAGAGTAAGGAAGGATTGTATATACATGTAGAGTAAGGAAGGATTCATATACATGTAGAGTAAGGAAGGATTGTATATACATGTAGAGTAAGGAAGGATTGTATATACATGTAGAGTAAGGAAGGATTGTATATACATGTAGAGTAAGGAAGGATTGTATAAACATGTAGAGTAAGGAAGGATTGTATATACATGTAGAGTAAGGAAGGATTGTATATACATGTAGAATTTGGAAGGACTTTATATACATGTAGAGTAAGGAAGGATTGTATATACATGTAGAGTAAGGAAGTAGTTCATATACATGTAGAGTAAACAAGGATTGTATATACATGTAGAGTAAGGAAGGATTGTATATACATGTAGAGTAAGGAAGGATTGTATATAGATGTAGAGTAAGGAAGAATTGTATATACATGTAAAGTAAGGAAGGATTGTATATAGATGTAGAGTAAGGAAGAATTGTATATACATGTAAAGTAAGGAAGGATTTTATATACAGGTAGAGTAAGGAAGGATTGTATATACATGTAGAGTAAGGAAGGATTGTATATAGATGAAGAGTAAGGAAGTAGTTCATATATATGTAGAGTAAGGAAGTAGTTCATATACATGTAGAGTAAGGAAGTAGTTCATATACATGTATAGTAAGGAAGGATTGTATATACATGTAGAGTAAGGAAGTATTGTATATACATGTAGAGTAAGGAAGTAGTTCATATACATGTAGAGTAAGGAAGGATTGTATATACATGTAGAGTAAGGAAGGATTGTATATACATGTAGAGTAAGGAAGTAGTTCATATACATGTAGAGTAAACAAGGATTGTATATACATGTAGAGTAAGGAAGGATTGTATATAGATGTAGAGTAAGGAAGAATTGTATATACATGTAAAGTAAGGAAGGATTGTATATACAGGTAGAGTAAGGAAGGATTGTATATACATGTAGAGTAAGGAAGGATTGTATATAGATGAAGAGTAAGGAAGTAGTTCATATATATGTAGAGTAAGGAAGTAGTTCATATACATGTAGAGTAAGGAAGTATTGTATATACATGTAGAGTAAGGAAGGATTGTATATACATGTAGAGTAAGGAAGGATTGTATATAGATGAAGAGTAAGGAAGTAGTTCATATACATGTAGAGTAAGGAAGGATTGTATATACATGTAGAGTAAAGAAGGATTTCATATACATGTAGAGTAAGGAACGATTGTATATACATGTAGAGTAAGGAAGGATTGTATATACATGTAGAGTAAGGAAGGATTTCATTTACATGTAGAGTAAGGAAGGATTTCATTTACATGTAGAGTAAGGAAGGATTGTATATACATGTAGAGTAAGGAAGGATTGTATATACATGTAGAGTAAGGAAGTATTGTATATACATGTAGAGTAAGGAAGTAGTTCATATACATGTAGAGTAAGGAAGGATTGTATATACATGTAGAGTAAGGAAGGATTGTATATAGATGAAGAGTAAGGAAGTAGTTCATATATATGTAGAGTAAGGAAGTAGTTCATATACATGTAGAGTAAGGAAGTATTGTATATACATGTAGAGTAAGGAAGTAGTTCATATACATGTAGAGTAAGGAAGGATTGTATATACATGTAGAGTAAAGAAGGATTTCATATACATGTAGAGTAAGGAACGATTGTATATACATGTAGAGTAAGGAAGGATTATATATACATGTAGAGTAAGGAAGGATTTCATTTACATGTAGAGTAAGGAAGGATTTCATTTACATGTAGAGTAAGGAAGGATTGTATATACATGTAGAGTAAGGAAGGATTGTATATACATGTAGAGTAAGGAAGTATTGTATATACATGTAGAGTAAGGAAGTAGTTCATATACATGTAGAGTAAGGAAGGATTGTATATACATGTAGAGTAAGGAAGGATTGTATATACATGTAGAGTAAGGATGAATTGTATATACATGTAGAGTAAGGAAGGATTGTATATACATGTAGAGTAAAGAAGGATTTCATATACATGTAGAGTAAGGAAGGATTGTATATACATGTAGAGTAAGGAAGGATTGTATATACATGTAGAGTAAGGAAGGATTTCATATACATGTAGAGTAAGGAAGGATTGTATATACATGTAGAGTAAGGAAGGATTGTATATACATGTAGAGTAAGGAAGGATTGTATATACATGTAGAGTAAGGAAGGATTTTATATACATGTAGAGTAAGGAAGGATTGTATATACATGTAGAGTAAGGAAGGATTGTATATACATGTAGAGTAAGGAAGGATTGTATATACATGTAGAGTAAGGAAGGATTGTATATACATGTAGAGTAAGGAAGGATTGTATATACATGTAGAGTAAGGAAGGATTGTATATACATGTAGAGTAAGGAAGGATTGTATATACATGTAGAGTAAGGAAGGATTGTATATACATGTAGAGTAAGGAAGGATTGTATATACATGTAGAGTAAGGAAGGATTGTATATACATGTAGAGTAAGGAAGGATTGTATATACATGTAGAGTAAGGAAGGATTGTATATACATGTAGAGTAAGGAAGGATTTCATATACATGTAGAGTAAGGAAGGATTGTATATACATGTAGAGTAAGGAAGGATTGTATATACATGTAGAGTAAGGAAGGATTTCATATACATGTAGAGTAAGGAAGGATTGTATATACATGTAGAGTAAGGAAGGATTGTATATACATGTAGAGTAAGGAAGGATTGTATATACATGTAGAGTAAGGAAGGATTGTATATACATGTAGAGTAAGGAAGGATTGTATATACATGTAGAGTAAGGAAGGATTGTATATAGATGAAGAGTAAGGAAGTAGTTCATATATATGTAGAGTAAGGAAGTAGTTCATATACATGTAGAGTAAGGAAGTATTGTATATACATGTAGAGTAAGGAAGTAGTTCATATACATGTAGAGTAAGGAAGGATTGTATATACATGTAGAGTAAAGAAGGATTTCATATACATGTAGAGTAAGGAACGATTGTATATACATGTAGAGTAAGGAAGGATTATATATACATGTAGAGTAAGGAAGGATTGTATATACATGTAGAGTAAGGAAGGATTGTATATACATGTAGAGTAAGGAAGGATTGTATATACATGTAGAGTAAGGAAGGATTGTATATACATGTAGAGTAAGGAAGTATTGTATATACATGTAGAGTAAGGAAGGATTGTATATACATGTAGAGTAAGGAAGGATTGTATATACATGTAGAGTAAGGAAGGATTGTATATACATGTAGAGTAAGGAAGGATTGTATATACATGTAGAGTAAGGAAGGATTTTATATACATGTAGAGTAAGGAAGGATTGTATATACATGTAGAGTAAGGAAGTAGTTCATATACATGTAGAGTAAGGAAGGATTGTATATACATGTAGAGTAAGGAAGGATTGTATATACATGTAGAGTAAGGAAGGATTGTATATACATGTAGAGTAAGGAAGGATTGTATATACATGTAGAGTAAGGAAGGATTGTATATACATGTAGAGTAAGGAAGGATTGTATATACATGTAGAGTAAGGAAGGATTGTATATACATGTAGAGTAAGGAAGGATTGTATATACATGTAGAGTAAAGAAGTAGTTCATATACATGTAGAGTAAGGAAGGATTGTATATACATGTAGAGTAAGGAAGGATTGTATATACATGTAGAGTAAGGAAGGATTGTATATACATGTAGAGTAAGGAAGGATTGTATATACATGTAGAGTAAGGAAGGATTGTATATACATGTAGAGTAAGGAAGGATTGTATATACATGTAGAGTAAGGAAGGATTGTATATACATGTAGAGTAAGGAAGGATTGTATATACATGTAGAGTAAGGAAGGATTGTATATACATGTAGAGTAAGGAAGGATGTCATATACATGTAGAGTAAGGAAGGATTGTATATACATGTAGAGTAAGGAAGGATTGTATATACATGTAGAGTAAGGAAGGATTGTATATACATGTAGAGTAAGGAAGGATTTCATATACATGTAGAGTAAGGAAGGATTGTATATACATGTAGAGTAAGGAAGGATTGTATATACATGTAGAGTAAGGAAGGATTGTATATACATGTAGAGTAAGGAAGGATTGTATATACATGTAGAGTAAGGAAGGATTGTATATACATGTAGAGTAAGGAAGGATTGTATATACATGTAGAGTAAGGAAGGATTGTATATACATGTAGAGTAAGGAAGGATTGTATATACATGTAGAGTAAGGAAGGATTGTATATACATGTAGAGTAAGGAAGGATTGTATATACATGTAGAGTAAGGAAGGATTGTATATACATGTAGAGTAAGGAAGGATTGTATATACATGTAGAGTAAGGAAGGATTGTATATACATGTAGAGTAAGGAAGGATTGTATATACATGTAGAGTAAGGAAGGATTGTATATACATGTATGGTAAGGAAGGATTGTATATACATGTAGAGTAAGGAAGTAGTTCATATACATGTAGAGTAAACAAGGATTGTATATACATGTAGAGTAAGGAAGGATTGTATATACATGTATGGTAAGGAAGGATTGTATATAGATGTAGAGTAAGGAAGGATTGTTTATACATGTAAAGTAAGGAAGGATTGTATATACATGTAGAGTAAGGAAGGATTGTATATACATGTATAGTAAGGAAGGGTTGTATATATATGTAGAGTAAGGAAGGATTGTTTATATATGTAGAGTAAGGAAGGATTGTATATACATGTAGAGTAAAGAAGTAGTTCATATACATGTAGAGTAAGGAATGATTGTATATACATGTAGAGTAAGGAAGGATTGTATATATATGTAGAGTAAGGAAGTAGTTCATATACATGTAGAGTAAGGAAGGATTGTATATACATGTAGAGTAAGGAAGGATTGTATATACATGTAGAGTAAGGAAGGATTGTATATACATGTAGAGTAAGGAAGGATTGTATATACATGTAGAGTAAGGAAGGATTGTATATACATGTAGAGTAAGGAAGGATTGTATATACATGTAGAGTAAGGAAGGATTGTATATACATGTAGAGTAAGGAAGGATTGTATATACATGTAGAGTAAGGAAGGATTTCATATACATGTAGAGTAAGGAAGGATTGTATATACATGTAGAGTAAGGAAGGATTGTATATACATGTAGAGTAAGGAAGGATTGTATATACATGTAGAGTAAGGAAGGATTGTATATACATGTAGAGTAAGGAAGGATTGTATATACATGTAGAGTAAGGAAGGATTGTATATACATGTAGAGTAAGGAAGGATTGTATATACATGTAGAGTAAGGAAGGATTTCATATACATGTAGAGTAAGGAAGGATTGTATATACATGTAGAGTAAGGAAGGATTGTATATACATGTAGAGTAAGGAAGGATTGTATATACATGTAGAGTAAGGAAGGATTGTATATACATGTAGAGTAAGGAAGGATTTTATATACATGTAGAGTAAGGAAGGATTGTATATACATGTAGAGTAAGGAAGTAGTTCATATACATGTAGAGTAAGGAAGGATTGTATATACATGTAGAGTAAGGAAGGATTGTATATACATGTAGAGTAAGGAAGGATTGTATATACATGTAGAGTAAGGAAGGATTGTATATACATGTAGAGTAAGGAAGGATTGTATATACATGTAGAGTAAGGAAGGATTGTATATACATGTAGAGTAAGGAAGGATTGTATATACATGTAGAGTAAGGAAGGATTGTATATACATGTAGAGTAAGGAAGGATTTTATATACATGTAGAGTAAGGAAGGATTGTATATACATGTAGAGTAAGGAAGTAGTTCATATACATGTAGAGTAAGGAAGGATTGTATATACATGTAGAGTAAGGAAGGATTGTATATACATGTAGAGTAAGGAAGGATTGTATATACATGTAGAGTAAGGAAGGATTGTATATACATGTAGAGTAAGGAAGGATTGTATATACATGTAGAGTAAGGAAGGATTGTATATACATGTAGAGTAAGGAAGGATTGTATATACATGTAGAGTAAGGAAGGATTGTATATACATGTAGAAAGGAAGGATTGTATATACATGTAGAGTAAGGAAGGATTGTATATACATGTAGAGTAAGGAAGTTGTATATACATGTAGAGTAAGGAAGGATTGTATATACATGTAGAGTAAGGAAGGATTGTATATACATGTAGAGTAAGGAAGGATTGTATATACATGTAGAGTAAGGAAGGATTGTATATACATGTAGAGTAAGGAAGGATTGTATATACATGTAGAGTAAGGAAGGATTGTATATACATGTAGAGTAAGGAAGGATTGTATATACATGTAGAGTAAGGAAGGATTGTATATAGATGAAGAGTAAGGAAGTAGTTCATATATATGTAGAGTAAGGAAGTAGTTCATATACATGTAGAGTAAGGAAGTATTGTATATACATGTAGAGTAAGGAAGTAGTTCATATACATGTAGAGTAAGGAAGGATTGTATATACATGTAGAGTAAAGAAGGATTTCATATACATGTAGAGTAAGGAACGATTGTATATACATGTAGAGTAAGGAAGGATTGTATATACATGTAGAGTAAGGAAGGATTGTATATACATGTAGAGTAAGGAAGGATTGTATATAGATGAAGAGTAAGGAAGAGTCATATATATGTAGAGTAAGGAAGTAGTTCATATACATGTAGAGTAAGGAAGGATTGTATATACATGTAGAGTAAGGAAGGATTTCATATACATGTAGAGTAAGGAAGGATTGTATATACATGTAGAGTAAGGAAGGATTTCATATACATGTAGAGTAAGGAAGGATTGTATATACATGTAGAGTAAGGAAGGATTGTATATACATGTAGAGTAAGGAAGGATTTTATATACATGTAGAGTAAGGAAGGATTGTATATACATGTAGAGTAAGGAAGTAGTTCATATACATGTAGAGTAAACAAGGATTGTATATACATGTAGAGTAAGGAAGGATTGTATATAGATGTAGAGTAAGGAAGGATTGTATATACATGTAGAGTAAGGAAGGATTGTACATACATGTAAAGTAAGGAAGGATTATATATACATGTAGAGTAAGGAAGGATTGTATATATATGTAGAGTAAGGAAGGATTGTTTATATATGTAGAGTAAGGAAGGATTATATATACATGTATTGTAAGGAAGGGTTGTATATACATGTAGAGTAAGGAAGGATTGTATATACATGTAGAATAAGGAAGGATTGTATATACATGTAGAGTAAGGAAGTAGTTCATATACATGTAGAGTAAGGAATGATTGTATATACATGTAGAGTAAGGAGGGATTGTATATAGATGTAGAGTAAGGAAATAGTTCATATACATGTAGAGTAAGGAAGGATTGTATATACATGTAGAGTAAGGAAGGATTGTATATACATGTAGAGTAAGGAAGGATTGTATATACATGTAGAGTAAGGAAGGATTGTATATACATGTAGAGTAAGGAAAGATTGTATATACATGTAGAGTAAGGAAGGATTGTATATACATGTAGAGTAAGGAAGGATTGTATATACATGTAGAGTAAGGAAGGATTGTATATACATGTAGAGTAAGGAAGGATTGTATATACATGTAGAGTAAGGAAGGATTGTATATACATGTAGAATTTGGAAGGATTTTATATACATGTAGAGTAAGGAAGGATTGTATATACATGTAGAGTAAGGAAGGATTGTATATAGATGTAGTATAAGGAAGGATTGTATATACATGTAAAGTAAGGAAGGATTATATATACATGTATAGTAAGGAAGGGTTGTATATACATGTAGAGTAAGGAAGGATTGTATATACATGTAGAGTAAGGAAGGATTGTATATACATGTAGAGTAAGGAAGTGGTTCATATACATGTAGAGTAAGGAAGGATTGTATATACATGTAGAGTAAGGAAGGATTGTATATAGATGTAGAGTAAGGAAGTAGTTCATATACATGTAGAGTAAGGAAGGATTGTATATACATGTAGAGTAAGGAAGGATTGTATATACATGTAGAGTAAGGAAGTAGTTCATATACATGTAGAGTAAGGAAGGATTGTATATACATGTAGAGTAAGGAAGGATTGTATATACATGTAGAGTAAGGAAGGATTGTATATACATGTAGAGTAAGGAAGGATTGTATATACATGTAGAGTAAGGAAGGATTGTATATACATGTAGAGTAAGGAAGGATTGTATATACATGTAGAGTAAGGAAGGATTGTATATACATGTAGAGTAAGGAAGGATTGTATATACATGTAGAGTAAGGAAGGATTGTATATACATGTAGAGTAAGGAAGTATTTCATATACATGTAGAGTAAGGAAGGATTGTATATACATGTAGAGTAAGGAAGGATTGTATATACATGTAGAGTAAGGAAGTATTTCATATACATGTAGAGTAAGGAAGGATTGTATATACATGTAGAGTAAGGAAGGATTGTATATACATGTAGAGTAAGGAAGGATTGTATATACATGTAGAGTAAGGAAGGATTGTATATACATGTAGAGTAAGGAAGGATTGTATATACATGTAGAGTAAGGAAGGATTGTATATACATGTAGAGTAAGGAAGTATTGTATATACATGTAGAGTAAGGAAGGATTGTATATACATGTAGAGTAAGGAAGGATTGTATATACATGTAGAGTAAGGAAGGATTGTATATACATGTAGAGTAAGGAAGGATTGTATATACATGTAGAGTAAGGAAGGATTGTATATACATGTAGAATTTGGAAGGATTTTATATACATGTAGAGTAAGGAAGGATTGTATATACATGTAGAGTAAGGAAGGATTGTATATACATGTAGAGTAAGGAAGTAGTTCATATACATGTAGAGTAAGGAAGGATTGTATATACATGTAGAGTAAGGACAGATTGTATATACATGTAGAGTAAGGAAATATTGTATATACATGTAGAGTAAGGAAGGATTGTATATAGATGTATAGTAAGGAAGTAGTTCATATACATGTAGAGTAAGGAAAGATTGTATATACATGTATAGTAAGGAAGGATTGTATATACATGTAGAGTAAGGAAGGATTGTATATACATGTAGAGTAAGGAAGGATTGTATATACATGTAGAGTAAGGAAGGATTGTATATAGATGTAGAGTAAGGAAGTAGTTCATATACATGTAGAGTAAGGAAGGATTGTATATACATGTAGAGTAAGGAAGGATTGTATATACATGTAGAGTAAGGAAGGATTGTATATACATGTAGAGTAAGGAAGTAGTTCATATACATGTAGAGTAAGGAAGGATTGTATATACATGTAGAGTAAGGAAGGATTGTATATACATGTAGGGTAAGGAAGGATTGTATATACATGTAGAGTAAGGAAGGATTGTATATACATGTAGAGTAAGGAAGGATTGTATATACATGTAGAGTAAGGAAGGATTGTATATACATGTATAGTAAGGAAGTAGTTCATATACATGTAGATTAAGGAAGGATTGTATATACATGTATAGTAAGGAAGTAGTTCATATACATGTAGAGTAAGGAAGGATTGTATATAGATGTAGAGTAAGGAAGGATTGTATATACATGTAGAGTAAGGAAGGATTGTATATACATGTAGAGTATGGAAGGATTGTATATACATGTAGAGTAAGGAAGGATTGTGTATACATGTAGAGTAAGGATGGATTGTATATACATGTAGAATAAGGAAGGATTGTATATAGATGTAGAGTAAGGAAGGATTGTATATACATGTAGAGTAAGGAAGTAGTTCATATACATGTAGGTTAAGGAAGGGTTGTTTATACATGTAGGGTAAGGAAGGATTGTATATACATGTAGAGTAAGGAAGGAGTCCATATATATGTAGAGTAAGGAAGTAGTTCATATACATGTAGAGTAAGGAAGGATTGTATATACATGTAGAGTAAGGAAGGATTGTATATACATGTAGAGTAAGGAAGGATTGTATATACATGTAGAGTAAGGAAGGATTGTATATACATGTAGAGTAAGGAAGGATTGTATATACATGTAGAGTAAGGAAGGATTGTATATACATGTAGAGTAAGGAAGTAATTCATATACATGTAGAGTAAGGAAGGATTGTATATACATGTAGAGTAAGGAAGGATATTATATACATGTAGAGTAAGGAAGGATTGTATATACATGTAGAGTAAGGAAGGAGTCCATATGCATGTAGTGTAAGGAAGGAGATCATATACATGTAGAGTAAGGAAGGAGTTCATATACATGTAGAATAAGGAAGGATTTTATACCTCTCACGCCATTGATAATTGTGCTCGTACAAAGGTTCGGAAAAATTGTTACCTCGTCAAAATTAGCTCTGATTACAGTATCTAGAATTCTCTGGCAATGAGTTCTGTACATCATGAGGAATGTCAACACCTACAATAGTAACAGTATGACGTCATTAGCACTCGGTGCAAAGAAATGTTAAACTGCATGCATTTTCTAGATGAATATGAAATTTTCAAAGAGGTACCATAACCCTAATATTACTAGCAATAGTCATTAGTTACCATCTGAAATAAAACAAATCTGAACTATATACTACTACAGTATGCTTACCTTTTCTTCCGATACATTCGCTGGCACTTTAATATCTTTAATGTCTGGGAAATCTGGGAGGAGAGTTCCAAGCTTAGAACGAGGTGAATATGCAATTATCTGAAATAGAATCAACTTCAAAATAGAAGAAACATCATGAACTATTTGCTCAACCAATTATTCTGTCATTCTGTCATGCGCATTTCTCAATTATGCACAGCAGAATTCATATTTATAACCTATAGTTTAAACGTATTTTATTCAGACAATAACATACAAGAATAAACTGCTGCAATAGGAAGCATTTGGATAGGGTATATAAGTATATTACAATGATTTTACTAATTCCTTTCCATAGTGGAGTTTGCAAACATACATTTAGCACATTGAAGTCAATGGAGTGTAGGTATTGTTTTAGCATTGGCTAATTTTAAATCTATCTTGTACCTTGATACTGAATTTTAATAATTAATTAATATTAATTTATAACATTAGTAGGTCAAAATAGGTACTGTCTCACACGCTGTGTAGATAATGGGTCGGACATTTGATGGTAAATGATTAGATCTTGACATGCTTCGTTGCTGCAATGTAACCTTTCAGTTGTCATACTGATGTATACGTTAACTATTTTATTCTTAAGAGAATAATTGTATGGCCGGAAATGTTGGGAAGTCATTGTTTGCACAGTATGCTCATTTCTCACCAATGTATCACCAATGTAACCCGTGTTCGATCCTCCGATGTGAGATTGTACGGTGATCACCAATGTAACCCGTGTTCGATCCTCCGATGTGAGATTGTACGGTGATCACCAATGTAACCCGTGTTCGATCCTCCGATGTGAGATTGTACGGTGATCACCAATGTAACCCGTGTTCGATCCTCCGATGTGAGATTGTACGGTGATCACCAATGTAACCCGTGTTCGATCCTCCGATGTGAGATTGTACGGTGATCACCAATGTAACCCGTGTTCGATCCTCCGATGTGAGATTGTACGGTGATCACCAATGTAACCCGTGTTCGATCCTCCGATGTGAGATTGTACGGTGATCACCAAATCGGACAGGTGGGTTTTCTCCATGTACTCAGGTTCACCTCCCCACACGAAGGATCACATATATACGCTTTCATCCACGTTGTTTTGTAAAGTTTATACTAAATATGCCACATACTGTACTTGGGGTATGTGATATTGTGTGCTCACCTGCTTAGTGCTGTCCTTTTTCCCATCTATGGAACTATAAATAGAAAGAAATGAAAACAGTACACAATAATGAAATAAATAGACAAGATAATACAGCAAATATTCACGATCATACAACAATATATTACAGTACAATACAGTAAATAAAACCCACAAATATCCCTCTAATTTGCAATCATACTTTTTTCAGTATTCATATTTCCCTAGAACTAAATGAAATACTAATCAAACGAGTAGGTGATATATACCTTTGTACCCCTTTAGCAGAAAATGCAACCTCATAATATTTTGATGACTCTCTAACACCAATGCCATAGTAATGGTACCTGGAATAAACATAGTAATGGTATCTGGAATAAACATAGTAATGGTACCTGGAATAAACATAGTAATGGTATCTGGAATAAACATAGTAATGGTACCTGGAATAAACATAGTAATGGTACCTGGAATAAACATAGTAATGGTATCTGGAATAAACATAGTAATGGTACCTGAAATAAACATAGTAATGGTATCTGGAATAAACATAGTAATGGTATCTGGAATAAACATAGTAATGATACCTGGAATAAACATAGTAATGGTACCTGGAATAAACATAGTAATGGTACCTGGAATAAACAAATCAATAACAGGGCGTATAGTATGTATATATAATGGCAATACATATCAAGTGATAGTCTTATACCCCCCGTGGTCGTGGGGTTACGGTCGTTAAGTTACTTGCCCCGATCCATTGTAATCTTGAATCCCACTGGGGGTGTCGAATTTACTGACAGAGGAAGCTACCCATCTGGCTTGCAGAAGGTCGATGGTTCTATCCGGGTGCCCAGCATCGTCTACAATACTGCTCCGACGGGCACCAGATGTTTTACAATAACAATTGTAGAGACATTTAAAACAAATGGAAGCACAATATAATTGGTCTTATTAATGAACAGTGCAACCATAATCAATAATTCCATGATGTAAATATTGATAAAATAAAATATGTTTAAACTAATAATTCCATAAATTGTAACATCTACCGTTGTTTCAAGTCCCCAAATTCGCATCATTATTACAGCGTGCCTAACATATTCAAGTAACACCTCTTTCAAGCACAGACACTAAGTTTTCTAAAATAATCGGCAGGCATCGTCATTCAAGTTGTAAGCACAATACAGTACTTTATAATTATGCAAACATTAAAACACTTTCCAACTTTATACAACAACTTAGGTTATGAACTGAATAATCATCATATAATATAACACATGATTATTACATCGTATTAATGGCGACCCAGAACATGTTTTTAAAATCACATGAGTTCCAGGAAAGGGAAATACCAGTTTTACATGTCAGTGAATTGCGTTTCTTGAGAGTATATACGTATTGCCTAAGGTACAATGATCATACATGTTCACATAATTATAATTATTAATACAATTGATACTACTATTTGTTGGTCTATTCTATCGGTATATTTTTTTTAAAAATAATATAGCTTGGCGGATTATCCTGATCACAATATACTTAACCGGTATTTATTAAATATTTGGAAAGGAAGATAATTTTGTTTTCCAAACATTATTATGATTCGTATACCTTGTTTTGTATAAGAAATAGAATACAATTCTTTTAATTTCATTATAAACTGAATTGAAATATTATTCCCTATTCTCGGACGATTTTAAAACGTTTATTACAAATGTGCATACATTTTACACATTTAATGATATTGTAAAAAGCTATGTAGTTTAAGTTCACTTGATAGGTGCCAAGGTTGAATATAGAACATCTTTTAGCTATGGATAACTAGACCTAATTAACCATTTAGCGTTTATAAAGTTTGCACTGAACCAACTGCCAGAGTAACCAGGTGAGCATAATATCTCTTTTAGTATCCATACATGGTGATTTTAATATATATTATGCATGTAATTCGTACATCATTTTATATACTTTAGACGAAAGCTTAGATTGCTTATCATCATTAGCGTGTTCAAAATGTTTTGCCCAATAAGAAATAACTTTCTTGTTCATGTGTATAATCAACGGGGTCATACTAATGTCCCCATAATAAATTATATCATATATGATGGGGTTGGATGTATTTTAAATACATATTTATAGAATTTAAGTTGTATTCTCTCAATAACTTCAATATTCCCGAAGCCGCAGATTTCACTACCATATGAATTTGTACAGCTTTTTTCTCAAAAAGATCGATGTGTATATCAAATGGATGTGATAAAGACCGTAAGTTATATTTCGCAAAGGAAAAAACATCGCTTTAGTTGCCTGTTCTGCAATGTATTTCTTCGTTTTCATAAACGAACCACCTCTTGCCAAATATATTCCTAAATATTTGTATTTATCGATTATTTCAACAATGTCGTCTCCAATTTTTAAAATAACACCCTGTTTCGTGGTTGTCTACCTTTGCTAAAACCATTACATTCGTTTTACTAGCATTTATAGTGAGCTTTCAATTATCACAATATACCGTAACGTTGTCGTGTGCATGTTGCATGCCATTTTCATTATCACTAACAATAACCGTATAAAGTAAAATAAACAATTTAAGGAAAACATGAGCATCATCAATGTCCACGTACATACTCACACCATTTATATCATGTGTATTTAAATATTCTTACAGATCATTCAGGAAAATACTGAAACGAAAAAGGGAAAAGAAAAAACCCTGTCCGACACCATTTAAGCATTTGAAAAGAAGCGGAACTTCCTTCTTGTGTCGTAACCGTTGACGTAATAATGCTCTTATGTACATTATATATTACTTTGAAACATTTCCCATTGATATTTTCATTTTTCATATAAAGCCCAAAGCCCAATTCTCCACACACTATGAGGCGCCTGCTTAAAATCTACAAAGCTTCTTTTTATCATCATTCTATTCTATCTATCTATTAGACATTTTAAAATAAAAATATTATCGTTTGTGGAGTGTTCTTTTCTAAATCAGAAATATTACCGCATCTGGCCATGAGTTATCTCCAAAAAGTACTACGTGTTTATCATCAGAGCAGTATCTAAATATTTTATTTGGATGTTCAAGAAATGGGTCTCCGTGTGCCCATTTTGAACCAACTTGTTGTATCTTGACCCCGTAATCCGTAAATACATTGGATATTGTAAAACTTTACAAGTTTACAGCTACAAATTCTGTCGATTGTTACAAACGGTGATACGTCATTTTTAATTAAAAGTGCAATACAGCTTGGGCTATAGCGAGAAACTGTTTGCCTGTTGGAAATATGCACTTTGAAACACCCTATTACCCAGACCACAATTATTTTTGTATATAATTAAGTTCTGTAATGTGCTAACACCTTTAATGAGGACACAGACAGTAATTACATAATGTTTTAAAATTGTATTTGATGTCTGTTGAACATTTTACAAAATTTAGGCACTCCAAGCGCTAAATGGCTAATATGCTAAAGAACCATTCACCAAGCGGCTATGCCTTCACGCTGATTGCATTAGAACATGCCCCTCAAGTCCCCGCTAGTACATGTTACCAACTCGTACTTGGATTGTCCGCGTGTACCAAGCCTCCTCGTTGTAAGTTGGGGAAACTGCTGCCGGATAATCTACAATGTTCAAGGACAGATGTACATATACGTGTATACAGCATGTTGGCCAAACTGTAGTGATATAGCATGCCAAAGTCAGGCATTAAAACTGCCGGTATAATACACATATAGTGTCCGAAAGAATAGGATAGACATGTCATTCGGAATGTCATCACACTGGGACAATCATGTTATTGTTCTACCAGTGCCAATAAAGCAATGCAATCTCTCCGTCGTCATTCTGGTTGTTCTTAGCATATCAGAATTACACTACTTCACCTTTTTATGATTACATCATTAGCAAATTCAAACTATTACTTCCCCTGAACGACGTGTTGTATGATTTGGAGCATGATTCCGCAGTAGTGTGGGTAGTGTACATAAACTGTACGCTCGAGCAGTCGTCTGGGTGGTGTATATAAACTATACTATCGAGATAATCGAGCAGTAGTGTGGGTAGTGTATATAAACTGTACTCTCAAGCAGTCGTCTGGGTGGTGTATATAAACTGTACGCTCGAGCAGTCGTCTAGGTAGTGTATATAAACTGTACGCTCGAGCAGTCGTCTGGGTAGTGTATATAAACTGTACACTCGAGCAGTCGAATGGGTGGTGTATATAAACTATACTATCGAGCAGTAGTCTGGGCAGTGTATATAAACTGTACGCTCGAGCAGTAGTCTGGGCAGTGTATATAAACTGTACGCTCGAGCAGTCGTCTGGGTAGTGTATATAAACTGTACGCTCGAGCAGTCGTCTGGGTGGTGTATATAAACTGTACGCTCGAGCAGTAGTCTGGGCAGTGTATATAAACTGTACGCTCGAGCAGTAGTCTGGGCAGTGTATATAAACTGTACGCTCGAGCAGTCGTCTGGGTGGTGTATATAAACTGTACGCTCGAGCAGTCGTCTGGGTAGTGTATATAAACTGTACGCTCGAGCAGTAGTCTGGGCAGTGTATATAAACTGTACGCTCGAGCAGTCGTCTGGGTGGTGTATATAAACTGTACGCTCAAGCAGTAGTCTGGGTAGTGTACATAAACTGTACGCTCGAGCAGTAGTCTGTGTAGTGTACATAAACTGTACAATCGAGCAGTAGTCTGGGTAGTGTACATAAACTGTACGCTCGAGCAGTAGTCTGGGTAGTGTACATAAACTGTACAATCGAGCAGTCGTCTGGGTGGTTTATATAAACTATACTATCGAGCAGTAGTGTGGGTAGTGTATATAAACTGTACGCTCGAGCAGTAGTCTGTGTAGTGTACATAAACTGTACGCTCGAGCAGTAGTCTGGGTAGTGTACATAAACTGTACAATCGAGCAGTCGTCTGGGTGGTTTATATAAACTATACTATCGAGCAGTAGTGTGGGTAGTGTATATAAACTGTACGCTCGAGCAGTAGTCTGGGTAGTGTACATAAACTGTACAATCGAGCAGTCGTCTGGGTGGTTTATATAAACTATACTATCGAGCAGTAGTGTGGGTAGTGTATATAAACTGTACGCTCGAGCAGTCGTCTGGGTGGTTTATATAAACTATACTATCGGGCAGTAGTGTGGGTAGTGTACATAAACTATGCACTCGAGCAGTAGTCTGGGTGGTGTATATAAACTATACTATCGGGCAGTAGTGTGGGTAGTGTACATAAACTATGCGCTCGAGCAGTAGTGTGGGTAGTGTATATAAACTGTACTCTCTAGCAGTAGTATGGGTAGTGTATATAAACTGTACTCTCAAGCAGTAGTATGGGTAGTGTATATAAACTGTACTCTCAAACAGTAGTATGGGTAGTCTATATAAACTGTACTCTTAAGCAGTAGTCTGGGTAGTGTATATAAACTGTACTCTCACACAGTAGTATGGGTGGTGTATATAAACTGTACTCTCTAGCAGTAGTCTGGGTAGTGTATATAAACTGTACTCTCAAACAGTAGTCTGGGTAGTGTATATAAACTGTACTCTCTATCAGTAGTCTGGGTAGTGTATATAAACTGTACTCTCAAGCAGTAGTATGGGTAGTGTATATAAACTGTACTCTCAAACAGTAGTATGGGTAGTGTATATAAAATGTACTCTCAAGCAGTAGTCTGGGTAGTGTATATAAACTGTACTCTCAAGCAGTAGTATGGGTAGTGTATATAAACTGTACTCTCTAGCAGTAGTCTGGGTAGTGTATATAAACTGTACTCTCAAACAGTAGTATGGGTAGTGTATATAAACTGTACTATCAAGCAGTAGTATGGGTAGTGTATATAAACTGTACTCTCTAGCAGTAGTCTGGGTAGTGTATATAAACTGTACTCTCAAGCAGTAGTAAGGGTAGTGCATATAAACTGTACTCTCAAGCAGTAGTCTGGGTAGTGTATATAAAATGTACTCTCCAAATTATCGATATAACCTCCCGTACACACATACAGTCTGAATCCCTTTCATAAACCAACAATAAGAAGCTTATTTGGTTGACCAGTTGTGTTTCGCAGTAGTCCACATGTTGTACACATAGTGTATTCTCCCAGTCTCCCAGTCCCCGCAGTAGTCCACATGTTGTACACATAGTGTATTATCTCAGTCCCAGTAT
The DNA here is from genome assembly GCA_014843695.1 of Archivesica marissinica. NCBI lineage: Eukaryota > Metazoa > Mollusca > Bivalvia > Venerida > Vesicomyidae > Archivesica > Archivesica marissinica. The sequence continues at coordinate 41,499,518 of CM026386.1, forward strand.
TTTTCAGGAATAAACTACCTACCTTTCTGGAACTTGCAGCATTGACGGTTGTGTATTCGCATCTAGGTCATATGTTGACTCTAGCTGCCATTCCAGCAGTATTTTAGACACGGACGGGCACCCGGGTAGAACCACCGACCTTCTGCTAGACATCTGGATGACTGCTTCACAGGAAATCATTCTCCACATTGGCATTGTATTTTACAGAATTCCAGACAACGTCGTCTCTAAATCCCGGCATTTTATGCATTTGTATAAACATACCTTTCCGAAACTTGCAGCATTGACAGGTTGCGTATCGCGCATTTCGCAGTAGTCCAGATAGTGTACATACAGTGTACTTCTGGGTATGCACACTCCCTCTGCAATCTCGTAGTTCTCTTCTAACCTAGAAAAGCAAATCTCCAGTTGTCTGGATAGTGAATGCACACACATAATAAGCAAACGGTTTTCCTTCAAAATAGAAGATTTAATGTGAGTTGCACAGGCGCTTGTTCAGTCAATAAATAATAACCCCTCTACCGTAAGAAGGGTAGAGTGGTAATTTGTTTATTGACTGAAACCCTAAGAAGGGTAGAGTGGTAATTTGTTTATTGACTGAAACCCTAAGAAGGACAGAGTGGTAATTTGTTTATTGACTGAAACCCTAAGAAGTTTATTGACTGAAACCCTAAGAAGGGTAGAGTGGTAATTTGTTTATTGACTGAAACCCTAAGAAGGGCAGGGTGGTAATTTGTTTATTGACTGAAACAAGAATGGCAGAGTGGTAATTTGTTTATTGACTGAAACCCTAAGAAGGGTAGAGTGGTAATTTGTTTATTGACTGAAACCCTAAGAAGGGCAGAGTGGTAATTTGTTTATTGACTGAAACCCTAAGAAGGGTAGAGTGGTAATTTGTTTATTGACTGAAACCCTAAGAAGGGTAGAGTGGTAATTTGTTTATTGACTGAAACCCTAAGAAGGGTAGAGTGGTAATTTGTTTATTGACTGAAACCCTAAGAAGAGTAGGGTGGTAATTTGTTTATTGACTGAAACCCTAAGAAGGGCAGAGTGGTAATTTGTTTATTGACTGAAACCCTAAGAAGGGTAGAGTGGTAATTTGTTTATTGACTGAAACCCTAAGAAGGGCAGAGTGGTAATTTGTTTATTGACTGAAACCCTAAGAAGGGTAGAGTGGTAATTTGTTTATTGACTGAAACCCTAAGAATGGCAGAGTGGTAATTTGTTTATTGACTGAAACAAGAAGGGCAGAGTGGTAATTTGTTTATTGACTGAAACCCTAAGAAGGGTAGAGTGGTAATTTGTTTATTGACTGAAACCCTAAGAAGGGCAGAGTGGTAATTTGTTTATTGACTGAAACCCTAAGAAGGGTAGAGTGGTAATTTGTTTATTGACTGAAACCCTAAGAATGGCAGAGTGGTAATTTGTTTATTGACTGAAACAAGAATGGTAGAGGAGTCATTTTATATTGACTGAAACAAGCGCTGGGTAGAGGGGTCATTTTATATTGACTGAAACAAGCGCTTGGTAGAAGGGTAATTTTATATTGACTGAAACAAGCGATGGGTAGATTGGTAATTTGTTTATTGACTGAAACAAGCGATGGGTAGAGGGGTCATTTTATATTGACTGAAACAAGCGCTGGGTAGAGGGGTCATTTTGTATTGACTGAAACAAGCGATGGGTAGAGAGGTAAATTATTATTGACTGAAACAAGCGCTTGGTAGAGGGGTAATTTTGTATTGACTGAAACAAGCGATGGGTAGAGAGGTAAATTATTATTGACTGAAACAAGCGATGGGTAGAGAGGTAAATTATTATTGACTGAAACAAGCGATGGGTAGATTGGTAATTTGTTTATTGACTGAAACAAGCGATGGGCAGAGGAATAATTTGTTTATTGACTGAAACAAGCGCTGGGTAGAGGGGTCATTTTATATTGACTGAAATAAGCGCTGGGTAGATTGGTAATTTGTTTATTGACTGAAACAAGCGATGGGTAGAGGGGTATTTTGTTTATTGACTGAAACAAGCGATGGGTAGAGAGGTAATTTGTTTATTGACTGAAACCCTAAGAAGGGTAGAGTGGTAATTTGTTTATTGACTGAAACCCTAAGAAGGGTAGAGTGGTAATTTGTTTATTGACTGAAACAAGCGATGGGTAGATTGGTAATTTGTTTATTGACTGAAACCCTAAGAAGGGTAGAGTGGTAATTTGTTTATTGAATGAAACACTAAGAAGGTAGAGTGGTAATTTGTTTATTGACTGAAACCCTAAGAAGGGTAGAGTGGTAATTTGTTTATTGACTGAAACAAGAATGGCAGAGTGGTAATTTGTTTATTGACTGAAACCCTAAGAAGGGTAGAGTTGTAATTTGTTTATTGACTGAAACCCTAAGAAGGGCAGAGTGGTAATTTGTTTATTGACTGAAACCCTAAGAAGGGTAGAGTGGTAATTTGTTTATTGACTGAAACCCTAAGAAGGGTAGAGTGGTAATTTGTTTTTTGACTGAAACAAGACGAGTAGAGTGCTAATTTGTTTATTGACTGAAACCCTAAGAAGGGTAGAGTGGTAATATGTTTATTGACTGAAACCCTAAGAAGGGCATAGTGGTAATTTGTTTATTGACTGAAACAAGCGATGGGCAGAGGAGTAATTTGTTTATTGACTGAAACAAGCGCTGGGTAGAGGGGTCATTTTATATTGACTGAAATAAGCGCTGGGTAGATTGGTAATTTGTTTATTGACTGAAACAAGCGATGGGTAGAGGGGTATTTTGTTTATTGACTGAAACAAGCGATGGGTAGAGAGGTAATTTGTTTATTGACTGAAACCCTAAGAAGGGTAGAGTGGTAATTTGTTTATTGACTGAAACCCTAAGAAGGGTAGAGTGGTAATTTGTTTATTGACTGAAACAAGCGATGGGTAGATTGGTAATTTGTTTATTGACTGAAACCCTAAGAAGGGTAGAGTGGTAATTTGTTTATTGACTGAAACACTAAGAAGGTAGAGTGGTAATTTGTTTATTGACTGAAACCCTAAGAAGGGTAGAGTGGTAATTTGTTTATTGACTGAAACAAGAATGGCAGAGTGGTAATTTGTTTATTGACTGAAACCCTAAGAAGGGTAGAGTGGTAATTTGTTTATTGACTGAAACCCTAAGAAGGGCAGTGTGGTAATTTGTTTATTGACTGAAACCCTAAGAAGGGTAGAGTGGTAATTTGTTTTTTGACTGAAACAATACGAGAAGAGTGCTAATTTGTTTATTGACTGAAACCCTAAGAAGGGTAGAGTGGTAATATGTTTATTGACTGAAACCCTAAGAATGGCAGAGTGGTAATTTGTTTATTGACTGAAACCCTAAGAAGGGTAGAGTGGTAATTTGTTTATTGACTGAAACCCTAAGAAGGGCAGAGTGGTAATTTGTTTATTGACTGAAACCCTAAGAAGGGTAGAGTGGTAATTTGTTTATTGACTGAAACAAGACGAGTAGAGTGCTAATTTGTTTATTGACTGAAACCCTAAGAATGGTAGAGTGGTAATTTGTTTATTGACTGAAACAAGAATGGTAGAGGAGTCATTTTATATTGACTGAAACAAGCGCTGGGTAGAGGGGTCATTTTATATTGACTGAAACAAGCGCTGGGTAGAGGGTAATTTTATATTGACTGAAACAAGCGCTAGGTAGAGGGGTAATTTTATATTGACTGAAACAAGCGATAGGTAGAGTGGTAATTTTGTATTGACTGAAACAAGCGATGGGTAGAGGGGTCATTTTATATTGACTGAAACAAGCGCTGGGTAGAGGGGTCATTTTATATTGACTGAAACAAGCGCTGGGTAGAGGGGTCATTTTGTATTGACCGAAACAAGCGATGGGTAGAGAGGTAAATTATTATTGACTGAAACAAGCGCTGGGTAGAGAGGTAAATTATTATTGACTGAAACAAGCGATGGGTAGAGGGGTAATTTTGTATTGACTGAAACAAGCGATGGGTAGAGAGGTAAATTATTATTGACTGAAACAAGCGATGGGTAGATTGGTAATTTGTTTATTGACTGAAACAAGCGATGGGCAGAGGGGTAATTTGTTTATTGACTGAAACAAGTGCTGGGTAGAGGGGTAATTTGTTTATTGACTGAAACAAGCGATGGGTAGAGGGGTATTTTGTTTATTGACTGAAACAAGCGATGGGTAGAGAGGTAATTTGTTTATTGACTGAAACCCTAAGAAGGGTAGAGTGGTAATTTGTTTATTGACTGAAACAAGCGATGGGTAGATTGGTAATTTGTTTATTGACTGAAACCCTAAGAATGGTAGAGTGGTAATTTGTTTATTGACTGAAACACTAAGAAGGTAGAGTGGTAATTTGTTTATTGACTGAAACCCTAAGAAGGGCAGAGTGGTAATTTGTTTATTGACTGAAACAAGCGATGCGTAGAGTGGTAATTTGTTCATTGACTGAAACCCTAAGAAGGGTAGAGTGGTAATTTGTTTATTGACTGAAACCCTAAGAAGGGTAGAGGGGTAATTTGTTTATTGACTGAAACAAGCGATGGATAGAGTGGTAAATTGTTTATTGACTGAAACCCTAAGAAGGGTAGAGTGGTAATTTGTTTGTTGACTGAAACAAGAATGGTAGAGTGGTAATTTGTTTATTGACTGAAACAAGAATGGTAGAGTGGTAATTTGTTTATTGACTGAAACAAGAATGGTAGAGGGGTCATTTGTTATTGACTGAAACACGCGATGGGTAGAGGGGTAAATTATTATAGACTGAAACAAGCACTCGTGGCGAGTGCCCAGGCCTGACCCATGTGTTTATTTGACCACAAGTCAGTTCGGAAGATTGGCACCGAACTAAGCTAATACACACAGTGTAACAGACTAGTAGGTTTGATAATATGTGACTATTGAATGAAAAGCCATATTTTAATATACAATACTTAATGCTTATAATATTTCCTTAGATCTACATATTTTATGCCGCTACAAACAATTCGATTTATATTTACCATTTTAGCGTCTGTGGAGTAGAGTGTGGCTTTGATGCTGATCGCAGTCTAGTGTATGTACCTGGAAGCATGAAGTACTAAGCTTACCATCTCAATCTAATGCGACACACTACATCGTACAAATAAATATGGGTTATTCAAGCCTTATAAACTGTATCTGGCATATTGTAGATATAGCTTGCAACAATATCATTCTCTCTTTCACTATACATGGATGGTCCAGGATTCAAGTTGGAGGTAGGCGTATAGCGGGTCCATTTTTCAGTTCCATGTCGCAGTTCGAAAAACGCTTAGATAAATGCCACATTCTATTATTTATTATTATATATCATCATTCCGTGGATCCAGCTACCTCCCTGCATATTTGTATAGCCCGAACTGAACAGGAAACTAGTAACATAGTACCGATGATGCGTTGGGCAAGGCAAATGTCTGCAAGGCCGTGTTGCTTGTTCGGGCTTTACGACTTTATAAGCACAATTTTGGGCTATATAGCCGGTGGGCAGTTTATCTAACGACACCTTTCCTGGGCAGGCTCCAGCAGTTAACCACTCTCCATAAGAAACGGCCAGCTTTTTCATATAAAAGACACGGCCCGAGCAGGGCTCGAACCAATAACTATCAGCCATGTTATGTTACAGTGGTATACAAGTTAGCGACCGTAACAACTCGACCACGGAGTCGGTCCTCCAAGGCCATATAGAAACTTGTTATAATTATTAAAATACCTTTGCGTTCCTCCGCTGACCCGTCACCTAGGCAACTCTTATCAATGTCATCCGTAACGACTGTGGTTTCCGATTTCTGGTCATTTGACAGGCATCGTTCTAGCCAATCTGTAAAACGATAATACTTTATGATCACGTGTCGAGTATACACGTGACAGAATGTGCCACGCATTGACTTAGTGGTGATTAATTCAAATGGTGACCTTGTTAGTTCATGCCACAGGTTGACCTAGTATCTATTTGGTGTTGTGATACTCTTATCGGTTTAGAGCAACATAATTTGAAAAACAAGTTTATATTTATTATGGTATAAAATATCTCCGGACTATCAGATCACAAGTCGTGAATATCGTATTTTCGAAACAATTATATTGATCATACAACTGTAATATTACGACGTGATACGTCCCGAAACCACCCACCACATGACAGGTCGACTGTTTTGAGACACATACATATATTGGCGATACATTGGTGGAATTCCCGTCATTTTGCCACTGAATTCCGATGAGTAATTGTCCTGTAATAGGTAAGTTACTATATATACTTGATTCCCCGATATGAATAACACATAAACACTATACTAATCAGCTCGAAACCATACTTATTGCGGCATACTGTTATTAACATTGTCGTGGAAGTCGTGATAGCGCAGTGGATGCGCGTTCGCTTCAGGTGCGAAAGGTCCGGAGTTCGAGCCCCGCTGGAGCTGTTACGATTGTGCCCTTACGCAAGGCATTTAAATGCCACGGTGCCTCTTCTCTCTCCCTCGTGGCGATGGATTCCATCAGGAATGAAGTCTCGAGAGTGATTAATATAAATTGTAAGAATTTGTTTCGCAATCGAGCTAAAATAAATTTGTATAAACTATAAACTAAAATTGTCCAATGAGAACACGTGTTACAAACAATATGCAATATGGTGTCGTGATGATGCAAGTGAACTGGTACTATACACGCAGGAGATGTCAACTATACGCAATTCATACCAGTGAAAAAGAGCACTGATAATGATTTGGTTTATTTTGTATTTGATGCATCAGTACAGCCAGGTTTTCATTATAATATATAGATCTATTTTGCATATGCTCCCACACACATGTCTTAGTTGCTAGTTCATACTTTGATTAAAGAAAATATATTTCGACAAGTTGAACACTGTTCGTAGTAGAAACGATAAAACTGCCAATTGTAATCATCAATTTAAGTAGAAGTTAGTTTTAATAGTTTCACTTGAATTTACTGCGGACCACGAGCAACATTCCAAGTCCAAATAGCTCGGTAACCAGGCAACATGAGCCCGAGCGAATAAATGTCATCAAATAACGATTTGTAAATCTTGTTGGAAATTGTTCACGCTCAGGTGAAATGCAAATGAGGCAATTTACTGCTGTAGGATATGCAAATATTGGTGACATAACAAATAAATGTGTCTGAACATCGTGTATGGTCGGACTTCCTATTCAGTCAAGCATTGTTGGATATATTTATTTATTTGGTTTCTGTACAGTGTATGCATGTCCCATCTGCATAGTACACGAATACCTCTCATGTTCAAGTGAACGCAATCTTCACTCTCATACAGAATGCCATATCCATTCTCCAAGAGAACGTCATCTTCTTCCTCCTACATAACGCCGCATCCACCTTCCAAGAGAACACCATCTTCACCCTCCAAGAGAACAACATCTTCATCCTCCAAGAGAAGGCCATCTTCACCCTCCAAGAGAAGGCCATCTTCATCCTCCAAGAGAACGCCATCTTCACCCTCCAAGAGAAGGCCATCTTCATCCTCCAAGAGAAGGCCATCTTCACCCTCCAAGAGAACACCATCTTCACCCTCCAAGAGAACACGATCTTCATCCTCCAAGAGAACACCATCTTCACCCTCCAAGGGAACACCATCTTCACCCTTCAAGAGAACGCCATCATCACCCTCAAAGAGAACACCATCTTCACCCTTCAAGAGAACACCATCTTCACTCTCCAAGAGAACACCATCTTCACCCACCAAGAGAACACCATCTTCACCCTCCAAGGGAACACCATCTCCATCTTCCAAGAGAACACCATCTCCATCTTCCAAGGAACACCATCTCCATCTTCCAAGGGAACACCATCTCCATCTTCCAAGGGAACACCATCTCCATCTTCCAAGGGAACACCATCTCCATCTTCCAAGGGAACACCATCTTCACCCTCCAAGAGAACACCATCTTCACCCTCCAAGAGAATACCATCTTCACCCTTCAAGAGAACGCCATCTTCATCATCCAAGAGAACGCCATCTTCACCCTTCAAGAGAACACCATCTTCACTCTCCAAGAGAACACCATCTTCACCCACCAAGAGAACACCATCTTCACCCTCCAAGGGAACACCATCTCCATCTTCAAGAGAACACCATCTCCATCTCCAAGGGAACACCATCTCCATCTTCCAAGGGAACACCATCTCCATCTTCCAAGGGAACACCATCTCCATCTTCCAAGGGAACACCATCTCCATCTTCCAAGGGAACACCATCTTCACCCTCCAAGAGAACACCATCTTCACCCTCCAAGAGAATACCATCTTCATCCTCCAAGAGAACGCCATCTTCACCCTCCAAGAGAACACCATCTTCACCCTCCAAGAGAACACCATCTTCACCCACCAAGAGAACACCATCTTCACCCCCAAGGAAACCATCTCCATCTTCCAAGAGAACACCATCTCCATCTTCCAAGGGAACACCATCTCCATCTTCCAAGGGAACACCATCTCCATCTTCCAAGGGAACACCATCTCCATCTTCCAAGGGAACACCATCTCCATCTTCCAAGGGAACACCATCTCCATCTTCCAAGGGAACACCATCTCCATCTTCCAAGGGAACACCATCTCCATCTTCCAAGGGAACACCATCTCCATCTTCCAAGGGAACACCATCTTCACCCTCCAAGGGAACACCATCTTCACCCTCCAAGAGAACACCATCTCCATCTTCCAAGAGAACACCATCTCCATCTTCCAAGAGAACACCATCTCCATCTTCCAAGAGAACACCATCTTCATCTTCCAAGAGAACACCATCTTCACCCTCCAAGAGAACACCATCTTCACCCTCCAAGAGAACACCATCTCCATCTTCCAAGAGAACACCATCTTCATCCTCCAAGAGAACACCATCTTCACCCTCCAAGAGAACACCATCTTCACCCTCCAAGAGAACACCATCTTCACCCTCCAAGAGAACACCATCTTCACCCTCCAAGAGAACACCATCTTCACCCTCCAAGAGAACACCATCTTCACCCTCCAAGAGAACACCATCTTCACCCTCCAAGAGAACACCATCTTCACCCTCCAAGAGAACGCCATCTTCACCCTCCAAGAGAACACCATCTTCACCCTTCAAGAGAACGCCATCTTCACCCTCCAAGAGAACACCATCTTCACCCTCCAAGAGAACACCATCTTCACCCTCCAAGAGAATACCATCTTCACCCTTCAAGAGAACGCCATCTTCATCATCCAAGAGAACGCCATCTTCACCCTCCAAGAGAACATCTTCATCCTCCAAGAGAACATCTTCATCCTCCAAGAGAACGCCATCTTCACCCTCCAAGAGAACATCTTCACCCTCCAAGAGAACACCATCTTCACCCTCCAAGAGAACACCATCTTCATCCTCCAAGAGAACATCTTCATCCTCCAAGAGAACGCCATCTTCACCCTCCAAGAGAACATCTTCATCCTCCAAGAGAACATCTTCATCCTCCAAGAGAACACCATCTTCACCCTCCAAGAGAACATCTTCACCCTCCAAGAGAACACCATCTTCACCCTCCAAGAGAACATCTTCACCCTCCAAGAGAACACCATCTTCATCCTCCAAGAGAACGCCATCTTCACCCTCCAAGAGAACATCTTCACCCTCCAAGAGAACATCTTCACCCTCCAAGAGAACATCTTCATCCTCCAAGAGAACATCTTCATCCTCCAAGAGAACACCATCTTCACCCTCCAAGAGAACATCTTCACCCTCCAAGAGAACACCATCTTCACCCTCCAAGAGAACACCATCTTCACCCTCCAAGAGAACATCTTCACCCTCCAAGAGAACACCATCTTCACCCTCCAAGAGAACATCTTCACCCTCCAAGAGAACACCATCTTCACCCTCCAAGAGAACACCATCTTCACCCTCCAAGAGAACATCTTCACCCTCCAAGAGAACGCCATCTTCACCCTCCAAGAGAACATCTTCACCCTCCAAGAGAACATCTTCATCCTCCAAGAGAACACCATCTTCACCCTCCAAGAGAACACCATCTTCATCCTCCAAGAGAACGCCATCTTCACCCTCCAAGAGAGAACATCTTCACCCTCCAAGAGAACATCTTCACCCTCCAAGAGAACATCTTCACCTCCAAGAGAACATCTTCACCCTCCAAGAGAACACCATCTTCACCCTCCAAGAGAACACCATCTTCACCCTCCAAGAGAACACCATCTTCACCCTCCAAGAGAACACCATCTTCACCCTCCAAGAGAACACCATCTTCACCCTCCAAGAGAACACCATCTTCACCCTCCAAGAGAACACCATCTCCATCTTCCGACATAACGCCGCATCCACCCTCCAAAAGAACGCCACATTCACCCTCCTAGAGAACGCCATTTTCACCTTCCAAGAGAACATCTTCACCCTCCAAGAGAACGCCATCTTCACCCTCCAAGAGAACATCTTCACCCTCCAAGAGAACACCATCTTCATCCTCCAA
>CM026386.1:41511030-41552972 GCA_014843695.1 Archivesica marissinica
ATTGTCTTATGATAGTTGACTTGAAGCAATAATATCGTGTCTTATGATAGTTGACTTGAAGCAATAATATAGTGTCTTGTGATAGTTGATCTCACTACAAGAATCTGTTTCCCCGCCACAACATCTACTACATCTTGGTGAATAGTTTACGATGAAACAGTTAATTAGGTTACATTCATAGTGCAGACATGGTCCATGTGACACCATACGTTAGACATGCTACTGCACACAACAAACGGATATGTTGTCCAGTGGTAACAGGCTGGACTGGTAATCTTGGGTCGCAGGTTCGATCCCCCGTCTGACCCTAATAAAATTAACATTCTTTCAGATGGGACATTAAACCGAGGTCTCGTGTCGGTGCTGTACACCTTGCACGTAAAAGAACCAGATGAGACTCTGGAATGGATCTATGTCTGTATCATTGCACTATCCTCCAAACATCTAATATGACTAACTCTTCAGGCGTCGCTCATATGGGCAACCGGTAGCGACGATAAATAAACGTAAAACACACACATACAGCAGCATCACATTACCTATTGGTTACTTCAGTGAAATAGATTTAAAGGTTTAACTCGCCTGTTGGATAAAAGTGAAATTCATGCAAAGTTGGTTATATTTATTACCTTCAATGTATGTACATGTAAATTATTATAGTGTTTGGATATAATAATCTATTTGAAATTATTATAGTGTTTGGATATATAATCTATTTGAAATTATTATAGTGTTTGGATATATAATCTATTTGAAATTATTATAGTGTTTGGATATATAATCTATTTGAAATTATTATAGTGTTTGGATATAATAATCTATTTGAAATTATTATAGTATTTGGATATATAATCTATTTGAAATTATTATAGTGTTTGGATATATAACCAGCAGAGGTTAATGGTTGTCAAATGTCTTCATAATTCCTCAGGTGAATGTTCTATCTATATGAATGTTCTATCTATATGAATGTTCTATCTATATGAATGTTCTATCTATATGAATGTTCTATCTATATGAATGTTCTATCTATATGAATGTTCTATCTATATGAATGTTCTATATATGAATGTTCTATATATATATTGAATGTTCTATATATATATGAATGTTCTATATATATGAATGTTCTATCTATATGAATGTTCTATCTATATGAATGGTCTATCTATATGAATGTTTTATCTATATGAATGTTCTATCTATATGAATGTTCTATCTATATGAATGTTCTATCTATATGAATGTTCTATCTATATGAATGTTCTATCTATATGAATGTTCTATCTATATGAATGTTCTATCTATATGAATGTTCTATCTATATGAATGTTCTATCTATATGAATGTTCTATCTATATGAATGTTCAATCTATATGAATGTTCTATCTATATGAATGTTCTATGAAACGAAGAAGCACCGTATCAGATAGCACATACTTCAATACATCACCATTAAGTAGATTGCTATTTTAATTGTTCTGTAAAAATCGTTAAGCGTCATAAATGAATATTATGGTCTATTTGATTTTCTGAGATTAACTAGTCATGTTGTCAACCTGAAGCGACGCGCACTAGTAGTGAGTGAGATAGGCAGAATCTGCTCTGAGTTCAAATCTTGTGCAATATGCAGATTATCGTTGGCATTCAAATCAATTTAACGCCAGCACTCATATGAGCATTGCCGTTACATACCAGCAATGAAACATGATAGGGATATGGTCTATATACTGCACCGTATCATCAATGTCCAGTGTGATGGTCATATGTGTAAATTTAGACAAATATGTTACACATGTAAATGGTGTGACGTTGTTTCTTGGTTCATGTATATATAATGACGTTGTTCTGGTTACATGTAGGTAGTTTGACGTTGTAACCGGTTACATGTAGATAGTTTGCCGTTGTAACCAGTTACATGTAGATAGTTTGCCGTTGTAACCGGTTACATGTAGATAGTTTGCCGTTGTAACCAGTTACATGTAGATAGTTTGCCGTTGTAACCGGTTACATGTAGATAGTTTGCCGTTGTAACCGGTTACATGTAGATAGTTTGACGTTGTAACCGGTTACATGTAGATAGTTTGACGTTGTAACTGGTTACATGTAGATAGTTTGACGTTGTAACCGGTTACATGTAGATAGTTTGCCGTTGTAACCGGTTACATGTAGATAGTTTGACGATGTTTCTGGCTATATGTAGATAATTTGACGTTATCATTTAATAGATTGTAGAGATGCTGAACACAATTTTTTTGTGCCTGGATGATCGGATTGTGCTCTATGACGTATACAAGGTGGAAACAATTGGTGACGCCTACCTTGTTGTATCGGGTAATCATAATCTCATTTCTAAATCAACAATGTGTGCCTTCGTAGAGTGTGCTGTACACTGAGATAAGCCAAGGGTAGGATGGTTACAATGCACTGAGATACGCCAAGGGTAGGATGGTTACAATGCATTGAGATAAGCCAATGGTAGGAGGGTTACAATGCATTGAGGTAAGCCAAGGGTAGGAGGGTTACAATGCATTGAGATAAGCCAATGGTAGGAAGGTTACAATGCATTGAGATAAGCCAAGGGTAGGATGGTTACAATGCACTGAGATAAGCCAATGGTAGGATGGTTACAATGCATTGAGATAAGCCAAGGGTAGAAGGGTTACAATGCATTGAGATAAGCCAAGGGTAGGATGGTTACAATGCACTGAGATAAGCCAAGGGTAGGAGGGTTAACATGCATTGAGATAAGCCAAGGGTAGGATGGTTACAATGCATTGAGATACGCCAAGGGTAGGAGGGTTACAATGCATTGAGATAAGCCAATGGTAGGAAGGTTACAATGCATTGAGATAAGCCAAAGGTAGGATGGTTACAATGCATTGAGATAAGCCAAAGGTAGGATGGTTACAATGCATTGAGATAAGCCAATGCTAGGATGGTTACAATGCAGTGAGTTAGCCAAGGGTAGGAGGGTTACAATGCATTGAGATACGCCAATGGTAGGAGGGTTACAATGCATTGAGATAAGCCAAAGGTAGGATGGTTACAATGCATTGAGATAAGCCAAGGGTAGGATGGTTACAATGCATTGAGATAAGCCAAGGGAAGGAGGGTTACAATGCATTGAGATAAGCCAAGGGTAGGAGGGTTACAATGCATTGAGATAAGCCAATGCTAGGATGGTTACAATGCATTGAGATAAGCCAATGCTAGGATGGTTACAATGCATTGAGATAAGCCAATGCTAGGATGTTTACAATGCATTGAGATAAGCCAATGCTAGGATGGTTACAATGCATTGAGATACGCCAATGCTAGGATGGTTACAATGCATTGAGATAAGCCAATGCTAGGATGGTTACAATGCATTAAGATAAGCCAATGGTAGGAGAGTTACAATGCATTGAGATAAGCCAAGGGTATGAGGGTTACAATGCATTGAGATAAGCCAAGGGTAGGATGGTTACAATGCACTGAGATAAGCCAATGGTAGGATGGTTACAATGCATTGAGATAAGCCAAGGGTAGAAGGGTTACAATGCATTGAGATAAGCCAAGGGTAGGATGGTTACAATGCACTGAGATAAGCCAAAGGTAGGAGGGTTAAAATGCATTGAGATAAGCCAAGGGTAGGATGGTTACAATGCATTGAGATAAGCCAAGGGTAGAAGGGTTACAATGCATTGAGATAAGCCAATGCTAGGATGGTTACAATGCATTGAGGTAAGCCAATGCTAGGAGGGTTACAATGCATTGAGATCAGCCAAAGGTAGGATGGTTACAATGCATTGAGATAAGCCAAGGGTAGGATGGTTACAATGCATTGAGATAAGCCAAGGGAAGGAGGTTTACAATGAATTGAGATAAGCCAAGGGTAGGAGGGTTACAATGCATTGAGATAAGCCAATGCTAGGATGGTTACAATGCATTGAGATAAGCCAATATTAGGATGGTTACAATGCATTGAGATAAGCCAATGCTAGGATGGTTACAATGCATTGAGATAAGCCAATGGTAGGATGGTTACAATGCATTGAGATAGGCCAATGCTAGGATGGTTACAATGCATTGAGTTAAGCCAATGCTAGGATGGTTACAATGCATTGAGATAAGACAATGCTAGGATGGCTACAATGCATTGAGATAAGCCAATGGTAGGAGGGTTACAATGCATTGAGATAAGCCAAGGGTAGGCGGGTTACAATGCATTGAGATAAGCCAATGCTAGGAGGGTTACAATGCATTGAGATAAGCCAAGGGTAGGAGGGTTACAATGCATTGAGATAAGCCAATGGTAGGAGGGTTACAATGCATTGAGATAAGCCAAGGGTAGGAGGGTTACAATGCATTGAGATAAGCCAAGGGTAGGATGGTTACAATGCATTGAGATAAGCCAAGGGTAGGAGGGTTACAATGCATTGAGATAAGCCAAGGGTAGGAGGGTTACAATGCATTGAGATAAGCCAAGGGTAGGAGGGTTACAATGCATTGAGATAAGCCAAGGGTAGGATGGTTACAATGCACTGAGATAAACCAAGGGTAGAGGGTTACAATGCATTGAGATAAGCCAAGGGTAGGAGGGTTACAATGCACTGAGATAAACCAAGGGTAGGAGGGTTACAATACATTGAGGTAAGCCATGGATATGATTACAATATACTGTGATAAGCCAAAGAGAGGATTACAATACATTGAGAAATAGCCAAGGAGACGATTACAATACATTGAGAAATAGCCAAGGAGATGATTACAATACATTGAGAAATAGCCAAGGAGATGATTACAATATATTGAGAAATAGCCAACGAGACGATTACAATACATTGAGAAATAGCCAAGGAGATGATTACAATACATTGAGAAATAGCCAAGGAGATGATTACAATATATTGAGATAAGCCAATGTTACAGTCAAACATTACATTACATAATTATATACAACAATTGTCAAACCCATGTCTAAAGCCCATATAGACAATAGCTTTTTAATTTATGCAACACTGGCCATGCCTCAATGTTATAATATTTAGTTTTACAACACTGTGATTTATGTTGCTTGTGTAGTTCAGTAATGATATATCCTTATGTTATATACGTCTACATTCGTTCAAGGTGTACCTATTACAAATGGAAAACTACACGCATCTCATATTGCATTATTGTCATTGGATATCATGGAACACGTGGACAAGATAGACATTCCACACCTTCCCGGAACTGCCGTCAAACTCAGGATTGGTTGTCACAGTGGTAAGTAATAATATGGGATCATTAGGGGGGCTACGTGGCATAGTGTATATCTAACTACCTATCACTAAGAGAAACCTAGGTGAATTCACTGCCTATCATATCATTTATGCCTATATAAATCTGTTCTCAAATGTGTTTGTTTATATAGAATAGTACAACGACATCCACCACACTTGCTATCACATTATTATCCTCCTTTGAGATATTCACTAGACTGTTGCCATCTGCGCTATATACTGTATCACTTTATAGCGTTTTGTTAATTCCCTTTTGGAATAACCACTAGACATACACCCTTTGAACTACATACCTCCCCACTTGCTAGCATAGTGTTATTCCCTTTAGGGATAACCACTAGACTGTTAACATTTACATTGCATACAGTACCACTTGTGATAGCATATTGTTATTCCCACATTGGGATAACAACTATACGTTTACCCTTTGCGTTATTCCCACATTGGGATAACAACTATACGTTTACCCTTTGCGTTATTCCCACATTGGGATAACAACTATACGTTTACCCTTTGCGTTATTCCCACATTGGGATAACAACTATACGTTTACCCTTTGCGTTATTCCCACATTGGGATAACAACTATACGTTTACCCTTTGCGTTATTCCCACATTGGGATAACAACTATACGTTTACCCTTTGCGTTATTCCCACATTGGGATAACAACTATACGTTTACCCTTTGCATTGCATACAGTACCACGTGTGCTAGCATATGTCAATTCCCACATTGGGATAAACATTATACTTCACCATTTGCACTACATACAGTACAACTTGCTAGCATATTGTTATTCCCACTTTGAAATAACCACTATACTGTTACCATTCTACAGGGACACAGCTGGACACCCTACCACCATGAGGTTGCTGTAACATGCAACATACTGTCTAGCATATTGTTCTTCATCTCCGGAAGAACCACTAGAACCATGTTCTCTTCAGAGAGACTTATATCTACCTTGTCCGCCTCATGACTATCTACCTTATTGTTATTCCCACTTTGGGATAACCACTAGCATTTTACCCGTAGCATTATATACAGTACCACGTGTGTTAGCGTATTGTTATTCCCACATTGGGATAACCACTAGACTTTTACCCTTTGCAATATATACAGTACCACTTGCTAGCATATTATTATTTCCCCTTCTAGACTTTTGCCATTCTCCAGGGACACAGCTGGACACCCTACCACAATGAGGTTGCTGCAACATGCAACATGCTGTCTAGCATGTTGTTCTCATGCTGTCTAGCATGTTGTTCTCATGCTGTCTAACATGTTGTTCTCCATCTCCGGAAGAACCATGCTCTCTACAGAGCGCCTTTTATCTACCTTGTCCTCCTCCTGACTATCTACCTTGTCCCACTCCTGACTATCTACCTTGTCCTCCTCCTGACTATCTACCTTGTCCCACTCCTGACTATCTACCTTGTCCTCCTCCTGACTATCTACCTTGTCCCACTCCTGACTATCTACCTTGTCCTCCTCCTGACTATCTACCTTATTGTTTCCTCCTCCCGGGGAAATTACCTTTCAATGCTCTAAGTGCCATTCCAACATCAATTGTATAATTTATTATCACACAAGCTATATGACTAACATATGTTTTACTACGAAAACTCTATAAGCCTCAGTACTTGCGTCTGTCAACACAAGTATATGTACCCTGATATAGCATTGCTGTGATTTACCTCTGGCGTTCAACTGTCTGGCACTTATTTCCCAGCATTGCAGCTCATACGTTGCCTTTGTGCTTACTTTCACCGTATGTGACCTGCGATAGTATGCATGCATAAACGTACATTGTCATTAAACACCTTGTACTACTGCCATCAGTGACGTAATCTTGCAACTAGATATGCCGTCTAGCCTTAGAAATAATATATTGATCTTCCAGTTCAAAATATGTCCTAACCACTGGCCTATCCCTATTCTGTACACAACAGCTCGTCAACAATCAAACAGCAATTTGTATCACTTTGGTAAATATATAGCCTGCTGTTTCTAGTTTATACAAATTTCATTTGTACAGTACGTTAGTATCAGCCTAGGTATACATAAGTGACATGGCCAACCAATATATTGCATATATATCATTCAACCCAGCTAAAACAGAAACGGTTACTTTCTCCCGAAAAACTGTTCGACAAGCACATCCTGATCTTTTCTTTGATCATGCTATGTTGCATCCGACAAACAGTCACACACACCTGGGTATATTCCTGTCCGACAACTGTAAATGGAATGTCATATCACAGGATCAGTAAGCAAAGACTTCTATGTTCTTTTAAATGTCTCCTCTCTAGACAATATCTCCGTCGCGTATACATCTCTGCTGTACGCCCAGTTCTAGAATACGACGACGCAGTCTGGGACAACTGCTATGACTATCTGAAATCAGAACTCGAATATATCCAAAACGGAGGCATTAAGAATCATAACTGGTGCCACAAAGTATTGTAATATAGACAAATTGTACAGTGAAGCAAATATTTAGCTCATTGCAAATAGACGTAGAAAACACAAATCAACCTTATTATACAAAACAATCATACACCTTCTTATCTAAGCAATCCGATCTCTCCACATATTGGCCATCGTTTCAATCTTAGAAGCACAATCATATACCACTGCTACAATGTAGAACACAACTCTATATATATCTTCTTTTCTACCGTCAGCACTACCAGAGAGTGAGTATAGATAAACACAGTACCTAACTAATTAAAAGTATTAACAAATTCTAAAGGAACGTTGTTGTGAAACAATTGTTCCCTTCTCTTTCTAGGCACTATTATCTTACTTTTACCAATGTTCACCTTTAATCCCCATACAATAATAGTAAAAGATATACAACTTATTGCGTAGCTCTTCTGGTGACTTACATAAAATTACCGTATTGTCTGCAAACAAGGTATAAGTATAAATGTAATATCAGCTAAGGTTATACCAGAGTCAACACCATTTAATAGATACATTTCCAAATCTTCTAAAATGAAGGTGTATCGACTTGGGGACATTACCTATATATATAAGGGGCATGATAAACACTATATATTATATATTTCCTATGAACTGTTGAAAATAACAATACTTAGTTAGTAATACCAAACAATGTAGTAATGTATCGACATCCCATCCATAAATTATTGTAATACCATGTCGGAATATTTATAACCTTGTGTCTGCCTGACGCCAGCTCCTAGTTACCATTTTGTTTTGTTTGATTTTGGAATTTAAAGTCACATCACAATACCATTTATCTTATTTTAACATCCGTCAATTCTCGGATGGTTCCAGTTTGATACGTTTTAACTCGAATGGTTCCAGTTTGATACGTTTGATCTCGAATGGTTCCAGTTTGATACGTTTTAACTCGAATGGTTCCAGTTTGATACGTTTTAACTCGAATGGTTCCAGTTTGATACGTTTTAACTCGAATGGTTCCAGTTTGATACGTTTTAACTCGAATGGTTCCAGTTTGATACGTTTGATCTCGAATGGTTCCAGTTTGATACGTTTTAACTCGAATGGTTCCAGTTTGATACGTTTTAACTCGAATGGTTCCAGTTTGATACGTTTTAACTCGAATGGTTCCAGTTTGATACGTTTTATCTCGAATGGTTCCAGTTTGATACGTTTTAACTCGAATGGTTCCAGTTTGATACGTTTTAACTCGAATGGTTCCAGTTTGATACGTTTTAACTCGAATGGTTCCAGTTTGATACGTTTTAACTCGAATGGTTCCAGTTTGATACGTTTGATCTCGAATGGTTCCAGTTTGATACGTTTTAACTCGAATGGTTCCAGTTTGATACGTTTTAACTCGAATGGTTCCAGTTTGATACGTTTTAACTCGAATGGTTCCAGTTTGATACGTTTTAACTCGAATGGTTCCAGTTTGATACGTTTTAACTCGAATGGTTCCAGTTTGATACGTTTTAACTCGAATGGTTCAAGTTTGATACGTTTTAACTCGAATGGTTCCAGTTTGATACGTTTTAACTCGAATGGTTCCAGTTTGATACGTTTTAACTCGAATGGTTCCAGTTTGATACGTTTGAACTCGAATGGTTCCAGTTTGATACGTTTTAATTCCAACATATGTCTAACAATGACCATAGCCCTACCGGTTGCAAAGATACTTGACCTCAACTAATGCTACTCCTTATTATTATATGCAATGGCACATAGGATGGTGCTGTTTCCACAACAATGGGTCCATGGACTCAGTTAGGATGTCTTTGTTAAGCTTTGGACAGCTTGACATACTTGCAAAATCCTTCATTTCTCAGTATGTGGCTATATTTATACAACTACCACGGACCCCTACGGCTCGGTTTCGAACCTAGGATCGCACCAGCGTTCGAACATGACACATCCTCTTTCCA
This sequence comes from Archivesica marissinica, assembly GCA_014843695.1. Taxonomy (NCBI): domain Eukaryota; kingdom Metazoa; phylum Mollusca; class Bivalvia; order Venerida; family Vesicomyidae; genus Archivesica; species Archivesica marissinica. The sequence continues at coordinate 41,520,699 of CM026386.1, forward strand.
ACAGGTATCTTACCATGACCATAGCCTGACCCGTTGCATAGATACCGGACCTCAAATATACAATGGCAAATATAAGGGTGCTGTTTCCGAAGTCTCATGGCTCGCCCAGGGACCGACCACAATGGCTCCCAGTGTGTCTTTGGACTCGGTCATAATATTCAAATTTTCGCCATAGTTGTGTTAAATCTCACATGTTAGCTCCCGTTACAACTAAACCCAATCCTATACGTATGCTGTCATTTTTTCTGTTAAATGGTTTATCCCCCTTCAATACACAATGCCTGTGCTCCAATATAAACAAGCTCTGATATATCCCCTCAACACCGCTATGCAAACACAAGATTGTACGGCGCAGCATTAAACGTTTCTCCAAGATTGTCTCGATTTTAAAATCGATTACTCGTTTTAACAATTATAAAAACGCGCAGTATTGCGAACTCGAGCTCTACATATACATCAATCTGGATAAAAATGTCATTAATGGACGGAATAAATGGTCAAACAACGACACAAGTAAGAATAAAATATGAACAAACAAAATGGCCACATCCCATTGGTATTTTTCCAGGAGAGTAGCCTATTTGGGAGAACAAAACTACCTATACAAGACTAGTTAAAGCTCTAAAAACTTGTATAAAAGCATTGCAGATGTAATAGACTCTACACATATCGCAGGTATGCCACGTGTAAGAGATATGTGGAGAATATACCTAGATAACCTGGCCGACAAGGCGGCATTGATCACCGAAGGGGAAACATTGAGGGGGAAATATCTCCCCGTGTTAATGACTAATCCACAACGTTTGGACGTACGAATCACGGTACAAAATATTCCGCTAAATATGGACAGGTACGAGGACCACAAGCAATTAAGTGAGACACCAACTAAGCAGACATGTGGATCGATAGTATAGTCACCACCGACGCCAGCTGAAATATTTACTACAATTTAACCGACACGATAGTGTTTTGTGATGAATGGTTATGATGACTAAATACGAACTGAACACATACAATATATAAATATGTACATTTGATACACATTGTTTATGTTAATAATGCAGACTACTAGAATTACTCGTGTATATTTAGCGGCTTAGCTATGACCTATTTATTGTTCAATAATTTGTGAGGACAAAGTAACAGACGAGTGAGTATAATCGATATAATAGCAATATTTATGAAACGCCGCGTGCATAGAACGTGTAGCTATAATAATACAGTTGGTAGAAATATGTCAGAGATACACGAATTGCAAGTATAAGGGGTTTATAATACTATGCATATAAGCACCATTGATATATAAGATGCATATAAGAGTTATGTGTGTACAAATGCTACATTTTATATCTTCAAAAGCGGTTTATATTTGCATAGCATATTTCATTCCGTTATTATTTCGTTTATCTCAGTTGACATGTTATTGAAAAGCACGTTTTTAGCATTGTTTTATTGGAAACTAGACTATCCGATATGCGGCGTCACGGTTTTCATTTGTCGGTAATGTGCCAGTTACATTCATGGATACTAATTTAATATATTATCGTTAAATGACCTGACTATTTCCATATATTGTCACTAAATGCTCAGGGGATAAGGGATAGAGGAAAACGCTAGCGTTTGAAACAGTACAATATATATAGGTGGATATTTTGTTTTTGCAAGAAAGTCATTTTACAGAAGATAATAGTTCCAAAATAGCAACCAAATTCACTGATTGGAATATGCTTAACTCATACGGAACGAGTAATAATAAAGGATGCTCGATACTTTTAAATATAAACCAAAACATTGATGTAATTGATTTTGAATTATATGCTGAAGGTAGGTTTGTTTTTATGAATATCTTGGTTGATAACCGCACTAGTAAATGTCTGAAAATAATGACAAGAACAATTGGAATAACTTCTGTCAAAACATAAATAAACTAGTTAATGACAAGGCACAAGGCCTAAACATAATTGTAGGCGACATGAACGATACACTTGAAAATGTTGATAGAATGACAGAATAGTTTATTGTCAATTGGAAAGCTATGCCAAATTATTATTATAAACACTATGGTGCCAATTTCTTGGTATTCTTTATGAATACAAACAGTATCAAAAGTCTTACCAGAGTTTTACAATAACCATTTGATGAAATTAGAAAAGAAATTATATGGGGAAACAGATTTATAAAATATAAAGGAAAGAGTATAATATTCACACACTGGATTAAGTGAAACAATATTTTTATAAATGATTTAATAGACGAGAATGGAGACGTAAAAGAGACAGTGATAGGGCAGATATTAATAAACAGACTAAATTGGATAGCTGGATTTCCCAGCTGCTTAATGCAATCTCTATAACATGGAAAGCAATACTTAAGTTAAAAACGTCTCGCTTAACTGAATTAAATATAAACAATAATAATAAATGTCTTCATGAAATAGGTAATAAGGATATTTATCACTACCTTTGTGTCTAAATAGTTCACCAAACCATATATACATAACTACTGGGTGCATCATTTTAAAGAAGAAATCCAATGGGAACCTTTCTACAAAACGATACATAAACTACACGAATATAAATATAAACTAGTTAATACGATGTTCATCAGGAGAGATAAGATTTAAATAGAATATGTCTATGTCACCTAATTGTCAGATTTACAATACAATTGAAACATATAATCATGTATTTACTGAATGTCCGGCTACAAACAAAATGAGGTACATCCGATTTTTAAGACCTATTATTTTATTTTATGAACACCATACTGTCATTGCTAGGTTACACAATATACAAGGCTGATTAGGCACACCGGTCTGCTAGGAAATAAACCCCCATAGGTGGTTAGGTATACCAGCGTCTGCTAGGAAATAAACCCCGTAGGTGGTTAGGTATACCAGCCTCTGCTAGAAAATAAACCCCCTAGGTGGTTAGGCATACCAGCGTCTGCTAGGAAATAAACCCCCTAGGTGGTTAGGTATACCAGCGTCTGCTAGGAAATAAACCCCCTAGGTGGTTAGGTATACCAGCGTCTGCTAGGAAATAAATCACCTAGGTGGTTAGGTATACCAGCGTCTGCTAGGAAATAAACACCCTACGTGGTTAGGTATACCAGCGTCTGCTAGGAAATAAATCCCCTAGGTGGTTAGGTATACCAGCGTCTGCTAGGAAATAAACCCCGTAGGTGGTTAGGTATACCAGCGTCTGCTAGGAAATAAACCATTTACAATCAACATCGCAAATACTCACTGTCAGCAACTTGTCACAAGAAGCATCCATCTGCATTCAACATTAAAATAGCACCCATTGTCAACCTCTTACAACAACTAAATATGATAGAATGTGGAGCTGCATATCCTCACGAGTCTAGTTAGACCCTGATTTCCTTCAGTAATATCTCATCACATAAATGTCCATTCTTCCAGAAAAAACTATAGCACCAGAACACGCTCTGGCGTTCCTGTGTAACAGTGCTCTATTGAACCCAAACAACGCTATCCATTTACACATAACAAGCTATTTTTTAAGAGATGAGTCTCTGCAATAGCTAAACTATTTAAATCTTGAGTTAACATACAAGTGTCTTAAAATATAATTATCAGAGTTCTGATCCTGGTTCCATCCACTACCATCCTAGCTTCACCACAAGTATGAGGTGTTACATTTTGCTTCTATTGTGTTCATGCTAGAAAGAAAGTCATACATTATATACTTATAATGACAGGAAGGACGCCGATGATATGGCCATAATTCAATGAAAACCCTGTGAAGTGGACAACGCCAATGATATGCGCAACCAGGCTTGGTACCAATCAGTCATAAGAAGTATCACTAATTCCCGTCCAATTGTTGCTGAGAAATATCGCGGACAAGAATAGCGGTACGGACGGAATCAAAGGGCCATACCTCAACGAACAATAGGTCGAGTGGAACTCGATATGCACAACTAGGATTGGCACCAATCACTCGAATCCAGGGGTCGCAGGTTCCATACCCCATCTGACTCTAATAATATTAACAATCTTTCTGATGGGAATTTCAACCGAAGTCTCGTGTCGTAACAAGTGGAGACTTTGGAATGTGTCTCTGCCTGCACTACTTTATCCACCAACATTTAATATGACTAATCCATTCATGAATAGTCGCTCATATGGACAACCGCTAGCGATGACAAATGAACGCAAAGCACACATACCAATCACTCCTAATAAGTTTCAATGGCCAAGTGGTTAATATCGGGGTTTCTACCCGTCCCTGGTTGACTGCACCGAGGGGCACCCGGAGTCTTCCTCCACCAAGTATTGCTAACAAAAACAGAAACTATTCCCGTGTAATGGTGGCTGCGAAATAGTAATAACGGTATGATCGGAATCAATGAACCATACATCAATGAACCATACATCAATGAACCATACATCAATGAACCATACATCAATGAACCATACATCAATGAACAATCAGTTGCGTGGAACGCGTCGATACGTACATGTACTAATAGATCCCTGGAATATTCTCTGATTCCCGACCAGTGTTTGCGGAGAATAGTGCGGAAAAGAATAGCATGAATCAAAGGGCCATAACTCAATAAAATTACCTGAGTGGAACGCACCGACAATATGCATAACTATGCTTGGCATCAATTACTCTGAAGTTTCATTGGTTGCTGAGAACAAGAAGCGCGGATAAGAATAGCTGAACGGACGCACGGATGTACGGATGTACGGATGAACGGACGCACGGATGTACGGATGGACGGATGAACGGACGCACGGATGTACGGACGCACGGATGTACGGATGGACGAAACGGCGATTATATTCGTTCCCTTGCTGGGGGCATACACATTAAGACATACGTTAAACACTTGCACTCACTTTATAAACAAGTATATTCATAATGATTCCCTAACTAAGCATTTCTTCCCCAAAGTAAATTAACATATTTTCATTTTGCTACAGTAGTATTACTATTTATTAATTATGCTCCTAATTAGGATCGGTAGTTGCTGGTGTTGTTGGTACGAAGATGCCACACTATTGTGTTCTTGGTGAAGCTGTAAACGTAGCGGCTAGGATGGAAGCCCTTGGAAAACGTAAGTCTTGATACAAAACAGTTACATAGAGAACTTCTGACAAGTTTTTATTTCATATAATGTTTTAATAAACGAGTTCAGAAACATTGTTATCTAGCTAGCCTCGTGTGACACAACGGCTTTTAAACCATTTCAAAAGATTTGCCCACCGTCTAGATTATTTGACATTAGTACACACTCATGTGGGTATGCTCGTGTTAAGATACTATTTGATTTCATTTAGACATGTATTCAACAATACCTAAAACGTAAATAAAAGTTAGTCTTCAAATTGAAGACACATGAACACACATTGACTGGAGTGGCGTGTGCTTCCATGTTTGTTTTTATTTGATGCGATACAACTTTATATTGTTATCACCGTTTATTCTTTATCAAATATCAAGACTCTTTTAAGTAGCATTAAAAGACCATGCGTGAGATATAATTCGATATTACACTTTAACAAACATATTTTCTTCTTACATGGGGACTTGTTTTGTTATAGAAACTGGTATTACCATAGAATTCATAGCCGATAGGTGTAATTCAGTGAGCGTGAAGGGCCTCAGAGTTGTTTTGAGTTCGAATTCGCCAGATCCACGATGGTGGTGTCATTATACAATATTCTTACATCCACATTGCCTATTTCCTCTTCCTCAAGGCGATGGATTGCAGCAGGAATGTGGTCTCGGAGAGCTGTAAAAGCTTCATTCGCAATCGAGCAAAATAAATGTGTATAGAAGCATTCAGTGAGAATCAATTTAATATTGTGACTGTTTTTGTTATTTGATATTATTTTGTTTATTTCAGCACAGACACTGTATTTACATGCATGTCACTTTCTTGTTATTAGCCAGTAAGATACATCTCAGTGAGACCACAGCTGACATATTAACAGAACTTGGTGGCTATGTAATTCGTGAGCGACATACCTTCCCAGAAAAGGTATGTTTACAAAATTATGTGTTCATTAATATAAACGTACAGTATGTATGCACTAGGGTGCACTAGAGTGGCTGAAACCCACCACAGGTGTCGGAAGGTCGGTGATTCTATCCGTGTTTGAAATCTGTTCGGATGGGTACCAGAGGTTTACAGCCACCAACAATGGCTGGAGAGATGGAATATGGCATAGATTGTTGGTATTAGAACTCTTTAAAGTGACACTAATTCGGTGCAAAAAGCAAATTTCTACAGAATGTAATTTCCAATTATATGGGGTACCTGTAATACAGGATCCATTATAAAAACGGATTTTCCACCCAATTCCATATTTTTAGGACACATATCGGCATATTTATGCCACAAAATACAGATAGCTTTTGCAGACCGCCTAATAAAGACTCTATAAAGTGAGGGGCAGTATTTAAGACACAACAAATAGTTGAGCTAAAGTGGCTCATTTATTTCGCAATTATGTTAAAGTTTGAAAATAAATGCACTATATTCCACACTAAATATCACATACAAACAGCTATCTATTGAAAGGCAGGAACAACCTTGGCCAACCAGTGCAAGAACTTGCATTTTGAACAAATAAGCAATTGGCATATCTCTGTATCACTTAAAGGGATGAATGTTAGCTAATGTTCCTCACTTGGTAAAACACTGCCGAAATATTCATTTCTATCAAAATTAACAGAAATTGGATTCTCAAAGGGTGGAACGTTCCACCCTTGGCCACCAAGCAGTACAAGAAGTTGCATTTTCAACAAATAAGCAATTGGCATATCTCTGTATTATGTAAAACAGTGCCGAAATATTCATTTCTATCAAAAGTTAACAGAAACTGGAATCGTGTATTCCTATTTTTCAAATGGAGGAACGTTCCACCCTTGGCCAAGCAGAGAAATGAGTTGCATTTTCAACATATAAGCAATTGGCATATCTCTGTATTACTTAAAGGGTGGAACATTCCTCCATTGGCCAAGCAGTGCGAGAAGTTTCATTTTCAACAATCAAGCAATTGGCGTATCTCTGTATTTCTTAAATGGTGGAACGTTACTCCCTTGGCCAATAAGTACAAAAAGTTGCATTTAAACAAATAAGCAATTGGCATATCTCTGTTTTTCTCAAATGGAGGAACGTATCCCTTTGTTGAACAGTCCCGAAATATATTTTTCCATCCAATGTTAGCAGAAACTGAAAACATGTATTAGTGAGAAACGAGAGTACTAACCACTGCGTTAATCGGACAACCTAGATGCAGGCATTTAGTGCATATACATATTGTTCACATACAAAAGTTAAAACCGAAAGTATGGCGTTCCTCCCTTGGTCATACATGTTCATCAAAAGTCAACATAATATATACTCATTTATAAATTCATATCAGGAAGGGAGGAGAGCTATTTCTTGTCAAGTTTCATGAAATTTAATCAAACAGTTTGCTATGTCTTCTACTCTATGCTCTTTCGCTGAACTTATCATGGTAATGAATATTTCAATGTAACAGTTAGTAATTACTACTCTAAGCATTACAAGTGTCCATGCTGCCTAACTCCTTGTAAGTTCATGTCTGATCTTTGTGTCTGGTGGTTGTAGTATGTTCTTTATTCCGGCCCAATACTTCACCTAAAACAATAACAAATACTTAATCAGTCATATGCAAGTTACACTACTTTAATGCAAGTTATGTAATGGAAATAGTATTATTATTATTGGCATGGCAACCAATGGCACAAACGGTATTCGATAATCGACTGACTAGGTACTGGAATATCAGGAACAACATGTCGACCTCTTGCATGTCATAGCTACATAATACTCCTCTCATCCGGTCGTGTGACTGCCATTTTATATTAGGTTTATTTAATGTCGCTACCGGTTGCTCATTTTAGCGAAGGGCAGTGTACCTAATATCACCTTTCATGGATAGGCTCCGGCTATACAGACGGATATGTAATCCTGGTAATCCAGGGATCGCAGGTTCGATCCCCCGTATGAATCTAATAAAATGAACAGCCTTTCAGATGGAACTTTAAACTGAGGTCTCGTTACGGTGCTTTACATCGTGCATGTAAAAGAACCAGAGGAGACTTTGGAATGGGTCTCTGTCTGTATCTCTGCACGATCCTCCAAAAATCTAAAATGACTACTCTCTTCAGGAGGCGTCGCTCATATGGGCAATCGGTAGCGACGATAAATAAACCTAAAACACACACTCCAGCTGTGAACCAGTACTTGGTGCACCGACCTCCGTAACAAACTTGTTCATATAATGAGACATGGTTGAGTGGGGCTTGAATCCGTGATCATCAGTGACGATAGGTTACAATGGTATACAAGTCAGCGCCCATAACCACTGGACCGCGGAGGCGGTCTCTGACATATTAATGCAATTCAAACTGTACTTATTGTCGGCGCGTCACTCATGACTCGCTGTATATGCACACTTTCTGCGCTACCCATGTTGAAGATTCAGAGTAATTGATTTTCAATTTGCTTCAAATAATAATCGTGTAAATAATGATATTATTAAATGATTATTAATTGAGGTGTATGTACTTTTGAGTGTCGTCCATGTACACAATGATCGTGTTTGTCATAGTTTAATAATCCAACAAACAACATTACACGTATGTACATTGTAGTCATATTTCTGGTTCAATTAAAGTCCCATGAGTCATTAATATAAGCGAATACACTGGATAAAAATGTCTACAGGGAATCCCAAATTACGTCACCGCATAGAATGGAGAAATAAACACAATTAGCTGGTAGCATACAAGGACAGGTAGTATACACATACACATTTATTAAAATGCAAACTAGTATCGACAAGTCTTTGTGATTTCTGTAATATGAATGTCGAAAATATTGAACATTTGTTTTGGGAATGCCCATGTGTACAACACATATGGAAACAACTAAGCACATTTCTAAAAACAAAAAATATAGATGTGGATATAAATTTTGAAGTAATTTGTTTTGGTAAAATAAACAACTCAGTAATAAACAATACAATTAATTTCGTAATTATTCTATGTAAATCTTTTATATATAGAATGAAGTGTAGAAAAGAATTGCCACGTTTTGAATGCTTAAAAAGCTATTTAAATATTAGAATTAATTTAGAACGGGAGATTGCTTTACGAACAGACAAATTAGAAAAATACAACTCCAAGTGGTTAGCGTTTATATAATCAATTAATTCCTCTATTTATATTTTTTGTGTGTAATTTGAAATTAAATAAATGGAAACGATCACCCATATGCTTTTTTCTTCTTCTCACCCTTCTCTTTTTGCTTTAAAATTTATTTTTCAAACTAGGGATACTTATCCAGAAATAACCCTTTTGTGTATATACATGGAAGGCAAACGTCTTATGATATCATTAATGTTGTAACATTGTGTAAATGCTTTTTATGTACATACAAGAAAGAAATAAACGGGGTTACTCGAAAAGGGGCCTCAAAAAAGAAAAGAAAAAAGAGTCATTAATATAAGCAAATACACAGGATAAACACAAGTCTACAGGGAATCCCAAATACACAGGATAAACACAAGTCTACAGGGAATCCCAAATACACAGGATAAACACAAGTCTACAGGGAATCCCAAATACACAGGATAAACACAAGTCTACAGGGAATCCCAAATACACAGGATAAACAAGTCTACAGGGAATCCCAAATACACAGGATAAACACAAGTCTACAGGGAATCCCAAATACACAGGATAAACACAAGTCTACAGGGAATCCCAAATACACAGGATAAACACAAGTCTACAGGGAATACCAAATACACAGGATAAACAAGTCTACAGGGAATCCCAAATACACAGGATAAACACAAGTCTACAGGGAATCCCAAATACACAGGATAAACACAAGTCTACAGGGAATCCCAAATACACAGGATAAACAAGTCTACAGGGAATCCCAAATACACAGGATAAACAAGTCTACAGGGAATCCCAAATACACAGGATAAACACAAGTCTACAGGGAATCCCAAATACACAGGATAAACACAAGTCTACAGGGAATCCCAAATACACAGGATAAACAAGTCTACAGGGAATCCCAAATACACAGGATAAACACAAGTCTACAGGGAATCCCAAATACACAGGATAAACACAAGTCTACAGGGAATCCCAAATACACAGGATAAACACAAGTCTACAGGGAATCCCAAATACACAGGATAAACAAGTCTACAGGGAATCCCAAATACACAGGATAAAAAAGTCTACAGGTAATCCCAAATACACATGATAAACAAGTCTACAGGGAATCCCAAATACACAGGATAAACAAGTCTACAGGGAATCCCAAATACACAGGATAAACAAGTCTACAGGGAATCCCAAATACACAGGATAAACAAGTCTACAGGGAATCCCAAATACACAGGATAAACAAGTCTACAGGGAATCCCAAATACACAGGATAAACACAAGTCTACAGGGAATCCCAAATATACAGGATAAACACAAGTCTACAGGGAATCCCAAATACACAGGATAAACACAAGTCTACAGGGAATCCCAAATACACAGGATAAACAAGTCTACAGGGAATCCCAAATACACAGGATAAACAAGTCTACAGGGAATCCCAAATACACAGGATAAACAAGTCTACAGGGAATCCCAAATACACAGGATAAACAAGTCTACAGGGAATCCCAAATACACAGGATAAACACAAGTCTACAGGGAATCCCAAATACACAGGATAAACAAGTCTACAGGGAATCCCAAATACATAGGATAAACAAGTCTACAGGGAATCCCAAATACACAGGATAAACACAAGTCTACAGGGAATCCCAAATACACAGGATAAACACAAGTCTACAGGGAATCCCAAATACACAGGATAAACACAAGTCTACAGGGAATCCCAAATATACAGGATAAACAAGTCTACAGGGAATCCCAAATACACAGGATAAACAAGTCTACAGGGAATCCCAAATACACAGGATAAACAAGTCTACAGGGAATCCCAAAATACCTCACCGCATAGCATGGAGAAATAAACACAGTTAGCTGGTAGCATACAATGACAGGTAGTGGTCATAAATCTACAGCTGGTAGCATACAAGGACAGGTAGTGGTCATAAATCTACAGCTGGTAGCATACAAGGACAGGTAGTGGTCATAAATCTACAGCTGGTAGCATACAAGGACAGGTAGTGGTCATAAATCTACAGCTGGTAGCATACAAGGACAGGTAGTGGCCATAAATCTACAGCTGGTAGCATACAAGGACAGGTAGTGGTCATAAATCTACAGCTGGTAGCATACAAGGACAGGTAGTGGCCATAAATCTACAGCTGGTAGCATACAAGGACAGGTAGTGGTCATAAATCTACAGCTGGTAGCATACAAGGACAGGTAGTGGTCATATATCTACAGCTGGTAGCATAAAATGACAGGTAGTGGTCATAAATCTACAGCTGGTAGCATACAATGACAGGTAGTGGTCATAAATCTACAGCTGGTAGCATACAAGGACAGGTAGTGGCCATAAATCTACAGCTGGTAGCATACAAGGACAGGTAGTGGCCATAACTCTACAGCTGGTAGCATACAAGGACAGATAGTGGTCATAAATCTACAGCTGGTAGCATACAAGGACAGGTAGTGGTCATAAATCTACAGCTGGTAACATACAAGGACAGGTAGTGGTCATACATCTATAGCTTGTAGCATACAATGACAGGTAGTGGTCATAAATCTACAGCTGGTAGCATACAAGGACAGGTAGTGGTCATACATCTACAGCTGGTAGCATACAAGGACAGGTAGTGGTCATACATCTACAGCTGGTAGCATACAAGGACAGGTAGTGGTCATAAATCTACAGCTGGTAGCATACAAGGACAGGTAGTGGTCATAAATCTACAGCTGGTAGCATACAAGGACAGGTAGTGGCCATAAATCTACAGCTGGTAGCATACAAGGACAGGTAGTGGTCATAACTCTACAGCTGGTAGCATACAAGGACAGGTAGTGGTCATAAATCTACAGCTGGTAGCATACAAGGACAGGTAGTGGTCATAAATCTACAGCTGGTAGCATACAAGGACAGGTAGTGGTCATACATCTACAGCTGGTAGCATACAAGGACAGGTAGTGGTCATACATCTACAGCTGGTAGCATACAAGGACAGGTAGTGGTCATACATATACAGCTGGTAGCATACAAGGACAGGTAGTGGTCATACATCTACAGCTGGTAGCATACAAGGACAGGTAGTGGTCATAAATCTACAGCTGGTAGCATACAAGGACAGGTAGTGGTCATACATCTACAGCTGGTAACATACAAGGACAGGTAGTGGTCATACATCTACAGCTGGTAGCATACAAGGACAGGTAGTGGTCATAAATCTACAGCTGGTAGCATACAAGGACAGGTAGTGGTCATAAATCTACAGCTGGTAGCATACAAGGACAGGTAGTGGTCATAAATCTACAGCTGGTAGCATACAAGGACAGGTAGTGGCCATACATCTACAGCTGGTAGCATACAAGGACAGGTAGTGGTCATAAATCTACAGCTGGTAGCATACAAGGACAGGTAGTGCCGATAACTCTACAGCTGGTAGCATACAAGGACAGGTAGTGGCCCTAAATCTACAGCTGGTATCATACAAGGACAGGTAGTGGTCATACATCTACAGCTGGTAGCATACAAGGACAGGTAGTGGTCATAAATCTACAGCTGGTAGCATACAAGGACAGGTAGTGGCCATAAATCTACAGCTGGTAACATACAAGGACAGGTAGTGGTCATACATCTACAGCTTGTAACATACAAGGACAGGAAGTAGTCATAAATCTACAGCTGGTAGCATACAAGGACAGGTAGTGGTCATAAATCTACAGCTGGTTGCATACAAGGACAGGTAGTGGTCATACATCTACAGCTGGTAGCATACAATGACAGGTAGTGGTCATACATCTACAGCTGGTAGCATACAAGGACAGGTAGTGGTCATACATCTACAGCTGGTAACATACAAGGACAGGTAGTAGTCATAAATCTACAGCTGGTAGCATACAAGGAAAGGTAGTGGTCATAAATCTACAGCTGGTAGCATACAAGGACAGGTAGTGGTCATACATCTACAGCTTGTAGCATACAAGGACAGGTAGTGGTCATAACTCTACAGCTGGTAGCATACAAGGACAGGTAGTGGTCATAAATCTACATCTGGTAGCATACAAGGACAGGTAGTGGTCATAAATCTACAGCTGGTAGCATACAAGGACAGGTAGTGGCCATAAATCTACAGCTGATAGCAAACAAGGACAGGTAGTGGTCATACATCTACAGCTGGTAGCATACAAGGACAGGTAGTGGTCATACATCTACAGCTGGTAGCATACAAGGACAGGTAGTGGTCATAACTCTACAGCTGGTAGCATACAAGGACAGGTAGTGGTCATAAATCTACAGCTGGTAGCATACAAGGACAGGTAGTGGTCATACATCTACAGCTGGTAGCATACAAGGACAGGTAGTGGTCATACATCTACAGCTGGTAGCATACAAGGACAGGTAGTGGTCATACATCTACAGCTGGAAGCATACAATGACAGGTAGTGGTCATACATCTACAGCTGGTAGCATACAAGGACAGGTAGTGGTCATACATCTACAGCTGGTAGCATACAAGGACATGTAGTGGTCATACATCTACAGCTGGTAGCATACAAGGACAGATAGTGGTCATAAATCTACAGCTGTTAGCATACAATGACCGGTAGTGGTCATAAATCTACAGCTGGTAGCATACAAGGACAGGTAGTGGTCATAAATCTACAGCTGGTAGCATACAATGAGAGGTAGTGGCCATAAATCTACAGCTAGTAGCATACAAGGACAGGTAGTGGCCATAAATCTACAGCTGGTAGCATACAATGACAGGTAGTGGTCATAAATCTACAGCTGGTAGCATACAAGGAGAGGTAGTGGCCATAACTCTACAGCTGGTAGCATATAAGGACAGGTAGTGGCCATAAATCTACAGCTGGTAGCATACAAGGACAGGTAGTGGCCATAAATCTACAGCTAGTAGCATACAATGACAGGTAGTGGTCATAAAGCTACAGCTGGTAGCATACAAGGACAGGTAGTGTTCATAAATTTACAGCTGGTAGCATACAATGACAGGTAGTGGTCATACATCTACAACTGGTAGCATACAAGGACAGGTAGTGGTCATACATCTACAGCTGGTAGCATACAAGGACAGGTAGTGGTCATAAATCTACAGCTGGTAGCATACAATGACAGGTAGTGGCCATAAATCTACAGCTAGTAGCATACAAGGACAGGTAGTGGCCATAAATCTACAGCTGGTAGCATACAAGGACAGGTAGTGGTCATAAATCTACAGCTGGTAGCATACAAGGACAGGTAGTGGCCATAACTCTACAGCTGGTAGCATACAAGGCCAGGTAGTGGCCATAATTCTACAGCTGGTAGCATACAAGGACAGGTAGTGGCCATAAATCTACAGCTGGTAGCATACAAGGACAGGTAGTGGGCATACATCTACAGCTGGTAGCATACAAGGACATGTAGTGGTCATAACTCTACAGCTGGTAGCATACAAGGACAGGTAGTGGTCATAAATCTACAGCTGGTATCATATAAGGACAGGTAGTGGTCATACATCTACAGCTGGTAGCATACAAGGACAGGTAGTGGTCATAACTCTACAGCTGGTAGCATACAATGACAGGTAGTGGTCATAAATCTACAGCTGGTAGCATACAAGGACAGGTAATGGTCATAAATCTACAGCTGGTAGCATACCAGGACAGGTAGTGGTCATACATCTACAGCTCGTAGCATACAAGGACAGGTAGTGGTCATAACTCTACAGCTGGTAGCATACAATGTCAGGTAGTGGTCATAAATCTACAGCTGGTAGCATACAAGGACAGGTAGTGGTCATAAATCTACAGCTGGTAGCATACAAGGACAGGTAGTGGCCATAAATCTACAGCTGGTAGCATACAAGGACAGGTAGTGGTCATACATCTAAAGCTGGTAGCATACAAGGACAGGTAGTGGTCATACATCTACAGCTGGTAGCATACAAGGACAGGTAGTGGTCATACATCTACAGCTGGTAGCATACAAGGACAGGTAGTGGTCATACATCTACAGCTGGTAGCATACAAGGACAGGTAGTGGTCATAAATCTACAGCTGGTAGCATACAATGACAGGTAGTGGTCATAAATATACAGCTGGTAGCATACAAGGACAGGTAGTGGTCATAAATCTACAGCTGGTAGCATACAAGGACAGGTAGTGGCCATAAATATACAGCTAGTAGCATACAAGGACAGGTAGTGGCCATAAATCACAGCTGGTAGCATACAAGGACAGGTAGTGGTCATATCTACAGCTGGTAGTACAGCTGGTAGCATACAAGGACAGGTAGTGGCCATAATCTACAGCTGGTAGCATACAAGGACAGGTAGTGGCCATAAATCTACAGCTGGTAGCATAGAAGGAGAGGTAGTGGTCATACATCTACAGCTGGTAGCATACAAGGACATGTAGTGGTCATAACTCTACAGCTGGTAACATACAAGGACAGGTAGTGATCATAAATCTACAGCTGGTAGCATACAAGAACAGGTAGTGGTCATAAATCTACAGCTGGTAGCATACAAGGACAGGTAGTGGCCATAAATCTACAGCTGGTAGCATACAAGGACAGGTAGTGGTCATAACTCTACAACTGGTAGCATACAAGGACAGGTAGTGGTCATAAATCTACAGCTGGTAGCATACAAGGACAGGTAGTGGTCATACATCTACAGCTGGTAGCATACAAGGACAGGTAGTGGTCATACATCTACAGCTGGTAGCATACAAGGACAGGTAGTGGTCATAAATCTACAGCTGGTAGCATACAAGGACAGGTAGTGGTCATAGCTCTACAGCTGGTAGCATACAAGGACAGGTAGTAGTCATAAATCTACAGCTGGTAGCATACAAGGACAGGTAGTAGTCATAGCTCTACAGCTGGTAGCATACAAGGATTGGTAGTGGTCATACATCTACAGCTGGTAGCATACAAGGACAGGTAGTGGTCATACATATACAGCTGGTAGCATACAAGGACAGGTAGTGGTCATAAATCTACAGCTGGTAGCATACAAGGACAGGTAGTGGTCATACATCTACTGCTGATAAGCATACAAGGACAGGTAGTGGTCATAACTCTACAGCTGGTATCATACAATGACAGGTAGTGGTCATAACTCTACAGCTGGTAGCATACAATGACAGGTAGTGGTCATAAATCTACAGCTGGTAGCATACAATGACAGATAGTGGTCATAAATCTACAGCTGGTAGCATACAAGGACAGGTAGTGGTCATAAATCTACAGCTGGTAGCATACAAGGACAGGTAGTGGTCATAAATCTACAGCTGGTAGCATACAAGGACAGGTAGTGGCCATAAATATACAGCTGGTAGCATACAAGGACAGGTAGTGGTCATACATCTACAGCTGGTAGCATACAAGGACAGGTAGTGGTCATAATTCTACAGCTGGTAGCATACAAGGACAGGTAGTGGTCATACATCTACAGCTGGTAGCATACAAGGACAGGTAGTGGTCATACATCTACAGCTGGTAGCATACAAGGACAGGTAGTGGTCATAACTCTACAACTGGTAGCATACAAGGACAGGTAGTGGTCATAAATCTACAGCTGGTAGCATACAACGACAGGTAGTGGTCATACATCTACAGCTGGTAGCATACAAGGACAGGTAGTGGTCATACATCTACAGCTGGTAGCATACAAGGACAGGTAGTGGTCATATCTACAGCTGGTAGCATACAAGGAAGGTAGTGGTCATAAATATACAGCTGGTAGCATACAAGGACAGGTAGTGGTCATACATCTACAGATGGTAAGCATACAAGGACAGGTAGTGGTCATAACTCTACAGCTGGTATCATACAATGACAGGTAGTGGTCATAACTCTACAGCTGGTAGCATACAATGACAGGTAGTGGTCATAAATCTACAGCTGGTAGCATACAAGGACAGATAGTGGTCATAAATCTACAGCTGGTAGCATACAAGGACAGGTAGTGGTCATAAATCTACAGCTGGTAGCATACAAGGACAGGTAGTGGTCATAAATCTACAGCTCGTAGCATACAAGGACAGGTAGTGGCCATAAATCTACAGCTGGTAGCATACAAGGACAGGTAGTGGTCATACATCTACAGCTGGTAGCATACAAGGACAGGTAGTGGTCATAATTCTACAGCTGGTAGCATACAAGGACAGGTAGTGGTCATACATCTACAGCTGGTAGCATACAAGGACAGGTTGTGGTCATACATCTACAGCTGATAGCATACAAGGACAGGTAGTGGTCATAACTCTACAACTGGTAGCATACAAGGACAGGTAGTGGTCATAAATCTACAGCTGGTAGCATACAAGGACAGGTAGTGGTCATACATCTACAGCTGGTAGCATACAAGGACAGGTAGTGGTCATACATCTACAGCTGGTAGCATACAAGGACAGGTAGTGGTCATAAATCTACAGCTGGTAGCATACAAGGACAGGTAGTGGTCATAACTTTACAGCTGGTAGCATACAAGAACAGGTAGTGGTCATAAATCTACAGCTGGTAGCATACAAGTACAGGTAGTAGTCATAACTCTACAGCTGGTAGCATACAAGGATAGGTAGTGGTCATACATCTACAGCTGGTAGCATACAAGGACAGGTAGTGGTCATACATCTACAGCTGGTAGCATACAAGGACAGGTAGTGGTCATAAATCTACAGCTGCTAGCATACAATGACAGGTAGTGGTCATACATCTACAGCTGGTAAGCATACAAGGACAGGTAGTGGTCATAACTCTACAGCTGGTATCATTCAATGACAGGTAGTGGTCATAACTCTACAGCTGGTAGCATACAAGGACAGGTAGTTGTCATAAATCTACAGCTGGTAGCATACAAGGACATATAGTGGTCATAAATCTACAGCTGGTAGCATACAAGGACAGGTAGTGGTCATAAATCTACAGCTGGTAGCATACAAGGACAGGTAGTGGTCATACATCTACAGCTGGTAGCATACAAGGACAGGTAGTGGTCATAAATCTACAGCTGGTAGCATACAAGGACAGGTAGTGGTCATAAATCTACAGCTGGTAGCATACAAGGACAGGTAGTGGTCATAATTCTACAGCTGGTAGCATACAATGACAGGTAGTGGCCATAAATCTACAGCTGGTAGCATACAAGGACAGATAATGGTCATAAATCTACAGCTGGTAGCATACAAGGACAGTTAGTGGTCATAAATCTACAGCTGGTAGCATACAAGGACAGGTAGTGGTCATAACTCTACAGCTGGTAGCATACAAGGACAGGTAGTGGTCATAAATCTACAGCTGGTAGCATACAAGGACAGGTAGTAGTCATAACTCTACAGCTGGTAGCATACAAGGACAGGTAGTGGTCATAATTCTACAGCTGGTAGCATACAAGGACAGGTAGTGATCATAAATCTACAGCTGGTAGCGTACAATGACAGGTAGTGGTCATAAATCTACAGCTGGTAGCATACAAGGACAGGTAGTTGCCATAAATCTACAGCTGGTAGCATACAAGGACAGGTAGTGGTCATACATCTACAGCTGGTAGCATACAAGGACAGGTAGTGGTCATAAATCTACAGCTGGTAGCATACAAGGACAGGTAGTGGCCATAAATCTACAGCTGGTAGCATACAATGACAGGTAGTGGTCATAAATCTACAGCTGGTAGCATACAAGGACAGGTAGTTGTCATAACTCTACAGCTGGTAGCATACAAGGACAGGTAGTGGTCATAAATCTACAGCTGGTAGCATACAAGGACAGGTAGTGGTCATAAATCTACAGCTGGTAGCATACAATGACAGGTAGTGGCCATAAATCTACAGCTGGTAGCATACAAGGACAGGTAGTGGCCATAAATCTACAGCTGGTAGCATACAAGGACAGGTAGTGGTCATAAATCTACAGCTGGTAGCATACAAGGACAGATAATGGTCATACATCTACAGCTGGTAGCATAAAAGGACAGGTAGTGGTCATAAATCTACAGCTGGTAGCATACAAGGACAGGTAGTGGTCATACATCTACAGCTGGTAGCATACAAGGACAGGTAGTGGTCATATTCTACAGCTGGTAGCATACAAGGACAGGTAGTGGTCATAAATCTACAGCTGGTAGCATACAATGACAGGTAGTGGTCATAAATCTACAGCTGGTAGCATACAAGGACAGGTAGTTGTCATAAATCTACAGCTGGTAGTATACAAGGACAGGTAGTGGTCATACATCTACAGCTGGTAGCATACAATGACAGGTAGTGGTCATACATCTACAGCTGGTAGCATACAATGACAGGTAGTGGCCATAAATCTACAGCTGGTAGCATACAATGACAGGTAGTGGCCATAAATCTACAGCTGGTAACATACAATGACAGGTAGTGGTCATAAATCTACAGCTGGTAGCATACAATGACAGGTAGTGGCCATAAATCTACAGCTGGTAGCATACAATGACAGGTAGTGGTCATAAATCTACAGCTGGTAGCATACAAGGACAGGTAGTTGTCATAACTCTACAGCTGGTAGCATACAATGACAGGTAGTAGTCATAAATCTACAGCTGGTAGCCCTTTCAGATAAAACCTGTTAGTTATTGTAATGGCATATTTTAATATGCATTATAAAAACTATATAATTATGTTGGGTCGCTTTGCAATAAATATATTAGAATAAATGATTACAAAATATTGCAGAAGTAATATTTGTTTGATTTGCTTTAATATCCACCAACCAAAATAGCAGAACCAATTATATGATAATTATAATTCATTAAATTACAATTACTAGATAAACTCTTCAAATGGCAAGTGCATTTTATTGAATAGGATAACATATTAACATACATGTGCAACTACATTAATTAAGAAATAATAAGTATCAACCGTGGTATTCGGCCTTCGTGATATATGTCTACACATAAGAACTTCAAACTCGGGTTATTCTGCGATATACCACGGTTGATACTTATTATTTCGATTCTAACACGACTTACTTCTAATAATTTTAAAGGAGGATTTTCTTCAAACGCCATTGCATTTGGCCTTCGAAATTTCCTCCCGCGTAAGGGGTGATGACGTTATTTGCTATGGAAAATATCAATCTAGTGCATAAATGAACAAAAGTTGTAACTGATCAATAATTGTATTTATTTTGTCAAATAAAAGTGTACAGAATAGTAACTGAAACGTTACTTAACAGAAAAACAAGACGGTCAAGAGAGTATCTGATTCTAAAAATAGCTCACTTCCGTGAATTCCCACGGTATTTTTTACAAACATCACGTGACTTTCATTCTTAAAACTTTACACGCATTGTATAAATGGAATAGCCAAAACACGATGCGCGCGCAGCATAGTTCAAGGTAGGTATATCGCAGAATAACCAGAGGTAGATTTTACTCTACAAGTATGTATGTTATTAGCTGGGTCGTGTTAGAAAAATGAATAACACACTGTGATACATTGGAATATACTACTACTGGAACATATTCATGGACATTGATAGTACACCCCAGCACAAAACATAACTATATATGGAGCTGTCACTGAAAGTGCACTATAACTCACTGAGACTGGAACTCAGGCTATGCGTTGTCCTACAACCCGGACAAGCTAAAATTATCCAATGAAATATGTGATCTGTACTGATATTATGACAGTTAGTTAGCGTTCAATCATTTGTATTGATGTTGTAGTAGCCTTATTAGTTAAGGTTTCGTGATTCCCAGAAAAACAACGTTTCAATGATTTTGCAGACCGACCATGACCTAATGATGGCATTCAATGGCAATGTCCGGACCTATTGGTTGATAAGCAAGGAAGGATTTGCTCCCGTGGACTCGGATACTTCGGAATAGACTAGTAAGTATGAAGTTTACCGAGGATTACTATATTATATTTTGTCTAATATGTTCGTGTATACAACTATTCTAATAAAGGTCTGGCAAATACTGTACGAATACAATTCTGTGGAACATGTGTAACATATAGTCAACTCAAAATCAAATTTTATTTACTGCCGGCAATGGTACAAACAATAACAATAGCTTAAATTTTTTAAGAATACATATATAAAATCTTGTTGTATTAAAATGTAAACATAAATGACTATTTATGTAATAACCGTATATATTACTATTACAATGTATGCTAATATATGTGTGGAAAGTACTGATCTTGACCATACTAGGAATAATACAGCATAAAGCTGACCCACAATAAATGCCTCACTGGGAATAATACAGCGTCAAGTTTACACACAGAAATTGCCAAACTGGGAATAATACAGCGTCTAGTTTACACACAGAAATTGCCAAAACTGGGAATAATACAGCGTCAAGTTTACACACATAAATTGCCAAACTGGGAATAATACAGCGTCTAGTATACACATAATATTTGACTCACTGAGAATAATACAACGTCAAGTTTACACACAACAATGGTCTCACTTGGAACAATACAGCGTCAAGTTTACACACAGAAATTGCCACACTGGGAATGATACATATTCTAGTTTGCACACAACAATTGACTCGCTGAGAATAATACAGCGTCAAGTTTACTCACAACAACAATGTCCCCACTCGGAATAATACAGCTTTAGGTTTGCAATAATTTCCTCACTATGAAAAATATAGCGTCAAGTTTACAGGCAATACTTAACTGACTGGGAATAATACAGCGTCAAGCTTACACACAACCAATGATTCACTGGAAATAATACAGCGTCAAAGTTAAACGCAACAATTGCCTGACTGAGAATAGTACAACCTCAAGTTTACACGTAACTGGGACAATACAGCTTCAAGTTTACTCATAAAAAATTCCTCACTGGGAATAATACAGCGTCATGTTTACACAACAACAATTGCCGCAATGTGAATAATACAGCGTCATGTTTACACAACAACAATTGCCACACTGTGAATAATACAGCGTCATGTTTACACAAAAACAATTGCCACAATGTGAATAATACAGCGTCATGTTTACACAACAACAATTGCCACAATGCGAATAATACAGCGTCATGTTTACACAACAATTGCTACAATGTGAATAATACAGCGTCATGTTTACACAACAATTGCCACAATGTGAATAATACAGCGTCATGTTTACACAACAATTGCCACAATGTGAATAATACAGCGTCATGTTTACACAACAATTGCCACAATGTGAATAATACAGCGTCATGTTTACACAACAACAATTGCCATAATGTGAATAATACAGCGTCATGTTTACACAACAACACTTGCCATAATGTGAATAATACAGCGTCATGTTTACACAACAACAATTGCCACAATGCGAATAATACAGCGTCATGTTTACACAACAATTGCCTCACTGGGAATAATACAGCGCCATGTTACACAACAATTGCCTCACTGGGAATAATACAGCGTCATGTTTACAAACAATACCTCACTGGGAATAATACAGCGCCATGTTTACACAACAATTGCCTCACTGGGAATAAAGTTTACAATAATTGCCTAATATGGAATAATTGAGAGTCATATGTCTACATAGAAACACTTGCCTAATTTGGAATAATACAGCGTCAAGTTTAAGCACCACACTTTCTCACTGGGAATAAAAGCTTTCATATTCACATACCAACAATTGTCTCAATGGGAATAATACAGTTCTAATTTACACACCAACAATGTACTCACTGGGAATAAATCAGCGTCAACAACAATTGCCTCACTAGGTATAATACAGCTTCAAGTTTATACAACAACAACTGCCTCACTAGGTATAATACAGCTTCAAGTTTATACAACAACAACTGCCTCACTAGGTATAATACAGCTTCAAGTTTATACAACAACAACTGCTTCACTAGGTATAATACAGCTTCAAGTTTATACAACAACAACTGCTTCACTGGGAATAATACAGCTTCAAGTTTATACAACAACAACTGCCTCACTGGGAATAATACAGCTGCAAGTTTATACAACAACAACTGCCTCACTGGGAATAATACAGCTTCAAGTTTATACAACAACAACTGCCTCACTGGGAATAATACAGCTTCAAGTTTATACAACAACAACTGCCTCACTGGGAATAATACAGCTTCAAGTTTATACAACAACAACTGCCTCACTGGGTATAATACAGCTTCAAGTTTATACAACAACAACTGCCTCACTGGGAATAATACAGCTTCAAGTTTATACAACAACAACTGCCTCACTGGGTATAATACAGCTTCAAGTTTATACAACAACAACTGCCTCACTGGGAATAATACAGCTTCAAGTTTATACAACAACAACAACTGCCTCACTGGGTATAATACAGCTTCAAGTTTATACAACAACAACTGCCTCACTGGGAATAATACAGCTTCAAGTTTATACAACAACAACAACTGCCTCACTGGGAATAATACAGCTTCAAGTTTATACAACAACAACTGCCTCGCTGGGAATAATACAGCGTCAAGTTTACTACAACAACAATGCCCCACTGGGAATAATACAGCTTTAGGTTTGCAAACAATAATTTCCTCACTATGAAAAATATAGCGTCAAGTTTACACAATACAACTGACTGGGAATAATACAGCTTCAAGGTTACACACAACCAATGATTCACTGGGAATAATACAGCTTCAAGTTTATACAACAACAACTGCCTCACTGGGAATAATACAGCTTCAAGTTTATAAACAACAACTGCCTCACTGGGAATAATACAGCTTCAAGTTTACACAACAACAACTGCGTCACTGGGAATAATACAGCTTCAAGTTTATACAACAACAACTGCCTCACTGGGAATAATACAGCTTCAAGTTTATACAACAACAACTGCGTCACTGGGAATAATACAGCTTCAAGTTTATACAACAACAAATGCCTCACTAGGTATAATACAGCTTCAAGTTTATACAACAACAACAACTGACTCACTGGTAATAATACAGCTTCAAGGTTACCCAATAACAACTGCCTCACTGGGAATAATACAGCTTCAAGTTTATACAACAACAACTGCCTCGCTGAGAATAATACAGCGTCAAGTTTACTCACAACAACAATGTCCCCACTCGGAATAATACAGCTTTAGGTTTGCAAACAATAATTTCCTCACTATGAAAAATATAGCGTCAAGTTTACAGGCAATACTTAACTGACTGGGAATAATACAGCGTCAAGCTTACACACAACCAATGATTCACTGGAAATAATACAGCGTCAAGTTTGTACAACAAGATTGCCTCACTGAGAATAATACAGCATCAAAGTTAAACGCAACAATTGCCTGACTGAGAATAGTACAACCTCAGGTTTATACGTAACTGGGACAATACAGCTTCAAGTTTACTCATAAAAAATTCCTCACTGGGAATAATACAGCGTCATGTTTACACAACAACAATTGCCGCAATGTGAATAATACAGCGTCATGTTTACACAACAACAATTGCCACAATGTGAATAATACAGCGTCATGTTTACACAACAACAATTGCCACAATGCGAATAATACAGCGTCATGTTTACACAACAATTGCTACAATGTGAATAATACAGCGTCATGTTTACACAACAATTGCCACAATGTGAATAATACAGCGTCATGTTTACACAACAATTGCCACAATGTGAATAATACAGCGTCATGTTTACACAACAATTGCCACAATGTGAATAATACAGCGTCATGTTTACACAACAACAATTGCCATAATGTGAATAATACAGCGTCATGTTTACACAACAACACTTGCCATAATGTGAATAATACAGCGTCATGTTTACACAACAACAATTGCCACAATGCGAATAATACAGCGTCATGTTTACACAACCATTGCTACAATGTGAATAATACAGCGTCATGTTTACACAACAATTGCCACAATGTGAATAATACAGCGTCATGTTTACACAACAATTGCCACAATGTGAATAATACAGCGTCATGTTTACACAACAATTGCCACAATGTGAATAATACAGCGTTATGTTTACACAACAACAATTGCCATAATGTGAATAATACAGCGTCATGTTTACACAACAACACTTGCCATAATGTGAAAAATACAGCGTCATGTTTACACAACAAAAATTGCCACAATGTGAATAATACAGCGTCATGTTTACACAACAATTACCTCACTGGGAATAATACAGCGCCATGTTTACACAACAATTGCCTCACTGGGAATAATAAGTTTACAATAATTGCCTAATATGGAATAGTTGAGAGTCATATGTCTACATAGCAACACTTGCCTAATTTGGAAATAATACAGCGTCAAGTTTAAGCACCACACTTTCTCACTGGGAATAAAAGCATTACATATTCACATACCAACAATTGTCTCAATGGGAATAATACAGTTCTAAATATACACACCAACAATGTACTCACTGGGAATAAATCAGCGTCAACAACAATTGCCTCACTAGGTATAATACAGCTTCAAGTTTATACAACAACAATTGCCTCACTAGGTATAATACAGCTTCAAGTTTATACAACAACAACTGCCTCACTAGGTATAATACAGCTTCAAGTTTATACAACAACAACTGCCTCACTAGGTATAATACAGCTGCAAGTTTACACAACAACAACAACTGCCTCACTGGGAATAATACAGCTTCAAGGTTACAAACAACAACTGCCTCACTGGGAATAATACAGCTTCAAGTTTACAAACAACAACTGCCTCACTAGGTATAATACAGCTTCAAGTTTAAACAACAACAACTGCCTCACTGGGAATAATACAGCTTCAAGTTTATACAACAACAACTGCCTCACTGGGTATAATACAGCTTCAAGTTTACACAACAACAACTGCCTCACTGGGAATAATACAGCTTCAAGTATATACAACAACAACTGCCTCACTAGGTATAATACAGCTTCAAGTTTACACAACAACAACTGCCTCACTGGGAATAATACAGCTTCAAGTATATACAACAACAACTGCCTCACTAGGTATAATACAGCTTCAAGTTTACAAAACAACAACTGCCTCACTGGGAATAATACAGCTTCAAGTATATACAACAACAACTGCCTCACTAGGTATAATACAGCTTCAAGTTTACACAACAACAACTGCCTCACTGGGAATAATACAGCTTCAAGTTTATACAACAACAACTGCCTCACTAGGTATAATACAGCTTCAAGTTTATACAACAACAACTGCCTCACTGGGAATAATACAGCTTCAAGTTTATACAACAACAACTGCCTCACTGGGAATAATACAGCTTCAAGTTTATACAACAACAACTGCCTCACTGGGAATAATACAGCTTCAAGTTTATACAACAACAACTGCCTCACTGGGAATAATACAGCTTCAAGTTTATACAACAACAACTGCCTCACTGGGAATAATACAGCTTCAAGTTTATACAACAACAACTGCCTCACTGGGAATAATACAGCTTCAAGTTTATACAACAACAACTGCCTCACTGGGAATAATACAGCTTCAAGGTTACTCAACAACAACTGCCTCACTGGGAATAATACAGCTTCAAGTTTATAGAACAACAACTGCCACACTGGGAATAATACAGCTTCAAGTGTATACAACAACAACTGCTTCACTAGGTATAATACAGCTTCAAGTTTATACAACAACAACTGCCTCACTGGGAATAATACAGCTTCAAGTTTATAGAACAACAACTGCCACACTGGGAATAATACAGCTTCAAGTTTATACAACAACAACTGCCTCACTGGGAATAATACAGCTTCAAGTTTACACAACAACAACTGCCTCACTGGGAATAATACAGCTTCAAGTTTATACAACAACAACTGCCTCACTAGGTATAATACAGCTTCAAGTTTATACAACAACAACTGCCTCACTCGGAATAATACAGTTTCAAGTGTATACAACAACAACTGCCTCACTGGGAATAATACAGCTTCAAGATTACCTAACAACAACTGCCTCAATAGGAATAATACAGCTTCAAGTTTATACAACAACAACTGCCTCACTGGGAATAGTACAGCTTCAAGGTTACTCAACAACAACTGCCTCACTGGGAATAATACAGCTTCAAGTTTATACAACAACAACTGCTTCACTAGGTATAATACAGCTTCAAGTTTATACAACAACAACTGCCTCACTCGGAATAATACAGTTTCAAGTGTATACAACAACAACTGCCTCACTGGGAATAATACAGCTTCAAGATTACCTAACAACAACTGCCTCAATAGGAATAATACAGCTTCAAGTTTATACAACAACAACTGCCTCACTGGGAATAGTACAGCTTCAAGGTTACTCAACAACAACTGCCTCACTGGGAATAATACAGCTTCAAGTTTATACAACAACAACTGCCTCACTGGGAATAATACAGCTTCAAGTTTATACAACAACAACTGCCTCACTGGGAATAATACAGCTTCAAGTTTATACAACAACAACTGCCTCACTGGGAATAATACAGCTTCAAGTTTATACAACAACACCTGCCACACTGGGAATAATACAGCTTCAAGTTTATACAACAACAACTGCCTCACTGGGAATAATACAGCTTCAAGTTTATACAACAACACCTGCCACACTGGGAATAATACAGCTTCAAGTTTATACAACAACAACTGCCTCACTGGGAATAATACAGCTTCAAGTTTATACAACAACAACTGCCTCACTAGGTATAATACAGCTTCAAGTTTATACAACAACAACTGCCTCACTGGGTATAATACAGCTTCAAGTTTATACAACAACAACTGCCACACTGGGAATAATACAGCTTCAAGTTTATACAACAACAACTGTCTCACTAGGTATAATACAGCTTCAAGTTTATACAACAACAACTGCCTCACTGGGTATAACACAGCTTCAAGTTTATACAACAACAACTGCCTCACTGGGAATAATACAGCTTCAAGTTTATACAACAACAACTGCCTCACTGGGAATAATACAGCTTCAAGTTTATACAACAACAACTGCCTCACTGGGAATGATACAGCTTCAAGTTTATACAACAACAACTGCCTCACTGGGAATGATACAGCTTCAAGTTTATACAACAACAACTGCCTCACTGGTAATGATACAGCTTCAAGTTTACACAACAACAACTGCCTCGCTGGGAATAATACAGCTTCAAGTTTATAGAACAACAACTGCCTCACTGGGAATAATACAGCTTCAAGTTTACACAACAACAACTGCCTCACTGGGAATAATACAGCTTCAAGTTTATACAACAACAACTGCTTCACTAGGTATACTACAGCTGCAAGTTTACACAACAACAACTGCTTCACTAGGAATAATACAGCTTCAAGTTTATACAACAACAACTGCTTCACTAGGAATAATACAGCTTCAAGTTTATACAACAACAACTGCCTCACTGGGAATAATACAGTCAATCTTTATGTTGTTAAGCGCATTCTCACTCATATATTCCTGTTTATATATATATATATATATATATATATATATGTCAATCTTTTTGTTGTAAGCGCATTCTCACTCATATATTCCTGTTTATATATATATATATATATATATATATATGTCAATCTTTTGTTGTTAAGCGCACTCTCACTCATATATTCCTGTTTATATATATATATATATATATATGTCAATCTTTTTGTTTGTTAAGCGCATTCTCACTCATATATTCCTGTTTATATATATATATATATATATATATATATATATATATGTCAATCTTTTTGTTGTTAAGCGCATTCTCACTCATATATTCCTGTTTATATATATATATATATATATATATATATATATATATATATATTATATATATATATATATGTCAATCTTTTTGTTGTTAAGCGCATTCTCACTCATATATTCCTGTTTATATATATATATATATATATGTCAATCTTTTTGTGTTAAGCGCATTCTCACTCATATATTCCTGTTTATATATATATATATATATATATAATATA
Source organism: Archivesica marissinica (assembly GCA_014843695.1). Taxonomy (NCBI): domain Eukaryota; kingdom Metazoa; phylum Mollusca; class Bivalvia; order Venerida; family Vesicomyidae; genus Archivesica; species Archivesica marissinica. Next base: position 41,549,903 of record CM026386.1, read on the forward strand.
TATATATATATATATATATATGTCAATCTTTTTGTTGTTAAGCGCATTCTCACTCATATATTCCTGTTTATATATATATATATATATGTCAATCTTTATGCTGTAAATTTCATATTTATTGACACGATTTTGCTTACAATTGGACCGGTCATCATTCGGAAACAAATGCTTAAAGTTAAATAATGACATTCACAAAGTTAATATCGGGTGTAGCCACGTCCAATAGCAATCAATTATTGACATCTCGGTGGAATATTGTTCGCGGGGATTTACACGTACACATACTCGCATTTTGAGCGTATCCCATGAGCGACATGCCCAGTGATAATGCTGTCCAACCAAGAACAGCTATATCGTTCTGCTGCAGACAACTGGGTGTTATGTTAACTATGTGTGGCGTTGTGCCATCTTTTAGCAGAATCCCGTCTCCCCCAGGAAAAGTCTGAAGAATGGCACGATAACTGGTATGAATACGTCGTTGATATAAACATTTGCATTTACGCTTCTCTGAAAAATTAAGTTGTGTGACACTGACCTGCCCAAAAGTGGAGCACCGATTGAACTCGATGGTACACACACCTGTTTACCGTTCATGTTTGTTTACCATCGGCACTACTCAGTTGAATGCTCGATTCGTCGGAATACAACACACGGCCCCATTGCCGAATGGTAAAGCCAATAGGTGCCCTTGCTCATCGCAATCTCTCTCGTCGATGAAAGGCGGTTAGTCGCTTTGCCTTCTACCTCGTAGCTCGTAGACTATTGCAGACGGTGTTGGGTGTATTCTGCGCCTGAAAAGAAGAATATCACATTCAAATTTGAAATAAAATGAACAGTTTCATTTTGCTTTAAAACCTAAAGTTATGGTTTCGTTTGGTATTTTCTGATATATCACTTACCCATGGATGCCAACAGTTCGTCTGGCGAAAGTGGCCGCTTGTAGGAACCGGTCACGCAGATATGATTCCCTGAAATACACGTCCTGTCTGAGTTGTCATACGTTGTCTGTCAGGTCCAGGACGGTCACGCACATCCGCAGTCTGCTGGGACCGAGCCAGACATCGTTGATTGATTACATCCAAACCGTCGTGTTATGGCACTTTTTGAACTTCCGGTTGCAAACATTCCAATAGCCTGATTTCTGTCATCATTAGGCTACTGAGTTGTTGCATATTGAAAAATGAATAAATGTGAATCGCGCTGTGTTTTTTTAATTTAACTTGTATCGGATCAATGCCTTTCAATAGATCGAAACAATGCACTCGGTTATCCCGTGCCACGTGCAAACTGTGAATTTAATGATTTATAGTATGACATACTTTACTAAATCGATTTGTTCATTCTTAACCACAGGTGCAAAGAATGGTGTCTCTATACGCTTATATATTCATATTTAGATATAGGTGCCATCCTTTAATTTGTTAAAGGTAGTCTCCCTCATAGTATATGCATTTTCTGTAAGATAAGCCTTTGTAAATTTGATGTATACTGAGTCAAAAAAGAAACGATACCAAACTAAAAATGACGTAAAACGGAAAAAACCATAGAAAGGTTTAATATATTATTACGTATCAGTACCGGGTATCTTATTGCAACGTCAGCCAACCATAAACACAGGTAAATAAACACCCGCTAATCCTGGAACGCCGAATTTCCGATTTGCACGTGCTCCTCAACAAAGACAACTTCCTACACATGTACAAATCGGAAAACCGGTTTATTGTACTGGTATTGCATTATCATCGAGGAAAAACCTTACATACCCATTGTTACCTCTAACAAAATGCCTAGGCTAAACCGCAATCAGAGAATGCGTGACATTGGCATGATTGACGGCGGTTTACGTCAGCGTGACGTCGCAAATCGACTCAGGGTTACGCGGATCACGATAACACGTCTACTTCGACGTTATCGAACATATGGATCGGTGGACGACCGTCCAAGATCTGGTCGACCACGTGTGACGACGCGTGAACAGGACCGTCACATTCGGACGTCACATTTACGTGACCGGTTCCTACCTGCTACTCACACAGCTGCCGTTACTCCTGGGATGACCAACAATCGCATCAGTGCACAAACAGTTTGGAACCGGCTCGGTGAACGTGGCATTCGTGCCTATCGGCCATACGTTGGACCCATCCTGACACGACATCACCGTGACGTACGGCGGGAATGGACGACGGAACGTGCTCGCTGGACTCGGTTACAGTGGAATTCGGTGATGTTTAGCGATGAATCGCGGTTCTGTTTGCGTCGAGCGGATGGCAGAGAGCGGGTATATCGCAGACGCGGTGAAGTTACACCGACGCATGTGTACGACAGGTCGATCTGTTCGGGGGCGGAAGCGTTATGGCGTGGGGCGGTATCACCTTCGGCAGTCGCACTGAACTGTTAGTGGTGGACGGGAACCTAAACGCCCAGTGGTACTGTGATGAGATCCTTGCGCCAGTTGTTGTGCCGTTCTTTAACGCCAACAGAAACGTCACACTGTTCCAACAGGACAATGCCAGGTGTCATACTGCTCGGATTTCCACCACATTATTGGAGCAGAACAATATTGAAACCCTGCCGTGGCCTGCTTTGTCACCAGACTTGTCACCCATAGAACATGTGTGGGATACGTTAGACCGCCGGGTCAGACGACGTCAGCCGGTAACGTTAAACCAACTGAGGGATGTTTTGCGTCAGGAGTGGACATAATATTGACCAGCAAGAGATTCAGACACTCTTCCGTTCGATGCGACGGCGGTGCATTGCAGTGAGAGACATAAATGGTGCCCATACTCGGTATTGACGTCTGTGTGAAAACTCCATTAGACCCCTGTCCGATGAATTACGTCATCACACAGCAGACAGTTTCGGCTCATTATGCTTTATGTGCTCCTCTTTCAAACATGTTGGACTATCATCTTATGAATTTTCAAATAATTTTCTTAATAAATGTTGAAATTATAGACACATAACCACCAGGTATCGTTTATTTTTTGACTCAGTATATATTATACTTAATAGAGGCATGATCCCAAAATCAAAATCATTTTGTGAAAGAGAGGTACATCCACCGTAG
>CM026386.1:41553972-41575493 GCA_014843695.1 Archivesica marissinica
TCCATCCCGGATAGCTTGTATATAGTGTTGTACATCCATCACGGATAGCTTGTATATAGTTATGTACATCAATCCCGGGTAGCTTGTATATAGTGTGCTACATCCATCCCGGATAGCTTGTATATAATGTGGTACATCCATCCCGGATAGCTTGTATATAGTGTGCTACATCCATCACGGATAGCTTGTAAATAGTGTGCTACATCCACCGTAGATAGCTTGTATATAGTGTGGTACATCCATCCCGGATAGCTTGTATATAGTGTGGTACATCCATCCCGTGTAGTTTGTATATAGTGTGCTACATCCATCCCGGATAGCTTGTATATAGTGTGATACATCCACCGTAGATAGCTTGTATATAGTGTGGTACATCCATCCCGGATAGCTTGTATATAGTGTGGTACATCCATCCCGGATAGCTTGTATATAGTGTGCTACATCCACCGTAGATAGCTTGTATATAGTGTGCTAAATCCATCCCGGATAGCTTGTATATAATGTGCTACATCCATCCCGGATAGCTTGTATATAGTGTGGTACATCCACCGTAGATAGCTTGTATATAGTGTGCTACATCCATCACGGATAGCGTGTATATAGTGTGGTACATCCATCCCGGATAGCTTGTACATAGTGTGGTACATCCATCACGGATAGCTTGTATATAGTGTGGTACATCCATCACACATAGCTTGTATATAGTGTGGTATATCCATCACGGATAGCTTGTATATAGTGTGGTACATCCATCACGGATAGCTTGTATATAGTGTGCTACATCCATCCCGGATAGCTTGTTTATAGTGTGCTACATCCATCCCAGATAGCTTATATATAGTGTGGTACATCCATCCCGGATAGCTTGTATATAGTGTGGTACATCCATCCCGGATAGCTTGTATATAGTGTGGTACATCCACCGTAGATAGTTTGTATATAGTGTGGTACATCCATCCCGGATAGCTTGTATATAGTGTGGTACATCCATCCCGGATAGCTTGTATATAGTGTGCTAGATACACCGTAGGTAGCTTGTATATAGTGTGCTACATCCACCGTAGACAGCTTGTATATAGTGTGCTACATCCACCGTAGATAGCTTGTATATAGTGTGGTACATCCATCCCGGATAGCTTGTATATAGTGTGTTACATCCATCACGGATAGCTTGTATATAATGTGCTACATCCATCCCGGATAGCTTGTATATAGTGTGGTACATCCATCCCGGATAGCTTGTATATAGTGTGGTACATCCATCCCGGATAGCTTGTATATAGTGTGCTGCATCCATCCCGGATAACTTGTATATAGTTTGGTACATCCATCCCGGATAGCTTGTATATAGTGTGGTACATCCATCCCGGATAGCATGTATATAGTGTGCTACATCCACCGTAGATAGCTTGTATATAGTGTGCTACATCCATCCCGGATAGCTTGTATATAGTGTGGTACATCCATCCCGGATAGCTTGTATATAGTGTGGTACATCCATCCCGGATAGCTTGTATATAGTGTGCTACATCCATACCGGATAGCTTGTATATAGTGTGGTACATCCATCCCGGATAGCTTGTATATAGTGTGCTACATCCATCCCGGATAGCTTGTATATAGTGTGGTACATCCTTCCCGGATAGCTTGTATATAGTGTGCTACATCCATCCCGGATAGCTTGTATATAGTGTGCTACATCCATCCCGGATAGCTTGTATATAGTGTGCTAAATCCACCGTAGATAGCTTGTATATAGTGTGGTACATCCATCCCGGATAGCTTGTATATAGTGTGCTACATCCATTCCGGATAGCTTGTATATAGTGTGGTACATCCATCCCGGATAGCTTGTATATAGTGTGGTACATCTTTCCCTGATAGCTTGTATGTAGTGTGCTACATCCATCCCGGATAGCTTGTATATAGTGTGCTACATCCATCCCGGATAGCTTGTATATAGTGTGCTACATCCATCCCGGATAGCTTGTATATAGTGTGCTACATCCATCCCGGATAGCTTGTATATAGTGTGGTACATCCATCCCGGATAGCTTGTATATAGTTTGCTACATCCATCCCGGATAGCTTGTATATAGTGTGGTACATCCATCCCGGATAGCTTGTATATAGTGTGCTACATCCACCGTAGATAGCTTGTATATAGTGTGCTACATCCACCGTAGGTAGCTTGTATAAAGTGTGCTACATCCATCCCGGATAGCTTGTATATAGTGTGCTACATCCATCCCGGATAGCTTGTATATAGTGTGCTACATCCATCCCGGATAGCTTGTATATAGTGTGCTACATCCATCCCGGATAGCTTGTATATAGTGTGGTACATCCATCCCGGATAGCTTATATATAGTGTGGTACATCCATCCCGGATAGCTTGTATATAGTGTGCTACATCCATCCCGGATAGCTTGTATATAGTGTGGTACATCCATCCCGGATAGCTTGTATATAGTGTGGTACATCCATCCCGGATAGCTTGTATATAGTGTGGTACATCCATCCCGGATAGCTTGTATATAGTGTGCTACATACACCGTAGATAGCTTGTATATAGTGTGCTACATCCACCGTAGATAGCTTGTATATAGTGATCTACATCCACCGTAGATAGCTTGTATATAGTGTGGTACATCCATCCCGGATAGCTTGTATATAGTGTGCTACATCCATCACGGATAGCTTGTATATAATGTGCTACATCCATCCCGGATAGCTTGTATATAGTGTGGTACATCCATCCTGGATAGCTTGTATATAGTGTGGTACATCCATCCCGGATAGCTTGTATATAGTGTGCTGCATCCATCCCGGATAACTTGTATATAGTTTGGTACATCCATCCCGGATAGCTTGTATATAGTGTGGTACATCCATCCCGGATAGCCTGTATATATTGTGCTACATCCACCGTAGATAGCTTGTATATAGTGTGCTACATCTATCCCGGATAGCTTGTATATAGTGTGGTACATCCATCCCGGATAGCTTGTATATAGTGTGGTACATCCATCCCGGATAGCTTGTATATAGTGTTGTACATCCATCACGGATAGCTTGTATATAGTGTGGTACATCCATCACGGATAGCTTGTATATAGTGTGGTATATCCATCACGGATAGCTTGTATATAGTGTGGTACATCCATCACGGATAGCTTGTATATAGTGTGCTACATCCATCCCGGATAGCTTGTTTATAGTGTGCTACATCCATCCAGGATAGCTTATATATAATGTGGTACATCCATCCCGGATAGCTTGTATATAGTGTTCTACATCCATCCCGGATAGCATGCATATAGTGTGCTACATCCATCCCGGATAGCTTGTATATAGTGTGGTACATCCATCCCGGATAGCTTGTATATAGTGTGGTACATCCACCGTAGATAGCTTGTATATAGTGTGGTACATCCATCCCGGATAGCTTGTATATAGTGTGGTACATCCATCCCGGATAGCTTGTATATAGTGTGCTACATACACCGTAGATAGCTTGTATATAGTGTGCTACATCCACCGTAGATAGCTTGTATATAGTGTGCTACATCCACCGTATATAGCTTGTATGTAGTGTGGTACATCCATCCCGGATAGCTTGTATATAGTGTGCTACATCCACCGTAGATAGATTGTATATAGTGTGGTACATCCATCTCGGATAGCTTGTATATAGTGTGCAACATCCATCCCGGATAGCTTGTATAGAGTGTGCTACATCCATCCCGAATAGTTTGTATATAGTGTGCTACATCCATCCAGGATAGCTTGTATATAGTGTGCTACATCCACCACGGATAGCTTGTATATAGTGTGCTACATCCATCCCGGATAGCTTGTATATAGTGTGCTACATCCATCCCGGATAGCTTGTATATAGTGTGCTACATCCATCCCGGATAGCTTGTATATAGTGTGGTACATCCATCCCGGATAGCTTGTATATAGTGTGCTACATCCATCCCGGATAGCTTGTATATAGTGTGCTACATCCATCACGGATAGCTTGTAAATAGTGTGGTACATCCATCCCGGATAGCTTGTATATAGTGTGCTACATCCATCCCGGATAGCTTGTATATAGTGTGCTACATCCATCACGGATAGCTTGTATATAGTGTGCTACATCTATCCCAGATAGCTTGTATATAGTGTGGTACATCCATCCCGGATAGCTTGTATATAGTGTGGTACATCCATCCCGGATAGCTTGTATATAGTGTGGTACATCCATCACGGATAGCTTGTATATAGTGTGGTACATCCATCACGGATAGCTTGTATAGAGTGTGGTATATCCATCACGGATAGCTTGTATATAGTGTGGTACATCCATCACGGATAGCTTGTATATAGTGTGCTACATCCATCCCGGATAGCTTGTTTATAGTGTGCTACATCCATCCCGGATAGCTTATATATAATGTGGTACATCCATCCCGGATAGCTTGTATATAGTGTGCTACATCCATCCCGGATAGCATGTATATAGTGTGCTACATCCATCCCGGATAGCTTGTATATAGTGTGGTACATCCATCCCGGATAGCTTGTATATAGTGTGGTACATCCACCTAGATAGCTTGTATATAGTGTGGTACATCCATCCCGGATAGCTTGTATATAGTGTGGTACATCCATCCCGGATAGCTTGTATATAGTGTGCTACATACACCGTAGATAGCTTGTATATAGTGTGCTACATCCACCGTAGATAGCTTGTATATAGTGTGCTACATCCACCGTAGATAGCTTGTATATAGTGTGGTACATCCATCCCGGATAGCTTGTATATAGTGTGCTACATCCACCGTAGATAGTTTGTATATAGTGTGGTACATCCATCCTAGATAGCTTACATATAGTGTGCTACATCCATCATGGATAGCTTGTATATAATGTGATACATCCATCCCGGATAGCTTGTATATAGTGTGGTACATCCATCCCGGATAGCTTGTATATAGTATGGTACATCCATCCCGGATAGCTTGTATATAGTGTGCTACATCCATCCCGGATAGCTTGTATATAGTGTGGTACATCTATCCCGGATAGCATGTATATAGTGTGCTACATCCACCGTAGATAGCTTGTATATAGTGTGCTACATCCATCCCGGATAGCTTGTATATAGTGTGGTACATCCATCCCGGATAGCTTGTATATAGTGTGGTACATCCATCCCGGATAGCTTGTATATAGTGTGCTACATCCATCCCGGATAGCTTGTATATAGTGTGGTATATCCATCCCGGATAGCTTGTATATAGTGTGCTACATCCATCACGGATAGCTTGTATATAGTGTGCTACATCCATCCCGGATAGTTTGTATATAGTGTGCTACATCCATCCCGGATAGCTTGTATATAGTGTGCTACATCCATCACGGATAGCTTGTATATAGTGTGCTACATCCATCCCGGATAGCTTGTATATAGTGTGGTACATCCATCCCGGATAGCTTGTATATAGTGTGCTACATCCATCCCGGATAGCTTGTATATAGTGTGCTACATCCATCCCGGATAGCTTGTATATAGTGTGCTACATCCATCACGGATAGCTTGTATATAGTGTGGTACATCCATCCCGGATAGCCTGTATATAGTGTGCTACATCCATCCCGGATAGCTTGTAAATAGTGTGCTACATCCACACCGGATAGCTTGTATATAGTGTGCTACATCCATCCCGGATAGCTTGTATATTGTGGTACATCCTTCCGGATAGCTTGTATATAGTGTGCTACATCCATCCTGGATAGCTTGTATATAGTGTGCTACATCCATCCCGGATAGCTTGTATATAGTGTGCTACATCCATCACGGATAGCTTGTATATAGTGTGCTACATCCATCCCGGATAGCTTGTATATAGTGTGCTACATCCATCACGGATAGCTTGTAAATAGTGTGGTACATCCATCCCGGATAGCTTGTATATAGTGTGCTAAATCCATCCCGGATAGCTTGTATATAGTGTGCTACATCCATCCCGGGTAGCTTGTATATAGTGTGCTACATCCATCCCGGATAGCTTGTATATAGTGTGGTACATCCTTCCCGGATAGCTTGTATATAGTGTGCTACATCCATCCCGGATAGCTTGTATATAGTGTGGTACATCCATCCCGGATAGCTTGTATATAGTGTGCTACATCCACCGTAGATAGCTTGTATATAGTGTGGTATATCCATCTCGCATAGCTTGTATATAGTGTGCTACATCCATCCCGTATAGCTTGTATATAGTGTGCTACATCCATCCCGGATAGATTGTATATAGTGTGCTACATCCATCGCGTATATCTTGTATATAGTGTGCTACATCCATCACGGATAGCTTGTATATAGTGTGCTACATCCATCCCGGATAGCTTGTATATAGTGTGCTACATCCATCCCGGATAGCTTGTATATAGTGTGCTACATCCATCCCGGATAGCTTGTATATAGTGTGCTACATCCATCCCGGATAGCTTGTATATAGTGTGCTACATCCATCCCGGATAGCTTGTATATAGTTTGCTACATCCATCACGGATAGCTTGTATATAGTGTGCTACATCCATCCCGGATAGCTTGTATATAGTGTGCTACATCCATCCCGGATAGCTTGTATATAGTGTGCTACATCCATCACGGTTAGCTTGTATATAGTGTGCTACATCCATCCCGGATAGCTTGTATATAGTGTGCTACATCCATCCCGGATAGCTTGTATATAGTGTTCTACATCCATCCCGGATAGCTTGTATATAGTGTGCTACATCCATCCCGGATAGCTTGTATATAGTGTGCTACATCCATCCCGGATAGCTTGTATATAGTGTGCTACATCCATCCCGGATAGCTTGTATATAGTGTGCTACATCCATCACGGATAGCTTGTATATAGTGTATCCCGGATAGCTTGTATATAGTGTGGTACATCCATCCCGGATAGCTTGTATATAGTGTGCTACATCCATCCCGGATAGCTTGTATATAGTGTGCTACATCCATCCCGGATAGCTTGTATATAGTGTGCTACATCCATCCCGGATAGCTTGTATATAGTGTGCTACACATACCCAGGGTGGATATATAAACATACTTTTCCAGATGTTACACATTTGAACACGTTTTCTGACGTATGTCTATTCGGAATAAATTTGAAAATTGCTCATAAAACTTTCAGGCCTTTTCATATTGTACACCAAAACACAGTGTTACATGCTGTCAAATCAACCCTTTTAACACTTGATTCATACAGTGACCATATCACGGAAGGTTCTGAGCAAAACGTTAACCTGATAATTATGGCCAATGGGGCACGACTAGTGGGTATTCCAAACAGGCCCTTTTTGGTAAAATTGACACCACAGTGTTTATATGTCGATTATAAATGTGGGAAGGAGACACTCCTATCAAGCGATACGTATTCATCATAGAGTAATTAATGATCACTGAATGTTGAATTCGTGTGAACCTGCAAACCCCATATTTTGGCGAGTTTTCAAATGTGACCATTTACAAGCACAATGATGTACTCCACTATTTACACTTGATATAGTGTTCATATCAAGGAGGAAATCAACTTAATATCGCCATTAGGGTATGAATAATGGCGGTTCCAAACACGCCTCGTTTGATAATTAATATTTACAAAAGTAAGTGGATTATAGCTGTGTAAAGGAGAAACTCCTATCAAACGATAAGTATTCATCATGGAGTAATAAATGACAAAATAAAAATGAAGAGTTATCGGGGGTTGACAGGTCACGTGAGTATGCAAACCCCGCAATGTCGGAGAATTTTCAAAGTTGACCACAATCAAAACGTTGTACTGTAAAATCAGCCACATTTACACTGATGCATACAGTGTCCATATCAAGGAATTCTGTTATTAAAAAATAATAACTTGATATCGCCATTGGGGTACGAATAGTGGGGTCTCCAAACAGGCTTTTCTCACTTTAGTTGACAAAAATATTGATAAGTCGATTATAGGTGGGGGAAGGAGAGACTAATTCGTGTGGGAGGAAACCGGAGTACCCAGAGTAAGCCCACCTGTCCGATCTGGTGACCACCGTACCATCTCACATACTTCCATACTTTGCATGTGTGAGAAGCGAGCGCACTAACCACTGCGCTAATCGGACAGCCACAACTATATACGTGAGGCTACTTATAAACAAGTGAATAATAATTTGTGATAAGAATCAACTTCAATTATGCAGCGGTCCAGTGGTTAAGGCAGGTTCAACCCTCACTATACCACACTTAAATTACTCGCATCATACTCTTTCGGATAATACTCTCGTGCACGTAACAGAGGCAGAGGATACTCTGGAACACGTCTCTCTATGTATCATTGCACAATCCACTAAACTCATATGGAAAACCGGTAGCGACGTTAAATATCCGTAAAAAGCACACACAATCAACTTCCATTTGTAACACTTGTAAGTGAGGCAAATATCATCCAGACGTGTATACCTTGCACTGGCACAGTCATATTTGACTGATACTCTATATATGACTGGAATATATTCTTGCACCGCGCATTGAAATGCAGTTTCTGGGCAGACAAACACAGTATTTGTTCAAGTCTGCCCCCATCTCATTGCAATGTCCACACCTGCATCACGAGTGTGTACTAACAGCTGGTTGTAGAGGTTCTGGTTGTGGAGATTGAGTACAAGATTCTGCAACTTCTCAACACCCATGTGCTCAACACACCCATGTGCTCAATGGCAATCTGTAAATTCAATGAACTGTCTATGAGGTATATAAATAAATAGCAAGAATCCCATTAAGAAAGAAATGATAAAAATATATGACTATAAATGTCCTATTAAAACATTTTAAACAAATGCATTCTTCTCTTTTTTGAAATTGTTTCCAATGTGACTTCATTGTGATGGTGTGTCACTCACTGTATGTGTGACGTGGCCCTGTGTGACGTCCATGATTCAGTGATGACTTCATTGTGATGGTGCATCACTCACTGTATGTGTGACGTGGCCCTGTGTGACGTCCATGATTCAGTGATGACTTCATTGTGATGGTGTGTCACTACTGTATGTGCGACGTGACCCTGTGTGACGTCCATGATTCAGTGATGACTTCATTGTGATGGTGTGTCACTACTGTATGTGTGACGTGACCCTGTGTGACGTCCATGATTCAGTGATGACTTCATTGTGATGGTGCATCACTCACTGTATGTGTGACGTGACCCGGTGTGACGTCCATGATTCAGTGATGACTTCATTGTGATGGTGCATCACTCACTGTATGTGTGACGTGACCCTGTGTGACGTCCATGATTCAGTGATGACTTCATTGTGATGGTGTGTCACTACTGTATGTGTGGCGTGACCCTGTGTGACGTCCATGATTCAGTGATGACTTCATTGTGATGGTGTGTCACTACTGTATGTGTGACGTGACACTGTGTGACGTCCATGATTCAGTGATGACTTCATTGTGACGGTGCATCACTCACTGTATGTGTGACGTGACCCTGTGTGACGTCCATGATTCAGTGATGACTTCATTGTGATGGTGCATCACTCACTGTATGTGTGACGTGACCCAGTGTGACGTCCATGATTCAGTGATGACTTCATTGTGATGGTGTGTCACTACTGTATGTGTGACGTGACCCTGTGTGACGTCCATAATTCAGTGATGACTTCATTGTGATGGTGCATCACTCACTGTATGTGCGACGTGACCCTGTGTGACGTCCATGATTCAGTGATGATTTCATTGTGATGGTGTGTCACTACTGTATGTGTGACCTGGCCCTGTGTGACGTCCATGATTCAGTGATGACTTCATTGTGATGGTGTGTCACTAATGTATGTGAGACCTGGCCCTGTGTGACGTCCATGATTCAGTGATGACTTCATTGTGATGGTGTGTCACTACTGTATGTGAGACCTGGCCCTGTGTGACGTCCATGATTCAGTGATGAACACTGTTTATACCATTGATACGCATCCGAATGAGCAAATGTACTGTCTTAGAGGACTACATCTTGCGCACAATACTGTATTATAATGGCCATGTATGCCTGCACAGCAAACATCATCTTCGAAAAGGTATTGCAAAAACAACAATAAGCTATGTTGCTACTGATGCTTTGATGGTGTCGATTTCAAGATATGTTAGTTATAAGACATAAAGCTGGAATGTGTATTTAAACGTGCGGCATCCGTGAGTTGGAATAGAAGGCCTGAAGGGTACCAGTTTATGACAATCGGTTGAAAAATGCGTCAGTAACGCCATTGTCATGTTTCTGTATAATTGTGTTTGAATTATAATACATTTAGTATTATCATAAACATGTATATTAATTGTATATTGTGCACGCTCATGTTGGTAGAGCTCTGGGAAGGGTTTAGTGCAATGTTGCTAGAACGTGTTGCACACCCCATTGCACGCTCATGTTGGTAGAGCTCTGGGAAGGGTTTAGTGCAATGTTGCTAGAACGTGTTGCACAACCCATTGCACGCTCATGTTGGTAGAGCTCTGGGAAGGGTTTAGTGCAATGTTGCTAGAACGTGTTGCACAACCCATTGCACGCTCATGTTGGTAGAGCTCTGGGAAGGGTTTAGTGCAATGTTGCTAGAACGTGTTGCACAACCCATTGCACGCTCATGTTGGTAGAGCTCTGGGAAGGGTTTAGTGCAATGTTGCTAGAACGTGTTGCACAACCCATTGCACGCTCATGTTGGTAGAGCTCTGGGAAGGGTTTAGTGCAATGTTGCTAGAACGTGTTGCACAACCCATTGCACGCTCATGTTGGTAGAGCTCTGGGAAGGGTTTAGTGCAATGTTGCTAGAACGTGTTGCACAACCCATTGCACGCTCATGTTGGTAGAGCTCTGGGAAGGGTTTAGTGCAATGTTGCTAGAACGTGTTGCACAACCCATTTGCTTTTGTTATGTTGTATTATTATTGTATATACATGTATATATAGGCAATACAATATTGTCAAATTATTCATGTTGGTATGAAACCATTTTAACGGCAAATTTCCATTTCTGAAGATATAAGGGGCAGATCTGGTCATGGGGGTGTCAGGGGGGACCTATGTTCTCCTGTATAGTGTCCTAGGTCCACGCCGAGTGCCTGTGATGATGTGATACATGTGACAATATGTGTTGCTGTTGTATATTTCAGATGATGGGTGGAGAAGCCAACTGACCAGAAGTTGAATTACTTGTCATCAAATGATGTTGTTGTTTTATTGTATTTTTTCTTTTTTCGACAAGGTTTAGGATGAAGTACGGTTTTCATTGAAATACACTAGCACTTGTCACGAGTACTTGTCACTGGTACTTGTGAGTAGTATTTGTCACTAGTACTTGTCACTGGTACTTGTGAGTAGTATTGGTCACTAGTACTTGTCACTGGTACTTGTGAGAAGTATTGGTCACTAGTACTTGTTACTGGTACTTGTGAGTAGTATTGGTCACTAGTACTTGTCACTGGTACTTGTGAGTAGTATTGGTCACTAGTACTTGTCACTGGTACTTGTGAGTAGTATTGGTCACTAGTACTTGTCACTGGTACTTGTGAGTAGTATTGGTCACTAGTACTTGTTACTGGTACTTGTGAGTAGTATTGGTCACTAGTACTTGTCACTGGTACTTGTGAGTAATATTGGTCACTAGTACTTGTTACTGGTACTTGTGAGTAGTATTGGTCACTAGTACTTGTCACTGGTACTTGTGAGTAGTATTGGTCACTAGTACTTGCCACTGGTACTTGTGAGTAGTATTGGTCACTAGTACTTGTCACTGGTACTTGTGAGTAGTATTGGTCACTAGTACTTGCCATTTGTACTTTTGAGTAGTTTTTGTCACTAGTTCTTGTCACAACTAATTGTCACTGGTAGTTGTCACTAGTACTTGTCACTGTCACTGGTACTTGTCATGAGAACTTGTCACTAGTATGGTACTTGTCATTAGTACTTGTCATTAGTACTTATCACTTATTAGATAACAATGATAATATGCTAATGAATGTATATGGACCAAACACTGGTGATGTTAATTGTTTTAATACAGTAGAACGATTTAGGGAAGAAAATATTATAAACATATTATATTTGGTGGAGATTTTAAAATTGTTCTTGGTATGTATAAAGACAAGAAACACGGATGGATTGATATACATAAACAAGTAGTATGAAAATTAATTACATGTATATAATATAAACAAATTGACAGGTTGGACATTTTGCGTATTCAGCATCCTCAAAGCAATTCACTTTGCATTCTAATCACAAACCTCCAATATTCTGTAGACTGCATTACTTATTAATACCATCTAACCTTTCAAACAAAGTCTGATTAGCGCAGTGGTTAGCTCGCTAACTTCTCACCAATGCAACCCGGGTTCGATCCTCGGACCGGGAAGCATGTGAGATGATACGGCGGTCACCAGATTGGACGGGTGGGTTTTCTCCGGGTACTCCGGTTTCCTCCCACACGCTTGACCATAGTTACGTTTTCATCCGCAAGAACGAGAGTAGTAAGTAGTTAGAACTTACTTCGCAATCGTTGTAAAATAAATAACGTTTAAAAAAACCAAAGTTCAACAATGTAATATTTCTACCGGTATTAAATGAGACCTATCCTTGATTTATGTAACGCTATATTTTATAAACCCGAGGCCTGGTATTATATGTATTGTGATGTTACCCTAATTTAAATAATACTTCAATGTGAACAATTCTGTGATACATGAGGAAGATTATCAAAAACAAATCAGAAATAGTAGTATTGAAATAGCAGCAAACAAATCCAAATACTCTTTGGGAATTGATTAAAGGTTGCACGAGAAGTTTGACGGTCAAATAGCGGTCATGGAGAAAGTAGGAAACCAAAACAATAAAAATAAAAAATATCCACCAAAAGAAACTGATGAACTAGAGTTCCAAAATAATCAATGATTCCACAAGCGAAGACATAAGTAATTGAATTAAAAATATGAAGAACGAACTTGGCATTATTATAAACAATAACACTCGTGGCTAGTTTATCACAATATATATAAGTAATACAACATACTTTCCAAACAGTTTCACAAAGATAACGGAATCCAAGGAATTGCTATATGAAATAAACAATTTGAC
The DNA here is from genome assembly GCA_014843695.1 of Archivesica marissinica. NCBI lineage: Eukaryota > Metazoa > Mollusca > Bivalvia > Venerida > Vesicomyidae > Archivesica > Archivesica marissinica. The sequence goes on from CM026386.1 coordinate 41,567,135, forward strand.
AGAAAGCAATACAAAATGGATGAACTACCAAAAAGTGACATAGAATATTTTGCGTCAAATAATGCTATGCTTAATGAAGTCCAAAATAGTTCATGTGAAGATACAATAATGGACGCGGAATGCGCAAATGGCAACCTTTGATATGAAGAACAATACATGTCCCGGACTAACGATTTAACTGCAGCATTTTATAAAATAGTTTGGAGATATTTGAAAACATATGATCTTGCATCGATTAACTATTCTTGTGAACATGGTTCTCGCAATCGAATCGTTAACCTTATTCCAAAGAAAACTAAAGAACTGACTTACTTAAATAACTGGCATCCATTGTCGCTGTTAAACGCATACTACAAAACAGCAACAAAAACATAGCGAATATAATAAAACATGTACTCCCAACTAGAATACATCATTCTCAAGCAGGTCCTATACAGGTAGATGGTGAAAATATACAACTAGTATATGACGTCATAAATTTCATATACGATACCAATTTATCATTGGTTGTTATTTTTCGAAGATATTGAAAAGGTATTTGATAGCTTAGACTTCTTTTAATTAACTCATGAATTAAGTGAATTAAGTATTTTATAACAACATACATAGTTGTGTAAGTAACAATGGACTACTATCGATGATTTCAGTAATGTATCAGGAATAAAATTAAATACAAATAAACCTATGGTATTAAGGACCTTATATACAAGTTCTTACTATAAAACATCTATAGACAGTTCTGATTTTCTAAAATACCACATGCTAGTGTCAAACAGTTCTGTAAAATGAGAATATAAGAAAATGGATAGACATTCCAAAAATATTAAAAGCCTAACACAAGTCCCCTACAAAACATGCATATAAACAAATAAACAATAAAACTCCACAACACAAAGCCGGTACAGCAATTAATAGACAACATGGAATATGTAGTGAATATAGAAAACGTATATAGAACGTTTTCTATATATAAAATTATGTTCTCGTTGCCGGTTAATAATGCCGACAACAAGTATTCTTTGTATTTGTCACATAATTATTCAGCTCAACTTATACAACCTGGTTTTGTTAATGTCTAGTCAAGAACAACTTAAGTTCATATTCACAAATGCACCCATTATTAGATTAGCTGCCAAAACCTGTTTTAGTATTTTACAACGACATAGCTCTTATCTTTGTACATAATGCTTACTGAGTGATTTATATGTCGTCTTCATATTTTATTACACCTGAAAAGCATTTGCTAATTAGGCTAATCCCAATCTGATTGGAATTGGTATTTGATCTTTTAAAACATTTTTTAGTTTGCGCAGTAGTGCTTATTTTGCTTTTAGTATTTTTCATTCCATTACATCTTAATAAGATTATAAATTTCAATTAGCGACAACTTTTCAGCTTTATCTCACACATGTAGTTATCACATGTATATACTATAGTAGTGCAATATGTTATAGATGAATGATGTACTTAGTCTCTTGTAACTCTGAATTGAGTGGCAATGTACTTTTTAATATGTAAACTATATTCTGTGTTTGTTATATGCTGTACATTGATGAGGCTGAAATAATGAATAAAATCCAAAATCTATTGACAAAGAAAGAAATACCTGTCCTTTCTGGTTATCAGATACTTCGTTCAAGTGTGTAGTTGTTTGTTCGGAGTTCTGACGATACGTGTCCGGAAAACGTCTGGCGATCTTGCACATTAACTCCGGTCACATGTACTTACCCAGATAGCCAAGGGTCAGTGGTCATGCTACCAGTCACATGACCCATCTAGGTCACATGGTTGCTAAACTCTTGGCAAATATTGACTAAACGTATATTACATTGACTAAATATATTATATAGTGCTAGATATAAATTCATAATTGTATGTGTGGCAATGAAATGCCCGCTCAAACGATGCACTTACATTTAACTGTATAACTTCAAAAATACCAAATACTCATCGAGTCTTGCTTACTTGGCAAACTACTTGGAATAACACACACATCAATTAATTGCAGTTAAATAAAACAAACTATGTTGAATCATCGTAGAGGACAGTAAGATTGTGCGCTCTATGTGTTAGCTTACCCTCTGAGCTTCATTTACCACCATGCACGTTTCCATGGCATTTACCACCATGCACGTTTCCATGGCATTTACCACCATGCACGTTTCCATGGAGTGTCGAAACTAATGAATGAATAGTTACTCTATGAAACAGACCATCAGATCGCCATCGAATATCAGCTGTTATCTATCTACTGACACGTTCATGTCAGCTCCATTTTCGTGTATTCTTGTTTGTTCTAACGCGATACTCTTCAAGTATTGTTCTGTTTACGAATATATCTGGTGTAATTAATCCTATTAAGGTGTATGTTTAGTAATTTATATTTGTAAACGTGTATTTTGCCATTTAAATCCAGCTGTATTTGGCTTAGCATGTAGGCTATCATCTTGAATGTACAGTATGCAGTCACTCTACGCGACGGTGTTCCATACACTGAAGATTCAAAACCAAATATACTGCTTATTTGTTGAATTTATAGCGTGCAAACTTGCAGAAGCGTAAGTATCGGGGGTATATTGTATATATATGTATATTGATGTTATTAGTATTGATGTATAGGTTAGTTGGCGCAGCAGTGTTATTTTAAGCTGCGAGTACCATTTGCACAAGCCATGTGTGTGCGGTGGTATGCAACATGTGGACACGCATGTGGAGTGGTGTACATTAGGACCTGTGGATTTTACGGTGTGCATCCACATGCTACATTATCCGTATAGTATAAATACCCAGTGTGAATTAATTCTAGGACTCCAATACTCCGCACATTAGCTGAGAATCCTTGCCAGATTATATGTTACAACAGCCGTCATCATTTGTTCAGATGTGCATTATTATTAGATGGCATACAGAAACGCTGCGCCAACTAGACACTTCATTATAGAAGTCGGCTTTGGACATAGTAGTTATAGTGATCGCTAGGCCCCACATGTAGGCCATGTAGTAGATTATGCGGAATAAACGCAATATAAGCATGAAATATCGTTGTCGTCACTCAGTCATCTGTCCATTTTGATCTACCTATTCCGTCTGCCCTTCAGCCCAGTGAATTGACGCCAGCAGCCACGTAACAATCTCACAATTGAGACTGTTTCACCAATTCATGCTTAATGTGGACCACTTATTGATAGGCTGTGTAGATGTCGCACTGATTAACCAAACATATTATTCACTTACGACACTGAAAGAGCTTTTCCACACAGTCAATTTTAATTCTGGCATTTTTAAAACACTTACATATTTTTCATAAATTATAGAATTTTACTTTTACAGATTGATAAATTGTGTTGCAATTGACCTTGATTCGTTACAATTTCTACATAGATGTGTATTTATCGTAAATAAAATATACTTAACCCCGAACTGTGCTGATGCGCCGTTAAACCAAATACACACATACTCACATTGTTGAAGGTTGCAGAGTTCATTTTAACATTTCCCTCTCGTCTTTATTATTTTCCTTAGTCATGGAACATTTCATATACATCCTTTAACCTCTCTCATCTGTTTATGGTATCTGTTTGTGGAAGGTTGCATAGAACTCGTTGTACATTTTGCTTTCTTGCACAGCTTGGATGAATGTGTAGGACAGATATTGCAGCACCAAGGATCTCTATTGGTGTTAGGTGATGCATTGATGGCACTGCCTACAGCACCAATGCATGCCTATCACAAATATAACCCCACTCTCGTCTGAAGTGTATACACTTACCAATGATCTGTACTTCTATCTGTTTTCAATACAATTTATAGCTGGTATATTCTAAATAACTGGACGTATTTTCATAGCATTATCACCAAATATTCACCTCATTAAGATGTCCTGCAGTGTGTAGGTTTCACCCTCATAGCCACACTTAGAGGTCAAATGCCAACTCGGACTCTGATCTGGGTATTGTATTATACTGCTTTCATTATTAAACATCAACGCATGTCTGTTCTCTATATAATTTATAATCACAATGTCTGACATTTTATCTCTCATGTATCAACGCGGCGTCTCGCGGTATTCATCATATTTAGCTCGAGTTTTCATATAAATGCAACGTATTTAGAAAACAATACTTACTAATAGTTTTCAGTATTTACACAAGTATTTACACTAGGCTGTCTAATTGAGTGTCACAGTTCGGAAAAAGGAACCGTGCTTTCAAGGTAGACACTTTTCCTGACTGTGTTGTATAGATATGTCCCTTCTTCGATACGTTGCTTACACCACGTTGCTTACACCATGTACACGCAGTTCAGAATCTTCATTTGAGGATATTACACTATGGTAACAGTGAATACATTAATATCTGACCAATTCTAAAAGCTGCATGTTAACAGAATGCCGATGTAATATTCGTGTATGATGATGAATGGCTAAGCCGAAACCTTGCCTTGTAATATTAATGTAGCCTACGCATGGTGAGATCAGAGTGCCGAATAACTCTTACTACTTGTAAATAAAGCAGCATTTACGCCCGGTGCATTGTATTCATGCAGAATCAGGCACTGGTCCTAAATACTAGTACCTAACGCAGCCATTACGTTAGTTGCATTGTGTACATGCAGAATCACCACTGGCCCTTACTACTGGGTTTTAAAGCAACTGTTATATCCGGTGTATTGTATTCATGCAGAATCAGGCACTGGTCCTTAATACTAGTGCCCAAGGCAGCCATTACGTTAGTTGCCTTGTGTACATGCAGAATCAGGCACTGGTCCTTAATACTAGTGCCCAAGGCAGCCATTACGTTAGTTGCCTTGTGTACATGCAGAATCAGGCACTGGTCCTTAATACTAGTGCCCAAGGCAGCCATTACGTTAGTTGCCTTGTGTACATGCAGAATCAGGCACTGGTCCTTAATACTAGTGCCCAAGGCAGCCATTACGTTAGTTGCCTTGTGTACATGCAGAATCAGGCACTGGTCCTTAATACTAGTACCCAAGGCAGCCATTACGTTAGTTGCCTTGTGTACATGCAGAATCAGCCACTGGTCCTTAATACTAGTGTCCAAGGCAGCCATTACGTTAGTTGCCTTGTGTACATGCAGAATCAGGCACTGGTCCTTAATACTAGTGCCCAAGGCAGCCATTACGTTAGTTGCCTTGTGTACATGCAGAATCAGCCACTGGTCCTTAATACTAGTGCCCAAGGCAGCCATTACGTTAGTTGCCTTGTGTACATGCAGAATCAGCCACTGGTCCTTAATACTAGTGCCCAAGGCAGCCATTACGTTAGTTGCCTTGTGTACATGCAGAATCAGCCACTGGTCCTTAATACTAGTGCCCAAGGCAGCCATTACGTTAGTTGCCTTGTGTACATGCAGAATCAGGCACTGGTCCTTAATACTAGTGCCCAAGGCAGCCATTACGTTAGTTGCCTTGTGTACATGCAGAATCAGCCACTGGTCCTTAATACTAGTGCCCAAGGCAGCCATTACGTTAGTTGCCTTGTGTACATGCAGAATCAGCCACTGGTCCTTAATACTAGTGCCCAAGGCAGCCATTACGTTAGTTGCCTTGTGTACATGCAGAATCAGCCACTGGTCCTTAATACTAGTGCCCAAGGCAGCCATTACGTTAGTTGCCTTGTGTACATGCAGAATCGGCCACTGGTCCTTAATACTAGTGCCCAAGGCAGCCATTACGTTAGTTGCCTTGTGTACATGCAGAATCAGGCACTGGTCCTTAATACTAGTGCCCAAGGCAGCCGTTACGTTAGTTGCCTTGTGTACATGCAGAATCAGGCACTGGTCCTTAATACTAGTGCCCAAGGCAGCCATTACGTTAGTTGCCTTGTGTACATGCAGAATCAGGCACTGGTCCTTAATACTAGTGCCCAAGGCAGCCGTTACGTTAGTTGCCTTGTGTACATGCAGAATCAGGCACTGGTCCTTAATACTAGTGCCCAAGGCAGCCATTACGTTAGTTGCCTTGTGTACATGCAGAATCAGGCACTGGTCCTTAATACTAGTGCCCAAGGCAGCCATTACGTTAGTTGCCTTGTGTACATGCAGAATCAGGCACTGGTCCTTAATACTAGTACCCAAGGCAGCCATTACGTTAGTTGCCTTGTGTACATGCAGAATCAGCCACTGGTCCTTAATACTAGTGCCCAAGGCAGCCATTACGTTAGTTGCCTTGTGTACATGCAGAATCGGCCACTGGTCCTTAATACTAGTGCCCAAGGCAGCCATTACGTTAGTTGCCTTGTGTACATGCAGAATCGGCCACTGGTCCTTAATACTAGTGCCCAAGGCAGCCATTACGTTAGTTGCCTTGTGTACATGCATAATCAGCCACTGGTCCTTAATACTAGTGCCCAAGGCAGCCATTACGTTAGTTGCCTTGTGTACATGCAGAATCAGCCACTGGTCCTTAATAATAGTGCCCAAGGCAGCCATTACGTTAGTTGCCTTGTGTACATGCAGAATCAGGCACTGGTCCTTAATACTAGTGCCCAAGCCAGCCATTACGTTAGTTGCCTTGTGTACATGCAGAATCAGGCACTGGTCCTTAATACTAGTGCCCAAGGCAGCCATTACGTTAGTTGCCTTGAGTACATGCAGAATCAGCCACTGGTCCTTAATACTAGTGCCCAAGGCAGCCATTACGTTAGTGCCTTGTGTACATGCAGAATCAGCCACTGGTCCTTAATACTAGTGCCCAAGGCAGCCATTACGTTAGTTGCCTTGTGTACATGCATAATCAGGCACTGGTCCTTAATACTAGTGCCCAAGGCAGCCATTACGTTAGTTGCCTTGTGTACATGCAGAATCAGCCACTGGTCCTTAATACTAGTGCCCAAGGCAGCCATTACGTTAGTTGCATTGTGTACATGCAGAATCAGGCACTGGTCCTTAATACTAGTGCCCAAGGCAGCCATTACGTTAGTTGCCTTGTGTACATGCAGAATCAGGCACTGGTCCTTAATACTAGTGCCCAAGGCAGCCATTACGTTAGTTGCCTTGTGTACATGCAGAATCAGCCACTGGTCCTTAATACTAGTGTCCAAGGCAGCCATTACGTTAGTTGCCTTGTGTACATGCAGAATCAGGCACTGGTCCTTAATACTAGTGCCCAAGGCAGCCATTACGTTAGTTGCCTTGTGTACATGCAGAATCAGCCACTGGACCTTAGTACTGGTACATAAAGCATTCAGTACGCCCGGTGCCTTGTATTCATGCAGGATCACCCACTGGTTCGTACTACTGGTACATATAGCAGCCGGTTCGTCAGATGCCTTGTAGTCACTGGTCAGCCAGTCGTCCTTACTACTGATACCTAAAGCAGTCGTTACGTCCGGTGCATTGTATTCATGCAGATTCAGCCAGTCGTCCTTACTACTGATACCTAAAGCAGTCGTTACGTCCGGTGCATTGTATTCATGCAGATTCAGCCAGTCGTCCTTACTACTAGTACATACAGCAGTCGTTACGAGCAATGTCTTGTATTCATGCAGAATCAACCACTATCATTAATTTATGCAACATTATTTTAGCTCGATTGCGAAACAATGTCTTACAACATATATTAATCACTATCAAGACCTCATTCCTGATAGAATCCATCACCACGAGGGAGTGCGTGTGTTTTATATGTATTTATCGTCGCTACCGGTTGTCCATATGAGCGACGTCGCCTGAAGAGCTTAGTCATTGTAGATGTTTGGATGATAGTGCAATGATCTAGACCACTAGACCCATTCCAGAATCTCCTCTGGAACTTTTACGTGCACGGTTTAAAGTCCCATCTGAAAAACTGTTAATTTTATTATTATTTATTCCCAGTCCACAGTGTTAACCACTGGACTACAGATCCGTCTGTAGAGAGTGAGTGCGAAGACGCAATGTGGAATTTAAATGCCTTGACTAACGGCACAGTTGGGCACGAACACCGGGGTTTTTGCACCTGAAACGAACGCGCTAGCACTGCGCTATCACGACTTCCACGAGTGGTACGTAAAGCAGTCATTACGTCATGTGCAGTGTATGCATGCAGATCCAACCAATGGTTCTCACTACTGGTACCTAATGCATACCATACGTCCTGTGTCTTGTATTCAAGTAGAATCAGCTTCTGGTCCTTAAACACATTTAATAGTGTGTCTGCGATGAACAATTATACAGTCAGAAGATCGACTACGTAGCGTAGGCGACGTTTGATTTGTGATAGATCATGCATTGGTGAATTAACGTACAACAATGCAAGCTATATCACGTACAAGCATCACCATCAATTATCATCACATAGTTCGAACCTCAATGTGTGGGAATATTCCTGGGTTCTGTTGGATCATAAGCTAGGTCGGCAG
>CM026386.1:41581493-41607443 GCA_014843695.1 Archivesica marissinica
ACATACATTACTACAATATATACTCACTATATCACCATATCTGCATATATCACAACAATATATATCCACTATCTCACCATAACTACATACATTTCTACAAGATATACACACTATCGCACCATATCAATGTATATTACTACAATAACTACACACTGTCTCACCATATCTTAACTACACACTGTCTCACCATATCTACATACATTACTACAAAATATACACACTATCTCACCATATCTACATACATTATATTGTTGTGATATATGCAGATATGGTGATATAGTGTGTATATATTGTAGTAATGAATGTAAATATGGTGAGCTAGTGTGTAAATTTAGTAGCAATGTATGTATATATGGTGATATAGTGTGTAGATATTGTAGTAATGAATGTAAATATGGTGAGCTAGTGTGTAAATTTAGTAGCAATGTATGTATATATGGTGAGATAGTGTGTATATCTTGTAGAAATGTATGTAGATATGGTGAGATAGTGGATATATATTGTTGTGATTGATGCAGATATGGTGATATAGCGTGTATATATTGTAGTAATGTATGTAGATATGGTGAGACAGCGTGTATATCTTGTAGTAATGTACGTAGATATGGTGAGATAGTGCTTATATCTTGTAGTAATGTACGTAGATATGGTGAGATAGTGCGTATATCTTGTAATAATGAATGTAGATATGGTGAGATAGTGCGTTTATCTTGTAGAAATGTATGCAGATATGGTGAGACAGTGTGTAGTTATTGTAGTAATGTATGTACATATGGTGAGATAGTGGATATATCTTGTAGGAATGTATGTAGATATGGTGATATAGTGTGTATATCTTGTAGTAATGAATGTAGATATGGTGAGATAGTGTGTAAATTTAGTAGCAATGTATGTATATATGGTGAGCTAGTGGATATATCTTGTAGGAATGTATGTAGATATGGTGATATAGCGTGTAGATCTTGTAGTAATGAATGTAAATATTGTGAGATAGTGGATATATCTTGTAGTAATGTATGTAGATTTGGTGAGAAAGTGTGTAGATCTTGTAGTAATGAATGTAGATATGGTGAAATAGTATGTAGATCTTGTAGTAATGAATGTATATATGGTGAAATAGTGTGTAGATCTTGTAGTAATGAATGTAGATATGGTGAGATAGTGGTTATATATTGTTGTAAAATATGTAGATATGGTGAGATAGTGTGTATATATTGTAGTAATGTACGTAGATATGGTGAAATAGTGTGTAGATCTTGTAGGAATGTATGTAGATATGATGAAATAGTGTGGAGATCTTGTAGTAATGTATGTAGATATGGTGAGACAGCGTGTATATCTTGTAGTAATGAACGTAGATATGGTGAAATACTGTGTAGATCTTGTAGTAATGAATGTAGATATGATAAGATAGTGTGTATATATTGTAGTAATGTATGTAAATATGGTGAGATAGTGGATATATCTTGTAGTAATGTATGTAGATATGGTGAGACAGTGTGTAGTTATTGTAGTAATGTATGTAAATATGGTGAGTTAGTGGATATATCTTGTAGGAATGTATGTAGATATGTTGATATAGTGTGTAGATCTTGTAGTAATGAATGTAAATATGGTGAGATAGTGGATATATCTTGTAGGAATGTATGTAGATATGGTGATATAGTGTGTAGATCTTGTAGTAATTTATGTAGATATGGTGAGACAGCGTGTAGTTATTGTAGTAATGTATGTAAATATGGTGAAATAGTGTGTATATATTGTAGTAATGTATGTAGATATGTTGAGACAGCGTGTATATCTTGTAGTAATGAATGTATATATGGTGAAATAGTGTGTTGATCTTGTAGTAATGAATGTAGATATGGTGAGATAGTGCGTATATGTTGTAGTAATGTACGTAGATATGGTGAGATAGTGTGTATATCTTGTAGTAATTTATGTAGATATGGTGAGACAGCGCGTAGTTATTGTAGTAATGTATGTAAATATGGTGAGATAGTGGATATATCTTGTAGGAATGTACGTAGATATGGTGATATAGTGTGTAGATCTTGTAGTAATGAATGTAGATATGGTGAGATAGTGGATATATCTTGTAGGAATGTATGTAGATATGGTGATATAGTGTGTAGATCTTGTAGCAATGTTTGTAGATATGGTGCTATAGTGTGTATATCTTGTAGTAATGTATGTAAATATTGTGAGATAGTGGATATATCTTGTAGTAATGTATGTAGATTTGGTGAGATAGTGCGTATATATTGTAGTAATGTACGTAGATATGGTGAGATAGTGTGTATATCTTGTAGTAATTTATGTAGATATGGTGAGACAGCGCGTAGTTATTGTAGTAATGTATGTAAATATGGTGAGATAGTGGATATATCTTGTAGGAATGTACGTAGATATGGTGATATAGTGTGTAGATCTTGTAGTAATGAATGTAGATATGGTGAGATAGTGGATATATCTTGTAGGAATGTATGTAGATATGGTGATATAGTGTGTAGATCGTGTAGCAATGTTTGTAGATATGGTGCCATAGTGTGTATATCTTGTAGTAATGTATGTAAATAGTGTGAGAAAGTGTGTATATTTAGTAGCAATGTATGTATATATGGTGAGATAGTGTGTATATCTTGTAGAAATGTATGTAGATATGGTGAGCTAGTGGATATATATTTTTGTAATATATGCAGATATGGTGATATAGTGTGTATATATTGTAGTATTGTATGTATATTTGGTGAGATAGCGTGTATATCTTGTAGTAATGTGCGTATATATAGTGAGATAGTGTGTATATCTTGTAGTAATGTACGTAGATATGGTGAGATAGTGTGAATATCTTGTAGTAATGTATGTAGATATGGTGAGATAGCGTGTATATCTTGTAGAAATGTATTTAGATATGGTGAGACAGTGTGTAGTTATTGTAGTAATGTATGTAAATATGGTGAGATAGTGGATATATCTTGTAGGAATGTATGTAGATATGGTGAGACAGTGTGTATATCTTGTAGTAATGTGTGTATATATGGTGGGATAGTGTGTATATCTTGTAGAAATGTATTTATATATGGTGAGACAGTGTGTAGTTATTGTAGTAATGTATGTAAATATGGTGAGATAGTGGATATATCTTGTAGGAATGTATGTAGATATGGTGAGACAGCGTGTATATCTTGTAGTAATGTGTGTATATATGGTGAGATAGTGTGTGTATCTTGTAGTAATGTACGTAAATATGGTGAGATAGTGTGTATATATTGTAGTAATATAATCATTTTATCGGTATATGTCACTATCATGGATTCTGATTGGTCGGTTATAACGTCATTGGATAAATAAAAATAGCAATACCGGTTCTAACTAGTTTTCTATTTATAGTTACGTAGTTAATTGTAATTTATAGCAATACGCTCTCCTCGGATAAATAAAAATAGCAATACCGGATCTAACTAGTTTTCTATTTATAGTAACGTATGTCATTGTTATTTATAGCAATACGTTCTGATCGGATGAATATAAATAGCCCGTTCCAACTAGTTTTCTATTTATAGTACCTTAGGTCATTTATACGTGTCTGGACATGATTTGGTTACGCCAACGACTGACTGATGCAATATTCCGGAAACGCTCAGCGACTTAAGTATCGGATGCCAAAGTGTAAGGATATTTAGGTACCTATACGAATTATATAATATCAACATCTTACGATCGAAATGAAGATAATAAATATAATCGGTATAACGAGAATGTGTAGAGGGAGTGTGTACGGACATTAGCTACGTAATTAGAATTAATGGTAGGTACGGACAGAAATGGCACACACCGATTCGAATGGACCATTAATAAGCGAGATAGTGTTTTGCCGCCATTTTTATCCTCCATTTTGAAAATCGTAGGCTCGGAACGTATAATCGTTTATCGAAACCCCCGGATAGATAGACCTATAATAAAGCTTTTATAACGAATTTATATCGGTATTTCCGGTTTTTCGGATCACTACTTCCGGTATGAGGTCGGACCATTAATTGAGTCGCGGATTCGTCATTGTCTCTTCGAGATCTTTCCGACGATACCAAACAAGGCCAGTTTCCTCGAAAGTTCATTTTTCTTCAAACTCAGTTACGATTAAAGGGAGATAATCAGTATTATAGATATATCGACTAATGATAGATCAAAATGAAGGGTAGCGTCGGACTCGTGACGTCGATACGCGTATATTAGAACTAACTTATAGTTACGTTTAAATATTTTTTTTATTTTCATATGTGGGACTTTAAGGATATATCAAATCTTTAAACCGCTATTTCTCGAAAAGTACTGGCCGTATAAATAAAGGAAAGATATGGTCGTGTCGGTCTCGCCGAGCTAAGTCGATTTATACGGATTTCTACGCTCTAACGCAGAGTAGAAAAATTGATGACGTTGTAGGCCGAGTCTTTTAACTCCGTTATAAACAGCGTACGCGGCTCTACCCCTATATCTAATAATCGAATTATGGATATCCGTATAAATACTGATGTGCAGGCCCGGGCCTAATGTCAGCTACGCGCCTGTATGCTTCTGGAATTGGAGCGTATCCTGCAACAAAAATGAATTAACGAATGCACTTTTAGAGGCATCACTCCGATTAACAAGGGGGTGGATGATAAATAAATACGGAAGGCTAACAGATGAGCATATTGGAAAGCAACATTTTCATATAGCGACCACTCTGTTGTCACACCAGTCTGGACGTATACATTCATAAGCCATGTTCGAACCCGAATCTCCGAGCGACGTCGTCTATCAAATAACGCATGTATTGCCATAAAATAGGCTTCGCGTGAAACTGATAGGCGTATTATGATAACAACATTGACACATAAGCATGTTCTCTACAACTGTAATAAAGGATGCGCGATGTAACACCGATCACGTGATTAGCATTGGGGATGTAAATAATTTATACAAATTTATGTTAGCTCGATGGACAGGCAGACAGGCAGGCAGTGATTACAAGAATTCCCCACGGCAAGTACGTATACATTTAGCGAAAGAATGCGATTTTAATTATGTGCAGATACGTCTTAAAGACAATCTTGTTTGAGTGTTAATAAAATATTGTACATTAATGAATCATCCCTGCCTTCAACCTCGTTGGGATATCTCCGCATCAATTAAGACCAATTAACTGAGGATTAAGTTATGTACTCTCTCCGGGCTTATCATTTAATCCGTTATGAGAAATGTTGTTGGTCATACCTTTAGCTTTTAACGGATGGCATTGACAGGTGAAAGCAACCGTGATATGTAAACGTATTAATTACCTTAGAATCATGAACCAATTTGCCATGCGATATTTATAATTAACTGGGCTAGAAATATTTCTCGCATTCCCGGATAAGGTTATTTAGGGTCAACTGGCAAACATATAACCTCATGCCGTTTGGATTCATTATTGGAGGCATTCCGAGCAGAGAATTAACGTGCGTCAGTGTTTGGTTCCGTGCTTATGCATTTCTATGGCATTCCATGACACTAATGACGTATGTTGTAGTAAATACTGTTGCAAACGGTTTCGCCTTCATTTTCTGTAGTGATGGTGTGGTGTGAGGTGGCTAAACTGAGATGTATCGTACGGTTGTAGCTGTGCTCCGAGTATTTCTCTCGCATTTCTAGATAAGGTTATTTAGGGTCACCTGACAAACATATAATCTCATACCGCTTGGATTCAGTTAATTATGTTACAGGGCATGGAACACCACGTATTAGACATTTATATTAATCGTTATATCACTCTATTCGATAAAATACGTGTACTTTATTCATGTTTCATATACGCTATGGCTATGTCTAGTGACATGCCCTTCTAAAACGTACATTACGGATTATTAATAATTTATCGCGTTTTTATGGAAGTTAACGTAACGATGTAAGATATATATTATTCATTTTCGTACATAGGTTAAGTTTGTATATAGCGTATAATTAGTATTTCTTACTCGATAAAAACGTACGCCGAGCTTGAATAATATAATGAACTTACCCGTATATTCGTTGAAGCTCGTGAAGCTGCTTGAGTACTAAGACCGTTCTAATCGGACTATATTTATATAGAAGCGTTCGTAATAGTTATTTATGGATCGGTTCGTAGTCTATATTTATAGAATGGTACGATATCGCTATTTATAAAGCTATTACCAATAGGCTATATAGTGACGCGTATACACAACAAGTAAACCTAGTAGGACAATCTTCTCGAATTGTCTAGGCATGACAAGGTTCTTGTACAATCATGGTTTCATTGACCAGCATTACAACAGTTCGCTGTTGGTATACATATTATATTGTTGGACCAATTGAATACACCTTTTCAGCCGTGTGGGGTACACATCGAGGTTACTTTTGAGCGATCCTACAAGTAGGCTTTTATATATTCAAACAAATGCATTGCACATAGTGACTAGTGCAAGATGAATAAGTCCAAATACAGAGTGACTATAATGCGAGCTGATTGAGTACACGCACAGAGTGGATACTGCAACCTAAATGAGTACAAGCACAGACTGGTCACTGCAACCTAAATGCGTACACGCACAGACTGGCTACTGCAACATAAATGCGTACAAGCACAGAATGGCCACTGCAACCTGAATGAGTACAGGCACAGAGTGGATACTGCAACCTGAATGAGTACAGGCACAGAGGGGCTACTGCAACCTGAATGAGTACAGGCACAGAGGGGCTACTGCAACCTGAATGAGTACAAGCTCAGAGTGGATACTGCAACCTGAATGAGTACAAGCACAGCGTGGATACTGCAACCTGAATGAGTACAAGCACAGGGTGGATACTGCAACCTGAATGAGTACAAGCACAGCGTGGATACTGCAACCTGAATGAGTACAAGCACAGCGTGGATACTGCAACCTGAATGAGTACAAGCACAGGGTGGATACTGCAACCTGAATGAGTACAAGCACAGCGTGGATACTGCAACCTGAATGAGTACAAGCACAGCGTGGATACTGCAACCTGAATGAGTACAAGCACAGGGTGGATACTGCAACCTGAATGAGTACAAGCACAGCGTGGATACTGCAACCTGAATGAGTACAAGCACAGCGTGGATACTGCAACCTGAATGAGTACAAGCACAGGGTGGATACTGCAACCTGAATGAGTACAAGCACAGAGTGGATACTGCAACCTGAATGAGTACAAGCACAGGGTGGATACTGCAACCTGAATGAGTACAAGCACAGCGTGGATACTGCAACCTGAATGAGTACAAGCACAGGGTGGATACTGCAACCTGAATGAGTACAAGCACAGCGTGGATACTGCAACCTGAATGAGTACAAGCACAGCGTGGATACTGCAACCTAAATGAGTACAAGCACAGAGGGGCTACTGCAACCTGAATGAGTACAAACACAGAGGGGCTACTGCAACCTAAATGAGTACAAGCACAGAGGGGCTACTGCAACCTGAATGAGTACACGCACAGAGTGGATACTGCAACCTAAATGAGTACGAGCACAGATGATGATGATGATTAAGTTTATTTACCCTCGCCGCCGGTAAACCATATGGGCGAGCACGAGGTACAAGCACAGAGTGGCTACTGCAACCTGAATGAGTACAAGCACAGAGTGGGCACTGCAACCTAAATGAGTACAAGCACAGAGTGGGCACTGCAGACTGAATGAATACCAGCACACAGTGGCTACTGCAACCTGAATGAATACAAGCACAGAGTGGACACTGCAACCTAAATGAGTACAAGCACACAGTGGCTACTGCACACTGAATGAGTACAAGCACAGTGTGGATACTGCAACCTGAATGAGTACAAACACAGAGGGGCTACTGTAACCTGAATGAGTACAAACACAGAGGGGCTACTGCAACCTGAATGAATACAAGCACATAGTGGACACTGCAACCTGAATGAGTACAAGCACACAGTGGCTACTGCAACCTGAATGAGTACAAACACAGAGGGGCTACTGTAACCTGAATGAGTACACGCACAGAGTGGATACTGCAACCTGAATGTGTACACGCACAGAGTGGGCACTATAACATGAATGAGTACACGCACAGAGTGGGCACTATAACCTGAATGAGTACAAGCACAGAGAGTGGTCACTGCAACCTGAATGAGTACACGCACAGAGTGGATACTGCAAACTGAATGAGTACACGCACAGAGGGGATACTGCAAACTGAATGAGTAAAGGCACAGAGGGGATACTGCAAACTGAATGAGTACACGCACAGAGGGGCTACTGCAACATGAATAAGCACAAGCACAGAGGGTATACTGCAACCTGAATGAGTACACGCACAGAGTGGCTACTGTAACCTGAATGAGTACAAGCACAGAGTGGCTAGTGTAACCTGAATGAGTACAATCACAGAGGAGTGGCTACTGCAACATGAATAAGTACACGCACAGAGGGGCTACTGCAAACTGAATGAGTACACGCACAGAGTGGGCACTATAACCTGAATGAGTACACGCACCGAGATCTGGTCGCCCCATACCCAAACATTGATATACCAAATTGAAGGTGTCCAGCGAAGAGCAGCCCGTTGGATAAAGGCTGACTTCTATCGTACCTCTAGTGTTACAGACATGCTACATTCCCTAAACCTACGCAAACTAGATCAACGGCGTATTGACAATAGGTTATCCCTTCTGTATACAATTCATAATGATCTTGTTGCTATTCCCATTGAACATTATCTAGTTCCCCTATCCCGTCCTGCTCGCCATTGCCATTCCTTAAGCTATAGGTTAATTACAGCAACTACAGACTACTACAAGTTTTCCTTTTTTCCAAGAACAATCTACCATTGGAAACACCTCCCTCCTGACATGGTCCATCTCCCTACCATAGAGCAATTCAATACGACAGTTTGCCATATTGAACATGCCAGTCCCTAGTTGTTCTGCGCAGCTGCTTTTAAACTTTTACCACAACTTATTTTCATTACCTTCTTAAATTATACTTTTAACTACTCATACTTTTAACTTCTTTGCGGTTTTTGAAGCGCAACAATCATGTCTACGTCCCCGTGAGGGGTTCGACATTAGCGGAAGATAGATAGATAGAGATAGAGTATACTCGCAATGTCCGATTATGTACGATGACAATACAGATTTACATCGTACCATACATTACAATTACTGGCACATAACAGTTTAGATTGACTAACTGTTCTAGACTGCACCTGCCAATCATAATCATGATAGATTGTTCGGCGGTAAGAATATTGTTGAAGTACATGTACATGGGTGTATGGTCATTTCGGACCATGGTCATTTCGGCCCATATTTTTGTGGTCATTTCGGCCCATATTTGTGGTCATTTCGGCCCACATGCCTGGTCATTTCGGCCCATCTGCATGGTCATTTCGGCCCACCTAGTCACTTCTTTGGTCATTTTGGCCCATCAATAATATTAAGTCTGGTCATTTCGGCCCAGTAATACATGTATGTTTATTTTGCGAAAGTATGTTTATTTTGCGAAATTTCGTCAAACATGTCCAAAAAGTGTACTAAGTTAACACAGTTTGTTTGGCTAGTATAATCACAATATTTGTAGTTGACAATCTATCTCATCATTAGCAAGTTTTCACACGTAATTAGTGATTAAAGTGGTTAAAGAAGTTCATCTGATTACTGCATTTATTGATAATTAAACAATGTCTTTGATCAAGTTAATGTTGATTAATTAATATCGTTCACACTCATTAACAGTTTAACAAGTTGACTGCGACTATTGTGGTAGATGGCAGCACAAGATACATGTGTGCTGTAAGTGCATGACGGTTACGCTGATTTATGACGAGAATGTATACTCATAAATGTTGCTAAATGTGCTTTATGTCATAATAAACTCAGAGACGTTTTTTGTAACTTTGTTGTTGATCTTGATATTTTCCGATCCTTTCCATAGACCTGCCAAAATGCCAATGTAGCTGGTCATTTCGGCCCATCTATGCTGGTAATTTCGGCCCACGTAGACATAAACATAGGCTGAAATGACCATAGAGGTGGGCCGAAATGACCAGACATATGGGCCGAAATGACCATGGAGGTGGGCCGAAATGACCAGACATATGGGCCGAAATGACCATGGTCCGAAATGACCATAATTCACGTACATGTATGCGTGACAAACTACTAGATGACAACAATACAGTGAAAAGACGTTTCGTTCGGAGATATTTCGACCTGATGCTACTAACAGAACTTGTTATGCTTTGTATGCGATGAGTCGTGGGCAAACACTTCTATTGCAACCAGCGCGTGACGTGACGTCATGACCATATGCCAAAGCTGTGCTTACGTCAAGTAACTGGCCTAATTAGATGATTCATGCAGCAATGTATGAAATATTTTTGGTAAAAAAAGAATGACAACAACATAACATGGAGGTGTATATTGTGTGTCTGTCAAATAGTCTTGACCTTATGTCGTGGATTCTGATAGGTTCTAAAGTGGCTGCTGTAAACCCTGTAAAAATTAACACAGGTATTAAGCCACTAAATTTTATTTTCAGGTTGAGCTTCAATAAAGAAATGTATGTGTATAACTTTAAAAATAATTGATATGAAATACATCCAAATAGTCTGCTAATTTATCATATAGCGAAGTTACTGTCTAATTATTTTAACAGCAGTGGGGGCAGTGGAACTCAGCATTTCTCCTAACAACTCTCTCTGTAGTGCAGAATTTCAAATGGCACCAATGGCCACACAGGTCACACTGTGCCCAGTTAATGATTGACACTGTGAAACAGTTGCTAAAGTCCGGAGGAGTAAAACTCTTACAGACACAACACAGATCTTTTTCTTCTACATAATCATATGCATCTGAATCAGAATCCTCCTGGAATATTATTTGTTTTCTTGCAGTTGAAATTCCACTTGTGGATGGCTTGGAACTGGTTGGAATTTTAGCTTTTTTTGAACAAAATTCTGTTTGTTTTGAATTCTTGTTTGTCTTAGTGTCTTTCTTCTTTTTCTTAGTGTCGTTTTTGTCCTTTTTAGCATGTTGATATTGTTCAATTTGTTCAACTATTAAATCTTCAGTTATGCATTTTCCACTCAGTCTTGGTTTTTTATATTTTGTTTTTCAGAATCTTCGGTTTGTTTCACTGGGGTGTTCTCTTTGGGTGGTTTAGGGGCTGAGTCTTCCATCTTCTTGGCAAGTAACTCTTCCATCGAGTTGGATGTTTGTGGTTGCAGTTTTGTTTTCTTTGGGAAGCTTTTTGCTGGCAGGAATCTCTCTATGGGGACAGCCTGTCCATTGAACGGGTATATTCCACATTTGCGAAATGAGGAGATGATGTTTGTTGGAGTCATTGTCTTCAGGTATGCCTTACTGGAGATGGACGCAATGTCATATTTGGTAATTATCTTTCCCCTTTCCCTTCCCATAAACAAGTTACATTCCCTGTAATATATGTTCTTAAAAGGCCCAAAGCAGCCAACATCAAGTGGCTGAACCACATGTGATGAGTGACTTGGTAACACAAACAGAGACACATTGTGTGATTTTGCCCAGTTTATCACATCAATGGTTGTGTGAGTAGTATGTCCGTCATATATAAGTAAAATTCTTTCACTGTCTCCGGCCCCTGTCTGGACATACTTAAGAAAGTGTTCATTCAGATACCTCATTAGCACAGGACCTTTTGACCACCCACTGTCTGACATATCATAGCCTGTATTTGGTGCAGCTCCTTTAATCAAATTATCATTGCGTAGTTTCCCTTTGAATACATAATAAGGGGGCAAAGTTGTACCAGCAGCATTGCAGCAAGCAATTAGGGTTGTGAGACCTGAATTAGGGGAAATAATTGCCTGAGTATAGTTATTGTCCCTGGCCGTGATGACTTTAGAAGGTTTATGCTCAGGGCTAAGTCCCGTTTCATCTAAGTTGTAGATCAGGTGCGGCTTCTCCTTGAAATTATATTTTTCTAATATATCACTCAAGTCACTAAAGTATTCACCAATGACTTCTTGGGTAACTGCTGCTGCTCTTAATGATGAAAGAGCTCTTGGTTTTATAACTTTTAGTTTGTTGTCCCATCGCTTCAGAAAGCTGTAGTACCATCTATCCGACAGTTTCTTTTCTTCGGCTATTTTCCCAAGTTTCACGGCCATTTCTGTTGCTAATATGTTGAGTTGTGATCTGTTGAGGCTGTATCCAACACTAGCCATCTCAGTAATGTGCTGTACTAAGACCACTTCTTCATCATATGTAAAAAGGGTGTCCTTGCCCCAATGACCATTAACATTCACTTTCCTTAGTATTCTGTCCCTAAGTGTCTGAGATGGTACTCCATACAGTCTTGCAGCCCTGTCTACTGGTAATTTCTCCTCTTTGACTGCCTAATACGCACTATCCATTGTCTCCTTAGTATATCTTTTCAGGCTTTTAGACACCCTTCTTGGATGAGTCTGAAATGAAACAAGAGTGAAAACATTTAGTGTCTTGCCTGCAAAATTATTCTATTCTATTCTATTACGTCATTTTAGCATGTTTACAGCACAGGTGAGAGAAATGTATATCTACACCGGTTAGTTGATATCACAACAAAAACAGTGGACGCACATATTCTTATATTTTAGCGAAAATATTCATATATGTCAGATATTTAACAGAAATATGCATATGAGAACAATGATTTAACATAATATCACCCATTTACCTGCTTTTTTCGCATTTTAACTGCACCAGCTTGGCTCTACTGTCATAAAATGGCGTCCAAGATAGAATGTATGCTCGTTCGGACATTCGTTGTGTAGATATTCCCGCAAAAAACCGAATCCACGAGTCAAGGAGGACCCACGACACAAAGCAAAGGTACCTTCCCTGTTCTGTTGAGGTAAGTATCAATTATTAGCCTTACAATATACATATGTGATACTGACTGATTACGTAATGACATATTACGACATATATGTTTTGTTCACATGGTTGTACATATAGTAACGGGATGAAACATTGTGGTAGTATCCGGACGCTTTAGACATTCGGACATATTTCTATGTATGTATGTATGTTCCTTTAATGTCAAACCCCTCGCGGGGACTTATACATGTTTTCCTGGGCAGGCTTAGCCGACCTAAGCGATTAACCAGTACTAAGCAATGTGTGTGAGGTGCCTTGCTCAATGGCAAGTGCTACATACGTGGCCTGACCGAGTATCGAACCGTTCGATTCCAAATCCGACGCTCTATCACTGGACCACGGACGCCACACCGCCCACACGTCTACATTTTTATTTATTTATTACTAATACTTCCCACCAATCATTTTCTGATTAGTATTGTTTGGTCAGTGTGTTGTGGCAGAGAGTTTATCACCAGTATTTCCTGGGTAAGAACCAGTACTCGACTCTCCAACCTCCGTAAGCAACTGCCAACTTTCTCACATGTCGCATATCACAATTTATCAGTTTATCACTTGTCCCTGATATAAGGAGCGAACCTGCAGCTCTGATGATAGCGGTGAAAGGCAAGTTCTAACGATAGTGCCTTAGACCACTTGGCCACAGCAGCTCCCAGCTCCAAGTGGCATCCGTGGTCCAATGGTAGAGCGTCGGATTTGGAATCGAACGGTCCGGGTTCGATACTCAGTCAGGCCACGTATGTAGTGTCATTGAGCAAGGCACCTCACACACATTGCTTAGTACTGGTTAACCGCTATGGTCGGCTTAGCATGCCCAGGAAAACATGTCTAGGTCCCCGCAAGGGGATTGACATTAATGGAACATACATTTGCAGCAGCCATTGAGGGCTTCAAGTTTGGTCTGCTGACAGGTGTTGCCTAGATTATAGATACCAGGCCCGTCGCTGGGCATGCGCAAGTACGCACGTGCGTATCATTGGTCTCAGAAAATGAAAACTCCAAAAATGCATTAAAACCCCAGGGGGGGGGGGGGTTGTAAGGATGTAAGGATACATAGGCGCCGTGATATGTGGAGTGGTGGAATAATTGAGCCCATTGCAAATATAGTGCATCTCGAAATTTAGAATGTTCTATTTTACGTGCTTGTTTAATTAATAAGGGTGATAGATCATGTATATTATACATCTAGCCTTAATTTATACCTTTATACGGATTGTCGTAAGAACTTTAGTCCTGCAATTGTATGTTACAAAATGCATTGAAATGCAAGAAATTGCTTCATTTAAAAAAAAATCTCCGGGGACATACCCCCATACCCCTTCCCCCACTAGCGTACTCGCTCGCTATGCTCACTCAACAAACAAGCATATTTGACCTTGCGTATCATCAAAATAGCTCCAGCGACGGCCCTGGATATACATGGTGTTTTTAAGTTTATTTTACCTATAGTCGTTTCTTAAATACCGCTGGTCGTAACATACCGAGGCATCCACACTTTTTCAGAATGAGGTGATGTACATCTATTGACATATGGTGATATAGCCAGATTCCCGCATTTTATTATTCATAAAAAGTACGGCGATCGTGGGCCTAAAGCTATTTGTTGTCTTCTGGTGGGAGATTAAAAAGATATTCATGTTTTATGTTAAAATGATAAATTTACTGCTAGACTTACATATTATACAGATTAAGGTCTCTATCAAATACTCATATAATTGTATTATGACTACCTTTGTATAAACACCCACCTCAGGGCATCAGCCATTTGCCGCAGTATACTTGGAACTACTGACTACGTAACTGCTAACACGATGGCGGTAAAACATGATAAACTGTGTATTTGTAATGTTGAAGTGGAGAGGTCATAGGATGGACCAAAATGAGTTTTAAATTCAGGTACATAATAGTATATCTGTAGATTAGTTTTTAATAGCTAGTACCGCGATATACCCATAATGCATCCTACATGTATGCATATGGCAGTTTTTCATGTAGCTGGAGGTTTTCTTCTTTTTACAATTCAATTACACTTGTCTTCATTCCTCAACTAGTAATCTTGAAGTAGATGACTGTACAAACCCAACGCACACCCTCCTGAATTGACGATCGATTATTATTTTGAGTATATGCTATAAAATAGCAACGATAAATAAATGTAAAACGCACATATATAGAACTATAGGATTGAACCAGGACTATACATGTAGATAGATAAAACAGGCCCTGATTGAAGATATTATATTTAGAATTTGCCGGAACTACACTATAACTATTTATGATACTAATACTACACTAAAATAATAAGATGGATGTTAGTGGCATATACAGCAGTAAATACATGCAGATATTGTGTGGCACAAAGACTTGACATAAGGAAATACCTGTCATTTATTTGTATAAAACATCAATGCATCTATCAATTTCCTGTTGTAGAGTGGTGGAACCTATGCTCAGTGTATTCCTATGCTCGGCGTATTTTTCCCATTTACATCCGTATTTAAAATATTTAAATAGTTTTAACCTATTTTCGCTGACAGAGGTGAAGCATGGTTCAATAACATTCCGTTGTGTGTACCAGTAGCCTAATGCAACGGTCACCTGACTGGTTCAGTAGCCGAATATAAACAGACAAGTTGTTAGGAAAATTTATGCGATTTATGAGCATTTGAGGTAGCTATCCATAATCCTAATTGGGGAAAAATGTACAAATAACCAGAAAAAAAGTTTGCGATTTATGAGCATTTGAGGTAGCTATCCTAATTGGGAAAAAATGTACAAATAACCAGAAAAAAAGTTTCTTATGAGTTGTAATATTGTTAGTTATTGATGTTACTAAGTCAAAATAATATATTCAACATTTACCCGTGCATAAATAAAACATTTCATGTACGCCGTGCATAAGTGCCCTAAAAGTATCTAGTTCCCCATGGAAACAGGTGCCGTTGCGATAGCTGTATTGAGGCGCATGGTAACGTAATGAAGCTAAAATGTTCAACAACAATTTTTTGAAAGTTTTTGTATTAATATTTTTATTTTCCTTTTCATGTCATTACAAGAACAAATTACACACATATACATATATATACATACACACACATACATGCACGTATTAAACATTTCAGTTAGTGATTAAGAATATTGTCATGAAAGGTCACAAAGAATAAGATGTTTTTTTATAGAAGGAAGTGATAATAGATTTAAATAGAATTAAGAGTAGATTCTTCCGTTACATTTAACGGAGCCAAAACAAAGGGAAAAAACAGCAACAAAACAGAGAGAAAAAAAAGGTTTTGAGAAAACTGTCCTACAGCTGTATTTGATCCCATTTTATATTATGAGTAGCAATTTTGTCCTTTATTATTGCAATGTCTTTCTACTTCCTTTCGTTTCCTCAGGTAACAAACGAACACTTCAAACATAGGAGCTGTGTGGTTGAGTTTATTTTTGAAGATAAAGAATTTTGCTAAAATAATAATAAAATTCACTATCGACATTATTTGGTCATTTGAGATATATTTATAACCAAAGCTTATATTTTGGTAGTTTAATGTTACATTAAAATTTTGACTCGCAAAGAACATATCTAGATGTGACCAAAAATGTTGTATATGAGGGCATTCCCAGAATATATGTCGTAGGGTTTCCACTTGCATAGTACAGAAATCACATAGACTCGAGTCAACTAGATGTATTTGATGTAGAAATTTATTTGTTGGCAATATTCTTGTAACATATTTGTACTGGAATACCCTCAGTTTAGATTCTATTGTACTTTTAAATGGTGTTATGTAAATACTTTTCCAGTCCAAGTTTTCAAATTCACTATTCCATTTTTGTTCTGCTTTGTTTATTATGCTAGTATTGTGCTTTTCAAGATATTTTTTGTACAAATATTTGTTTGGTTTCTTTATCTGCATAATGTTGTTGATGAGTAGATATGGTTGTATTTGTTGGCTTTCTGATTTAATATTGTTTTTCCATTGTTGGGGGATATTCGATAACAGTGAATAATAATGAAAAAAATCTTTATTTTCAATTCCGTACAAATTCTTAAATGTGTTAAAACTATAAAATTGTTCGTTATCAACATCGTATAAATGCTTAATTTTCGTAACTCCTTTGTCATACCATGATTTAATGAATATGGTTTTTTGAAAGTTGTGTTCACGACTTAAGAAATTTATAATATACGGCAATTGCATTTAACTTTTTTTATAGGCCATTATATGTAGGATTTATGCCGAGCATAGGTTCCACCACTCTAGGTTCCACACACATACCTGTATATGTCACTGGCATGTTTCATTTAGAACTTATAGAACTATTTACTGAGAATGTATGTATGTTCCATTAATGTCAAACCCCTCTCGGGGACCTAGACATTTTTCCTGGGCAGGCTTAGCCGACCTAAGCGATTAACCAGTACTAAGCAATGTGTGTGAGGTGCCTTGCTCAATGACACTACATACGTGGCCTTTTCGAGTATCGAACCCGGGACTGTTAGATTCTAATATCCGACGCTCTACCACTGGACCACGGACGCCAGAATGATCCATATAACATTGTAATGATGTAATCATTCTGTTTATGATTTCCTAATAATTAAAAAAATGTAAAATTTAAACTATATATCGATATATAACTATCAGGCTTGATATTTATAAGTATGGTCGACGACAGCTGTCTAAGCATACAATCAGTTTGAGTGTCCCCATATATATAAGTATAATGGTATATTGTATAATACACAAGGTGATTACCGGTAAACACTTCAAATATGGTGCATCACAAAGCCTGGAGCATTCAGATTAGTAAAATATCATCACTAACTAAAACTCAACAAAAGAATGATGGTCTTTATACAAACATTGTCAATAACAGTGAAATATTTCTATGTTTGTTCAACAAGCATGACTATTGTTAATTGTGTGCCAATTTATCTTTCAATGTATCTAGCTAGTATTTTTTTCTGTAGTCTATAAATAACATTAAATGTTTACATACAGACGGATCTGTAGTCCAGTGGTAACACGCTGGACTGGTAATCCAGGGATCACAGGTTCGATCCCCCATCTGACCCTAATAAAATTAACAGTCTTTCAGATGGGACGTTAAACTGAGGAGACTCTGGAATGGGTCTCTGTCTGTATCATGCACTATCCTCCAAAATCTAAAATGACTAATCTCTTCAGGAGGCGTCGCTCATATGGGCAACCGGTAGCGACGGTAAATAAACGTAAAACACATGCAATTCATTTCCATATCTATATCTTTATACAAATTTATTTTAGCTCGATTGCGAAACAAGTTATGTCAACTTATATTAATCACTCTCGAGACCTCATTCCTGATGGAATCCATCGCCACGAGGGAGAGAGAAGAGGCAACGTGGAATTTAAATGCCTTGCCTAAGGGCACAATCATACCAAGACATACACTATCGTTACGATTCAAAATACTTATATACAAAAATAAAAAATTACACCCGAATCGGTCGTAACCAAACGCTGAATGCCCTCGGCTGTTTTCACAAATTTTACCTTCGTGAAAAATACGCCACCTATCGGCGTTTACCTAGCACGGGAAAGTAATTTCCGTCTAATTCTCTTCATCAAACGACAGAAATTATATATTATGTGAGAAAGTGGACAGATGGAGAGGCAATGTGCATCAGGAATTCAGGGCTCATTCTAGAGGGCATGAAAAGGGGCCTTGGGACCTGACTTCGACCCGTGGTGGCACCAATTCTCCCATATATATATATTTTTTACAAATTTCATACAAAATATTCTCCAGTATATTCGCCATTGTAAAGCTCTCCTCATCACAGTATACGTATGCTACGTACAGTAATGACAGTATACGTATGCT
Organism: Archivesica marissinica; assembly: GCA_014843695.1. Lineage (NCBI taxonomy): Eukaryota > Metazoa > Mollusca > Bivalvia > Venerida > Vesicomyidae > Archivesica > Archivesica marissinica. The sequence continues at coordinate 41,600,296 of CM026386.1, forward strand.
ACGTACATTCATCACAGTAATGACAGTATACGTATGCTACGTACATTCATCACAGTATACGTATGCTACATACATTCATCACAGTAATGACAGTATACGTATGCTACGTACATTCATCACAATATACGTATGCTATGTACATTCATCACAGTATACGTATGCTACGTACATTCATCACAGCACACGTATGCTACGTACATTCATCACATTACACGTATGTTACGTACATTCATCACAGTACACGTATGCTACGTACATTCATCACAGTATACGTATGCTACGTACATTCATCACAGCACACGTATGCTACGTACATTCATCACAGCACACGTATGCTACGTACATTCATCACAGCACACGTATGCTATGTACATTCATCACAGCACACGTATGCTACGTACATTCATCACAGCACACGTATGCTACGTACATTCATCACAGCACACGTATGCTACGTACATTCATCACAGTATACGTATGCTACGTACATTCATCACAGTATACGTATGCTACGTACATTCATCACAGCACACGTATGCTACGTACATTCATCACAGCACACGTATGCTACGTACATTCATCACAGCACACGTATGCTACGTACATTCATCACAGCACACGTATGCTACGTACATTCATCACAGTATACGTATGATACGTACATTCATCACAGCACACGTATGCTACGTACATTCATCACAGCACACGTATGCTCCGTACATTCATCACAGTATACGTATGCTACGTACATTCATCACAGTATACGTATGCTACGTACATTCATCACAGCACACGTATGCTACGTACATTCATCACAGCACACGTATGCTACGTACATTCATCACAGCACACGTATGCTACGTACATTCATCACAGCACACGTATGCTACGTACATTCATCACAGTACACGTATGATACGTACATTCATCACAGCACACGTATGCTACGTACATTCATCACAGCACACGTATGCTCCGTACATTCTGAATGATTCATCACAGTACATTCACTCAAATTATGAGAGCAAATTATGTATAGGATATAAGCCGAAAACAATCCAATATGTAAAATATAATACTCTGGCCTTTTCACAGCAGTCCAATATTAATAATAATGGACTGCAAGTACAAATGTATGACGCCACGATAGTGTTTTAAAAATACATTTAAAATCTTTTTTTCCTTACAAGAATTCTCCAGTATAGTCCACACTGTTAACTGAACATATGTACAAATTCTCCACTGTTATCATAGCCAGAGGCTAGATAATCAATGAAAACCAACATGGATTTAGATCGAAGAGATCATGTGAAACACAGTTACTAATGACAACCGACGACCTCACGAAACATATGGACAAAGGTACACAAGTGGATATGGCCATTTTAGACTTTGCAAAAGCATACAACAAAGTATCTCACCACAGACTCTCCACCAAATTGTTGTATTATGGCATCAAAGGTTCAACCCGAAAATGGATCGAGGAATTTCTACGCAACCGGAAACAGCAAGTCGTCCTGGATGGTGCTATCTCTTCCACTGCCCCTGTCACATCTGGCGTCCCACAGGGCACAGTCCTGGGACCTACACTATTCCTCATTTACATAAATGACATTGCCGACTCTCTCAACTCAACCGTTCGCCTCTTCGCCGATGACTGTGTCATATATAGACCAATAATCAGCCACAATGATCACACACTACTGCAAGAAGATCTGAACTTACTATCAGAGTGGAGTAACATATGGCAGATGCAATTTAACATAGACAAATGTGCAATCATGCAGATCACAACCAAATCTTATAAACAACAGTTTCCCTACTCAATGCAAGGTCAGAACTTACAAATCGTAAAGCACCACCCATATTTAGGACTGGAACTATCCGATAACATGAAATACAACCTACATATCAGCAATACAACCAACAAAGCTTCAAGCGTGCTCGGATTTTTAAAACGTAACCTTCGGCACTGCCCATCTAAGATTAAAGAAAGAGCGTATCAAAGCTTAGTACGTCCCAAACTGGAATATTCCTCTACAATTTGGAATCCGCACCAGGTCACTCAAATCAAGCAGGTCGTACAGGTACAGAGAAATGCTGCACGCTTCGTACTAAACCAGCCATACAACCACGAAAACCCAGGAAGTGTCTCTGCTATGATTAACCAGCTCAAGTGGCAATCATTGGAACATCGCCACAGAACAGCTGACGTCACATTGCTCTACAAAGTCATGAACAATCTTGTTGCTGTCCCATCCTGTTACTGTCCAACACTTGCGACAGTCAGATCAACTAGGCACAGCCATCCGATGAAAATGAACACATTCCATTGTTCAATTAACGCATACCGATACTCATTCTTCCCACAAACTGTTAACTTTTGGAACCAACTTCCGGAGACCGCAGTGACAGCCACCAGCCTGGATGACTTCAAGACAGCCATCCAGCTCCACGCCTTCTAAACTATCATGAACTGTACAGTGTAAATACACGTTGACATTTTAATTTCACCTGGGAGCGTTTTACACTACACGTATGCACAAGTTTTCCTCCATAGCTAATGTCTGTTTGCGGATTTTGTGGAGTATTTTCATTGAGGCATGACAAAAATCAATTATTCAAGTTTCCAGTGCATTTATCTAAAACCCTATGTTCACCACCAGATGTCTTTGTATTCTATAAGGTGGTGAATTTAGCTGGTAAACCAAGGTTGCAAGTAATAAAACTTCATTATGTGAGAAAGTGGACAGATGGAGAGACAATTTGAATCAGGAATTCAAGGTTCATTCTAGAGGGCGTGAAACGGGGCCTTGGGACCTGACCCTGACTTCGCCCCTTGGGGGCACCAATTGTCCCAAATATATATATTTTTTACAAATTTCAGACAAAATATTCTCCAGTATATTCGCCATTGTAAAGCTCTCCTTTTATTACAATTGTATATAATGGTCATATTGTGTATTTTAACCCTTTTTATTAAATAATACCACTATATGTGGCCATTGCACGCTTTCTCATTTCTCCCAAAAATTAGGGTCTAAAGTGAGACCTGTAACTAATTTCATTCTAGTAGAGCTCAAACTTAGTACAGTGGAACCTCCACTAACGGTCACCTCCGGTGAGCGGTCACCTCCGGTATACGGTCACTTTTATTCCCCCCGAGCGATTTTCCTATATATTACACCTCTGTTGAGCGGTCACCTCTCATCTCCGGCCAGCGGCCACCAAAGTGACCGTTTTGGGACAAAATTTCCTACCTTAAACGGTCAAAATCCACCAAAAATCGGCAAAATATTTACAGAGATGCGCTCGCGAAAATATGTAACATTCAAATCAGATGTAGACATTGAAAGATTGAATTTACGGAGTGGAAACAAAGAAATATTTGATTAATAATTATCATTTTTTAATAGTTATATTACAGCTATCAAATCATACGTGATTATCCGCCATTATGCGGGAAATTGATGAGTCATCCTGGTTTTCCATTCTATTTTTGAAGAGTGTAAAATACAAAGTCTAGCACCACACAATAGGTTGTTAAATCATAAACAAACTTGGAGTGATCACACAAGGCGCTGAAAACCATTGTTTTGATCGGATTACTGGGATATCAAAGGCCGATTATTCGATCGCATTGTTTGATGAAAGTTAATCTCCTAAGCAACCGGAATGCGTGTTAAGAGCTCCACAAAGCAAACTAAAATTAGTGATTTTTTTTTAAAAGAACAAATGTATGTACATATGTTTAATTTGAAAAATAAATAAAATGTTAATAAAAATAAAAGTTTAAATTTCAGATTCTGTTGTCTCATTTCTTGTTGTTATCATACTATAAGGCAATCCCATTGACAGATTATTGTTATCACAGCTTTTCCAGGCATGCTTGCTTTGAAAATAATTTCTAGTTGTCCAGCAGTCTCCCTCCGTTAAGCAGCCACCTCCCTTAAGCAGTCAATTTGTGCCCTTCCCAAGAGTGGCTGCTTAAGAGAGGTTCCACTGTATATATATATATATATAAAAATTTGATGATGATGATTGAGCTTATTTACCCTCGCCGCCGGCGAACCATATGTGCGAGCTTACTAAGAAGTTTAGTTAATACTCATAGATTATAAACTAAGGTGATTAAGTTGTGTGTGTTAATAATACGATTTGAATGCTCAGCCCGACCATAACTTAGGCTACAAGCATCAAAATACATGGGGTCTGTTTAGGAGTCACTCTAAACTGTCCTCGTATCTCTTGATATTATATATCTTTTCCATGTTCGCTAATCTCTATGTCCTCGCACGCGACGCGTGACCAATTCTCGACCCGATTTATTATGTTTCTCGCCGTTTATATGTCCTTTTTTAGGTTCAAACAGTCACAAATCTTCAAAAACGGACATCAGAAACAGTTTAACGTTTGAATGTTTTCGGCTGAATCCAATATTTGTAAGGATGTTTTTCATTGGTAGAAAAACTATCAGTTTTTTGGATCCAGCTCGAACTGTTTACTGATTGGCTGATTTTGAAGCCTAGCTTAGAGCTACTTTGTGACCGCAAGAACCTGTACTCATGTTTATATTGCAAACTGTGATTATGATTAAAATAATTACATACTTTATGGTTAAAATATACAATGTTACGTCTAGCTTATTGTTATCTACACTTGGATGGATATTTCATATCAATTCAAGAGGCTATATATAACCACAACATTCTGTAGATATATAATGTTGTGATTCTATAATTCTATGTTAGAATTTTAAATGTTTGTGCCCAGATGATCTGTCTGCTGGTGTTTCTCAACAGCCTAATATGTGGTCTGAAGATACTTTGCGAACAAATATAAGCACTTCAGACACTTTCACTGAACCCAGGATACAATATGCTCCATTTATATATTTACAAGGGTTCAGTGTACACAGTAAAAAAGTAAAAATAAAGATGTATATAATGTACAAAAGGGGAGTCTTTATGACATATTAGGCTATTAGAGCAGATTATCATGTCCCATTCCCAAATATAGGTTGAAGATGAAAGCCTCAATTTTGTTTGCCCAATTTGATCCCTTTTTATACTTTTTTCACCGACTGTTTGACGGGCATTAAATGTAATAATAACTGACATTAAATATATACATATTTGTTAATTCATATATTCATGCAATATTAATATTATTTTCATTAAATGAACAAATCACTAAAGTGTATAGTAAATTAATTCGAAATATGTGGAAAAGTTAACAATATTATTATATTTTATATTTTATTCTTTATTTCAGTCTCATCAATGTACAGCATATAACAAACATAGAATATAGTTTACATATTAAAAAGTACATTGCCACTCAATTCAGAGTTACAAGAGACTATGCATATATACATCATTCATCTATAACATATTGCACTACTATAGTATATACATGTACATGTGATAACTACATGTGTCAGATAAAGCTGAAAAGCAGTCGCTAATTGAAATTTAAAATCTTATTAAGATGTAATGGAATGAAAAATACTGAATGCAAAATAAGCACTACTGCGCAAACTAAAAAATGTTTTAAAAGATCAAATACCAATTCCAATCAGATTGGGATTTGCCTAATTAGCAAATGCTTTTCAGTTGTAATAAAATATGAAGACGACATATAAAACACTCAATAGACATTATTTACATAGATAAGAGGTACGTCGTTGTAAAATACTAAAACAGGTTTTGGCAGCTAATCTAATAATGGGTGCATTTGTGAATATGAACTTAAGTTGTTCTTGACTAGACATATTAACAAAACCAGGTTGTATAAGTTGAGCTTTATCAAATAATATGTTTCTTATATCATCATAAAGGTTACATTCAAGGATAACATGTGACTCATCTTCAATTGTGTTACAGAATGTACATGTTCTGTCTTCTACTGGTAAGTTTTCGTATCTGCCAGTTTCAAGCCTTATAGGTGCTACGCCACATCTAAATTTACTAAATGCAGCCCGATGCGATCTAGACATAATAATTTTACAATAGTTTTCAGTTAAATAGTGTTGTTTAAATGTACAGTAAGTCCGTAGCTTATTCCTACCTCTCCCTGAAGTACTATCTGGTCTACTGATCGACTGAAGCCATTCCAGTTTATATTTAGACATAAATACATTTTCAACCTTCGAAACAATAGTATGTTTAGGTATGACATTATCCAGACTACAATATTGATATAATTCAACTTCGGTAAGTGTTTTTCGAACATTATAAAACCAATTGCGACATTTCATGTTTGCTAAGGAGTTTGCCCAGACTGCCGTTCCTCGATTGATTCTGTTCGAATTCATATGAGATATACGAGACCAAAGACGGGCAATAGATTTTAGCTGACGAACATATGGCGGTAACCAAGCCATTTCACCGGCAACGGCTGCGTTTGGAGTGTATTTGCCAACTCCTAGAAAGAACCGCATGGCACGATTTTGAACAATGACACCAATTGGTCACAGTTTTCAAAAAGTCCGTCATACAGAAGTGTTTATCTGCTTTTATATTGTTTGGCAACATTAAACTGAGACAAATTAATCTCCGTCAAAGCCTTCGTAACTTTTCGTGCAAATCCCAATAATTACCGAACCGTTTATAATCGCCGGGTGCACTAAATACAAAATTTCTAGCACTCGAATAATTCCAAATTGGGTTTAATTGTTATGGAAGAAAACTGTTTAAAACATTATTTTACAGTGACCAATAATGTACGAGGGTTGTTACATAAAATTTCATCTTATTTACATCTATGGCTAGCCCACTATAGCATTTATGCTAGTCTGCGTAATTCTTTGACAACCCTCGTTATGTATAATACCAGACACCCGCTTGGGCATCAGAACTACTGGAGGATATGAAGCAAATAAAAGATAAGTTAAAAAGTATTGACAAGATAGAGAATATGGTGAATATCATAAACTCAAAAGTGTCTGATCTCGAACAGAAGATGGGAAATCTTGATATACGTGTTTGTGAGACAGAGCAGTCGTGTCAATTCTCTGCATCTGAAATAGAAACAAACAAACAGGACCTGAAACTAGTCAAAGAGGAGCTTAAGCGGATGAAAAGAACCTGTGATGGGCTTGAACATGATACCAAGTCACTCAAGGACCACAACGTCGAATTAGACAA